>JARHVA010001603.1:3072500-3276575 GCA_037957365.1 Torreya grandis
GGGAATTCATGTGTGTTCTAAATTTATTCATGTTTGTGAAATTTTGGGTTGAACTATTTGGCCTCTATATGTGTTATCTTGAAACCATGCATAAATCACATTTTAATTATTTTTATATTTTCTTGGATAAACTTGATATGGTTAGGATCTAGGGTGAAAAATATACAATTATACCTTAAATTTTATATGCTGATACCCAACCTATAATATAGATGTTAAAAATAAATAAAAAATAAATCAATCAAAAGAAAATAAAACCAAATTTGTGGAAAAACTCAATTTTTGTGTGACTTAGGAAACCTTTACAAGGGCTATGCACACATAGTTTGAAGTATAAAAAGGACTTGAGATTAAAGACATATTTTTTAGGGATATGGATGCCTAGTTAGTAATAAAGTAATGTTCATGTATTTGTTTCAAGGTATATTTCACTAGCTTGATGATTAAGGCTGTAGTAACTAATCCCTACAGGTTCCATGAAGTGGCAATGAAGTTGGTTTCACACACTCGATCAATGAGAATATAAAATTTAAACTTGCAATCATTCCTTTGTTTCCTCTGTTAAATATATTCATGTTTCATATATTATCTTGACTATAAATTATGGGTTTATAAACATGTATATTTTGTTCCAAAATACTTAGGAGTATTTTACAATAAAGTTTCCATTTATTGCTACTTGCACAACATGATCTAATTCCTTTTGAATAATGGTACCCACTTTTTTATTTTTTCTCCATTCCTTATTTTTATTTTGGGATGGGTGGTCTTGACTCTTTTAAATTTCTTTGATGGGTTATCTTAGTTTATGTGTTGAATCAGGACCTAAAACCATCTCCATTAGAAAGACCATGTTCATGTAATAAATTTTCATATTTGGTGCTTATTTTTAAAGTGAATTTTTGATGGCTTAACTTTCATTTGAAAATATGTATCTTTTAGATTTCCTAGTCTGCTCTTAGAAGTCATCTCATTGTACATTATGAATTAGCTCCCAATACCTAATCTATTAGGATAACCTAATTTTTATGATAAAGTTTAATATAAACACTTAAAATCAAAATGAGTTTTTGACACACTTATTGTAATTAGAAAAATATTATCAAATTATTTATTACAGTCTTGAATAGGTGTGTTTTAGGTGCATTTTAAAATTCTTGGTTTTAAGACCTAATCAAAGTTCAAAACCTAGAATGGGCCTTCAAGGTTCATTTTCCCCTACCCTTAGCTAAGTGTATTTTTTTTATAAATGATTAGGTATTATTAAAATCATGTTGTGTAACATAGTTTTAACTAGGCTTGTGAATCTCGATGGGGTCTTGTATAGTTTATTTAGTTTGATTTATATTGTAATAAGAGTTTAAATTAGTGATTAGATTGAGTGGTGGCCAAGGATTGTTTCATAGTATTTTACCCCATTGGGTTACTCAAGAGTTACACATTTTTTTTAAATTCCAAATGGTTTACTTATAAAATAATTAATAACTATTTGTAAAATTATCTATAACTATTTGTAAAATTATTATTTGACTAATAAATGTATATAAGTAGTAAATGCAAAAAAGTATCAACCCACTAGTTATGAAAATGATCCATTTAATTTTCAAATAGCCCATAACAGATTACAATATGAATATTTCTCATTAAATTAACAATTAAAGGAATCAATTACAATAAATCATTGATATAATCCATATTATAACTAAAAATAAACATACAACCACTATTGTCACAATATTTAGAATTAATTACAAATCTCACAGCCACTATTGTGTTAAATTTTCAACAAATAATAATATATTGCATATTACTTTTTATTACAAGGTCAAATATACAATATAACATGTCTAATAGTACAAATTAGCACCATAAATAGCTCAATGATCCATATATATGTATCCATGAGTATTATCCCAAATGGTTAAATAGATGAGCAAAGGGAGAGCATCATTTGAGTGCTTTATCTCCAACCTTAAACCATTAGTCTCTCATACACATCCCCACTAGGAGTGGTCCTAACATTCATGGAGAGGAAGATAAGAATAGTGAAAATAGCAAGAAATAAATTGGAACACATGTGTGTACAATCAGTAATATGTGTAGAAGTCACATAGACCATGAAAACCATTACTATAACTAATATGACATTAGCATACACACGTAAAATAGAAATTACAATGGAATGATAATGTCTCAGCTATATAATTACTTTGGCAAAACAAATTATTATATAAATCAAATATTACATGGATCCAAGTCAATTCCACTCACACAAACTATCTATTAATAAATAAAAAATAATTAGATAGTATTAGGGGGTAGGTATATGAGTTACATGTTAACACCCTCATATATCTATCACATGTTATCAATAAAACAAGTCTATTAATCTTCATGTATAGATTCAAAGCAAAATAATTACATAATTCAAAATACACTCAATCCAAATAGTAATGTAAGGTACAAGAAATCACAATTCAACAATCTCAATGTTTCCATTCACTCAACCATAATAGTGTCATGTATAAGTTATTCAAATGAACTATATGCAAACCGATCATACTTATATGTCTATAACAAGAATCCAATACTAAAAACACCATATCATTTTACAATTTATCTCAATTTACTTTCAAATAAAAAAAATATAACATCTAATAATATCTAGCTCAGTTAACAATGTAAATTAAATGAGCCTTGAGATAACTCCTCAATACATGTTATATATCTTAAGCTTATTCTATAATTTAATAATACCTTTCTAAACGTATTCCCTCATTTCATATTACATACATGAATCCTAAATCATAATTTATATATGCATATAGCCTATATATATATATATATATAGGATATATGCATATATAATTAGTTACTCAATTTGTATATATATATATAACTAATTACTCAATTTATATTTTGTATTGTAACTTAAATATCCCAAACTTGAGTCCTTACAACTATAAGAGTAAAATTGTAGGATTTTATTTTAAATATAAACCTATATATAAATAATTTTACCATTCAATAGCATATGTTCAAAATAATACTATGTTATTGAGTTTTCAAAGCTTCATGACGATCAATATAGATGTTAAGGTAGTCTCCAAATTAAACAAAATAGATCTAGTTACTATAATTCACCCATATCACACTTACCTTGAGTAAGATTTAATCAAAAAGGTATATGGGTTTTTAGATCCTAAATGAAACATATGTATGTGTAGTCCCATGAAATCTAAATTTATTTCTAATAAAGGAACTCATCCAATACCGCCAATCTTCAATAATAAAACAAAACATAAAATTATTACACTTTTATGATTTCAATAAATTCTATACTAATAATATTTATGCAGTGGTTAGTTATTTATGTATAGGACTCATATATCCAAAATACTCAATTTATTTCCAAATATGACTTGGCCTCACCTCTATAAGCCAGTGGATGGAACCATGTTCCTTCCCTAGGTATATAGACATGAATCCCTAGGGTTAAATTAAAATTAGCACCAATAAAGTTGGTATTTATCATACATAAAGGTTTACTATCATGTGTATGGAACCAAATTCCATCCCTAGGTGTATAAACATGAAACCCTATTTTTTTTAATAAAACTACCATTTCACATATTTAGACAAGTATAATAAAACTCATAACTAGAATCACATTTTTCTTTCCATCCAAGTCTACAATCATTGATTAAAAAGTCAAAATGAAGTGACTTGGTTATATCATGGTTGATGTATCAATTCTTGGAAGGATATGTTTTCTCTTCTTTGGATAAGTTTTGTCCTCTTCTCTCCATATCTTGTTACCATTTTTCTGTCATTTCTCTCTTTTTATCATTCTCTAAAACCCTATCCACATTTTTACATGACCAGTCCACTCTCCAACTAAGATATAAGTGATATATTATAAATCTCCTCTACTTCAACCTAATTTTCATGCCAAGCTTGATAACTCATATTCTATGAACCAAGTTCCCAACATGGCCACCACATGTAGTGCCTCCATCATTGCAAATGACTGAGTCAACTCCATAAGCCAAAAACCTAATTTCTTCACTTTTAAACTTTATAGCAATTATAAATAAATATAAACAAACCAAAAAAAATCCAATGTTTCGAAGTTACTTTAAATTAATTTTATTTTGGGGTGATTTTTACCCTATTTTTCCTCCTTACCATATCACCAAAAAGGAGTATAAATAAAAATATTAAACAAGATCAATAAACACTTACACTTCTACCAACTAAAATTCTTTCAAACTTAACACAATATAATTTAGTTCCTATAAATATTTTAAGAAACAAAACCACTAAAAATCATATAATTCTCATATTATGTAAATCATGAAAAGTGATGAACTTAGATAATGCAAAACATGCCTCATTCATTACCAAGAAAAAAATGCAAGAAACATTCATCATTTAAGTAAAATTGTGATTAGCATTCATAATTATGATTAACACTCATTTCACCTAAGAAATAATAATGTGGTGTGTATTGGTTTGGCTTAATTATCTCAATCTCCAACGCTAGTATCTACACCCCCATTTTTGATGATACTCTCCATTTGTACTACCTATGAGGGATGGATAGTCCTAAAACCACCTCACTTAAATAAAGGGTAGTTAGTCAAAGATTATAACAAGTAATCATATACTCAAAAATATATATATATATATAAGCACCAATAAAATGTTTTAATGCAAATTGTTTTCAAATGAAATCACAATAAAGATGATCATAGAGCATAATATAAACATATGCAAATGTCCTCCAACATCATTGATATTGAAAAAAAAAATGACTGCTAATCAAAGAACATACATATCTAGATCAAAACATAAAAACCATAAATAAAAATTATTAGTTTCATAATCCATACTAATACTTAAGTAGTTTTTTTAGAGTGGGATAGTATGTGACACATAGTATTAAGTGGGTGTTTATTCCTACATAGGTTTTGAATTTGGTAGGGGAAGGGGGATGCATGGGGATTTTTAACCTAAGTAATACTCATTTAGGCTTTTAATCACATTGAAATTTTAATTGTGTCATAGACCCTGAGTATGTTTAAGGGTCTGTCTCAAAAACACAGTGTATTTTGAGTTTATAATCTTGACCAAAATATGAAGACCTCAATCTAAGGAACACTATGCAAACCAAGGGTCCCATACCTAATTGGGTCTATAGACCCCTACCCAACATAACACAGTGATAATTAGGACTTGATCACATAAGTTTTTAAGCCTATCCTGATGCCTTCCAATGTTAATTGGTATTTCAAAGCCTAATTATCAAATATATTTTAAAATGTGCATTCATGTTGCTCCCATAACCTTGATTAGGTCTAGTATGCTATTTTTTATCCCTTGGTGATTTATTATTATTATATATTGATCATCACTCCATTTTTTATTTTCCTATGACACCAATAAGTTGGTTCCAAACATGACATGACAATGTCTTAAATTTTGGGAAATTTTGTGTCATTTAAAACCTATTCATGTTTACACTTCATGTTTTTCTAAATGGTTAATTAAATGAAATATTTAAATTTTTTTCTTTTTTTTTAATCAAAAAAATGATAAAAACATAAATTTTTGAAGGAAGTTGAATTTTTATAGATGGAATCAATGCCATCAACTATATTTTGGAAGGAAATGCCTTCTCCTTTGGAGCTGCATTTGTTATATATGACTACATTATTTCCTTGTAAAAGGTTGGATTTTTTATGATACAAAGAGAAATATTGACCCAATCACATATATTTCATAACTTTTTTCCCTATTTTTAATGCAATCTCTCCATTATTTTCTCACCTTGCCATTATGCTAGTGATATTTATAACCAATTGATCATTGTGGACTCAAATTTGATTGTAACAACAAATATTTAGACTGATATAATATTTTTTAGGTTTTACTCACAATATACACATGTAAATGGTGTTTATGGCCATTCCTTTATATTATCTACTTGTCCTTAGATGCTTGTATTAGTTACATTTATGATTATGCTCATGTTAATAAAGTAAAACTTCCATTTGTGGGATCCATTTGATCAAAGTTACAGATTAACCTTCATGATAGTAGGCTCTTTATTTTCCCTCTTTCCCTTATCTTTTATCATTTTTATCAATTGATTAATGGAAGGTTATGATAACTATAAATATAATCCATGTATACATAATTATTAGTTATATTCATTACATTTAAAAGTAAAAATTCTAATTTATTAGTTAGACAAAATACATGTATGCAATGTTGTTGTCATCTCCCTTTATGCATGTAAAAATTGTATAAGAGAAATGGATAAAACTTACATTCCCCCTCTTATATGTTAAAACAAAAAAATGTTTAAATTTTGATTTATTTTCCAAACCAACATGTCCTTTGTATTAGAACAATTTTTTATATACCGATTGGGTCACCCAATACATCATGACCCAATAGATATAAACCTTAGGGAGATATGTGAACCTCCTTTTAGGAAAGGCTAGATGGGTGACAATCCCACCTATGTTTGGGTGCTAAATGACCCATCAACGCCCTTATTATTCTATCACTTCATGAACCCATCATATCCTTTTATCCATATTTATCCATATTTATTCATAAACATACATACATACATACATATATATACATATACATATACGTACACATACACATATGCATACAGATATACATATGTATATAAATATACATATACATATGTGTATGCATATCCATACATATATACATGCATGCATGCATACAACATACATACATGCATGCATGCATACATACATGCATGCATACATACATATGTTGTATATGTTTATTGTTATTATTTGAATCTTTTATTTTATAGATAAAATAATATGATTTCTAGTGTTTCTTATTTGGTATTACTAATGGTTAATAAATAATGCATGATTATTAATTTTAAGTTAAAATCTTTCACAATAATTTTTATTAGATATTGATTTATATATTTGTAGGATTTTTATTCGTGCATGTTTTACTCATTACTGACATGAGCTCCATGAGTAGTCGTTACCCAAATGAAAATTTTCATCATGTATTGTTGGTAATAATCATGATGCAAGGGGGTTAATTTAACACACAACCACCATAAGTATTTTTTAATAGGGGAGGAATGGTGAATGTAATTCAGTACTTTGGGCTTCTCACCCTCTAGCCTCTTTCATGATTAGTAAAGTTTTTAGTGAGTGTAGTGTATAATAAATCACCCTTGTCTTATAACTATAACCAATGTAGGAATAACCCTATTCTAACCCAATAATGTAATTTAATGATAATTTTAAGGGTTCATGATAAATTTTAATTAGATATTAAGTTTATTGGTGGAAGTTTTACTTGTATATGTTTTAGTCATTACTCAAATGACCTACATTAGTATTCATTACCTAATTGGCATTTTTACTCACATATTTTTTGTAATAATAATGATGTAAGGGGACATACATTAACATATAGCCACCGTAAGCATTTATTATTATGGGGATGAATGGTGAATGTAACTCACCACTTTGGGCTTATCACTCTCTAGCCTCTTTTTCTATTGGAAAAAAATTGAGTGTAGTGCTTGATAAATCACCCCTATCTCACACTTATTACCAATGTGGGAGTAACCCAATTACAACCCAATAAAAATTTTAATGTTAATTTTATTGATTTCATGAGTAATTTTAATAACATTAGTTTTTTAGGGGGATTTGTACTTACATAGTTTTTAGTCATTACTTAAATGACCTTCATTAGTATTCATTACCCAAATGACATTTTTTCTCATGTAATTTTGATAATAATCATGGTTTAAGGGGACCCACTTTGGTGAAAATCCACCACAATCATTTTTTAGTATGTGGGAGGAATGATGATTGTAATTCATAACTTTGGGATTCTCACCCTTTAACCTTTTTACCTATTGGAAAATATTTTATTGAGTGTAGTGCCTAATAAATAATCCTTATCTCAAAGTCATTACTAGTGTGGTATTAACCCAATTACAACCCAAAAATGTATTTTAATTCTAAGTTGAAAATTTTCATGAGAAATTTAAAATTGATTAATTATTTATATATATACTTTTTTGTAAATTGTTAACATGTAGAAATTATTGTAGGGTTACCTGCAATAACTATTATGAGATAGTTTTAATAATTTTTGTGCATTTTATTTATTTAAAATTGTTTATATACTTCCACATATCATGATAAAAGTGCCTAAGTTTTTTATATGTGAGGATAAAAGGACAATGGTGTTCTAACTAGAGACATTTCAAAAAAGTGCATTCTTATATTTTATTCATTTCTATTGGACTAGAAAATGATTTAAGGGGCATTAATAAAGTTGTTACATATTGTGATTATACACACCCATAATAGAATAAGATATCTATTGCTTCATTTTCATAAAATCAATGTTTTTTATAGTTGAAGATGTTTCCTAAGTCTTTGTTTATATCTTGTTTATTCTATTTAGACCATGACTTACATGAAAAGTCTATAGAAAAGTATAATTATTTTTTGACACTAGCATATTATTTTTTTAGTCTTCTATTCCAATTACGTTACAAGTTTGTTTTTGTAACTTATTTTATTATAGGCATATATGTATATCTATTATTATAACTATTAGGTATTACAATATATAAATAAAGTGTTGTATTTTCTATTTAATTGATAAGATGTATACAATAGGAGTTCGTTAGTTAATAAATACAACATTTGTAATCAACACATTTAAGTTTTACATTAGATCATAGCATAATTAGACCTAAAAAAATCCTTTCATTACTAAAAAATGGTTATATAATAATTAATTTTAATTAATCATTTATTAATCAAGGAATGGTATTAATTTCCATTCTAACTAAGGTAGGGTCCACTCATGAAGATTAAATGGTGAAGAGTCCCCATCCATTGGTTAGTTTCCTTTTTGTATGTGTGCACATTAATTTATTTGAAGTTAATTTTAGAGTTTACTTATTTATTTTAATTTCATAAATTAATTATATTTATAATAATTTAATTTTGCATCTAAATTTCAATTCCATAAATTTAATTATAGCATGTGTGATTTTATTTTAGTAAATGTGTTTCCCTTCAGTAAATGTGATTAAATTTTAGTATATTTGTTTTCATTCATAAAGATTGATTTAAATTCATTTATGTGTGGATTAATTTAATTTCCTATATGAAAAAATATATTAGTTTTTAATCAATTCAATCAAGAAATTCACCTACTACTACAAATATAATGTTGACCCCTTACCAAAATATACATCTCTAAGTTTAAAACTATTTTAAGGTTAACATGATCATTAATTCACACTATTGTCTATTTAAGTTTACACCTTAAGCCAAATGATATTTTCTCAACATATAACTAATGGTCTAATTTTGTGTTAGTCACACCACCCAAAGTTCATCACATACCATAATAATGTAATATTGGATAATGATTGGTAAAAGAATAGAGTAAAAAAAATGACAATAATAAAATGTTGTAATGATTATTTTTAAATATTAATAAAATTAAAGTAAAAAAAATTAATATACATTCCTTTACTTACATGTCTGTTTTAAATAATAATAATGGTGTAAGGTTCCAAAGTAATGTTGAGACAAGTTTAATAAGCCTATAAATTAAGTGAATTTTTTAATTTCTAAAAAAAATATTCCATTAGTACCATATAATTCATTAAAATTCAAGTATTTTAGGACTTCTAGATCATTTATAATATCTATGGTTGCAAAGATATAGTTAATAGATCAAATCTAAGAGATTATTTTTGAAGGTTTGAATATTTTTGCTTTGGAGGTTATAAATAGGGGAAAATGACTTCATTTTTTATATTTTGATGAGATATTTATACTTTGAGCTGTGGGAAATCCATTTATAACATAGAGAGAGGTAATGGTAAAAATATGTAGAGGTCGACATGGGGGAGTGTCACTATGTTTGGTTATAAAAATCATTGAGGTAGGATTTCTAATTGAATCTAGAAAGGGTAGATAGGTTAAATCAGGAAAACTAAGCATTGTGGAAAATCCAATTGGTATAAATTTCCCCAAATTTTGGCAAAATGTAGAGGATAAATAGATGGTTAATGTGTTTTTATTAAAATAGAGACAAACATGTATTTTTCAATAGCATTTATAAGGGCCATGCACTAGTTGATGATGTTTTACATGTAGAAATCATAACGTGGGAAATGAAGTGTTATCTAATGGAAAATCTAGTTAATTATGGAAGATGGCTAATGACATTATGTGAAAAACAATTAATTGAGTTGTAAAAATATGATATCTAATGTCACTCTTTTATATGGTTGATGTAGTTAAATTTGTGTAGATGGTCAATGACATATATATATATATATATATATATATATATATATATATATATATATATATATATATATATATATATATATATATATATGGTTGTTGAATTAGAAGTTTTATACATGTCAAATATCTATTATAAAAATGATTGGTGTATTTTAAAATATGTAATTAAGTGTAAATTTTTATGTTTTCTTGTATGTTTTCTGATTTTAGTTTGACATTAGACTAATTGGGATATGTTAGTATTTTTCAAGAGCATATATAAGTATAACTATGGTGGAGTGTAGATGGATTAAAGATTTCAAATCTCTTGGAAATTTTTTTGATGTAAATAAGAAATTTTTATTTTTATAGTCTATTAGAGTATCATGTAGATGTTTTGGGTACCCATAAATGTAGATCTATTTTACATGTTTCTAGAACTCTATGAAACACATACCAACACATTTAGGTGGGTGGTGGAAAGGGATATAATGGAGGGGGATATCACCTTGGTGAATGTATGTTATATATTATTTCTACCCATTTAGGGTATACTGATGATATGTGACATCTCAAACATAGATGTAGAGTAGTGAGAATTGGCCCAATAGGCCATGAAGGTATACTACTACTACCCACACACATAAATTATGTGATTGAAGGATTATTTTATTTTTTGATTAAAAATACCTATAGACACTTTTGATCTTATTAAGTTCTATACTTTTCATTATTTTTAAATTCTCCTTTTAGATCCACTAAAACACCTTGTGCTCATGACCCTTGCTTATAGCCCAAACCACTTTCTGGTATGGTATCTTATATGTGTGTTAGATTTATAATGGTAATCTACCATTTTTTTATAGGTTGCTTATTATAGAATTTTTTATGTTTGAATATGCACAAAATATGATGGAGGTTAGAGTTGAGAAATTGAGTATTATATTAACATTATATGATGACATGTTGAGTATTTGAGTTTTTTTTGTCATTAATCACTTTATAGAAAATATGAATGTATTGATTGTAATTTTTAGATAGATTTAACATTATGATTTTATACCCTTGATCCTTATGAATGACACCATAATTTATATTTGGTATGGATTTGGATATAAATTTATTAGTCACTTTCACTAATGGGGACAACAATTCTCTTCTATTTTTAAGTCCTTTTACAATCTCTAAATATGACATATGGATGATTTTATTTATTTTAGACACCATATTATGATTCATATTGTGATTAGTTTTAGATATGTGTGCTTTTATGCCATGACCATATAATTTTATCAGTTATTTATAGTTTATATTAGTCATTGAGGGGTTGTTATTGATGGATAGTTACTAACATAATTATTTTATGATGGAAGGATGCAGATATAATTTTTTGATGATGGAAGATGATTTATGATAGGATCTAATGGATGGTAGACTCTAATATAATTTGATAGATTCTAGACTCTAACATGAGATTATGGATGATGTCAATAATATTTTTATTTTTTAAATTAATTTATTTTACCTATATATCTATAATAACATCTTTGTGAGATGAATATTTTAGGTTTATATTTATTGGACTACTAATTTTTACACTTATTCTTCATGTATCATAATCAATAATTTTTGCTTTCAATGAGGGATGATTTTGGTAACTTTACACTTTCATTTTGTGGATGGATATAGCTGATACATGTACAACTTCAAACAAAATCTCTTGAGTTAGTAAGAGAATAATTTTATGAAATTGAATATCTAGGGATATTGTAATTAGATGGTATTTTAAGAGAGAAAAGGCCTAGTAGGAAGGAAATAACTAGTGTGTAAGACTTGTAGACCCTAAGTTCTGAAGCTAAAGATTTTAGGTGGGGTTAGTTAGAAAAAATTAGAGTAGAAGATTGGCTGATTAAAAGAGACATATGCATGAGTTTTATACTATGTTTGGTGGGACTATAAACTATCATAATACCTTGCATCATCCTCCAAAATTTTTAATGGAATACTAGGTAGGAAAGAACCCATGAAAATATTGGCAGACCCTAAGTTATGAAGATAACGATATGGGTAGGGTTTACAAAACAAAACTAGAGTGGAAGATTGGCTAAATACAAGCAACATACACTTATGTTTTAAACTATGTTTGGTGGGACTACGGAATGGTGGAATCCTAGACATCATCATCTAGAAGTTTGAATGGGCCATTTGGAGAGTAAGAACTAGTGTGAAAGATAGGTAGACCCTAAGTTTCGAATATGAATATTATGGGTTAGGTTTTTTAGAAAAACTAGAGAAGAAGATTGGTTTTATCTAAATGATAGAAATAAGGGTTTTAAACTATGTTTGGTGGGAATATAAATTAGTAGAATCCAAGGCATCATCCTACATAAGTTTGAATGGGTCATTAGGTAGGAGAGAATAAGAGAAATTTTTTGGCATACATTAAAAATTAGATTGAAAGATCTTAGGTGGGATCTAGTAGAAAAATCTAGAGTAGAAGATTGGCTAAAGCTAAGTAGTAGATCTATAGATGTAATATTATGTCTAGTATGATGTCAAACTGGTGGAATACCCATGGTATAAAGGTGGTATTCCTATATGGTATTTAAATTAAAAGTGTTACTACCTCTTGGTGATAGATTTGCACAAATTCTATTATGTTGGGTAAGATAATGGATTGGCAGAAGTTTAGAGTTTTGAACTTGTTTCATCTTGAAGTAAATTTACCCCATTTCAAGGGAATGATAATATTGTTTTTCCTTTATGATCCTATTTTATATTATGTTTATCCTATGGGAGTTTGTTTCACATATTTTTTTGTTGTTTATTTAACTTCCTATTCTATTGGGAAAGGGATGAAGACTAGTTATTTTTATTATTATCATCTATTTTCTATCATGCACCAAGTTCTTGCTAGACTACTGAGGGATAGTTTGTCTAACTATGAGACCCAAAGGGAGTCTATATCCTTTTTATTTTTTATGAACCCCATGACTTCGGACAATGTTTTTAGGTCTCATAGGTGGATGTTATAAGACTCTTCTTATAATTTCTATGGCTTCATGGGGATAGAAAGGTGTGGTCACTGATGAAGGAATTTAGAGGATTCCTCATCAAAAAAATTTGGGTTTGGTTAGTTGATAGAGGATTATACACATTACATCCTGATATATATGTTATAGGATTCTAATTTGTTATATTTCTGGTAATGGTGTGATGTTAGAGGATTTTACCCTAATCCCTTTTAGTTTTTGGTGTTTGTTTTAAAACCTATGTGTTATTTGTTGGTTGATTGGCCTATAATGCAATAGTCATCCCAAGAAAAATTATAGGGAGAAGGATGATGGTAGATGTATTGTAGAGGATTCTTTATCAAACATGGAGGCAAAGGTGATTTATGATAGGTTGAAGATTCCTATTTTTTTATCAAGTTGTTGATAGATGGTTGAGGATGAGTTGGATAGTTCCTTGTGATTTAGCCATTACTTGGATCAATGGGTAGGATGATCCACTAGTCATGATTCAATTGTGAGGAGGATATGCAAAAGTTTTTATTTATAGTTTGGCCTTTTTAGGCCAAAAATCAACTCCCCTAGTTTAAAACATGACTCATTACATCAATTGTCTTCTTTAAAAGGGTTAAAAGAAGTTTTAGTATCATGTATTAGTGTCATGGTTTGGTGTTGTATGTTAAATCAAGGTCTAAATAGAGTCTTACTAAGATTTTGAGGTCCATGGTATGCATCTATTTTAATCAATGTGATGCCATGATCCTTTGTAAGGTTTTTTACAATGTAGTTTAGTAGAATTTAAGGTATTTTTGGAGAAGATAATTTTATTATGAAAAATTCATAAAATGATTATCCATGTTGATAACACTAGCATGGTGACTTTCCAAGATGACATGGTGTTCATATTGAGTGATGAATATAATTTAAACATTGGTAAGATAGTAATAATTCACATCTCAAGCCCTAACATGGTCTAAGGTATGTTTGGAGAGATTAAGGTTTCATCTTTGTTTGTTTTATTATTTTTTACACTTTACAAAGTGAGCTCCTTTATGAGATATCAAGGGTGGAGAGTCATAATAATGTGTATAGGTCAAATAAGGCATTTGAAACTTATTGAGGATCTTATGTACTTCATTTTTTATATACACTTAGCCAAAATGTTGGTTCTCTCCATTTCTAATGTACACTCACTTTGATATATTTTTATTTTTTTCTCCAACTCTTAAATAGAAAATCATGTGACAAATGGGAGGCATAATAAAGAAAAATGAGCCTATTTTCATGTTACAAGGCCTTGGTACAAATCATAAGAGACTTCATTTGAAATCTTATCCATAGGTACTGTAGAATATGACTATGAATGAATAAATTCTTTGATGAAAAGACAATTTTGCATCTTTCTACATTAAGCCAAGGCATGTAATCTCAAGGTGTACCATGGTGTAGAGTAAAAATAGAATCCTCCAACCTATTCCAAAATTATCAAACTAAATAGCATGCTAAGATAGTGTTTTTAGGATGGAGAAGGCAAAAAACCTACTCAAAGTCTCCATTGGGTCATTGTCAAAATGAAAAAGGGCAATTTATAATACTTGATTGATGACAGATATAGTGAGTTTGAAAATTTTCACATATGGGTATTAATTTACCCTTATTCAATTAAAATTTAATACATGATTTCATGTTTTAAGGCCACCATCTTTATAAATAATTGCTAACAAGTTAAAAAGTATAAAACCCTAGCTAAACCCCACAAGTTCAACTTTTACTTTCTATTGAATTTTGGATCTCTATGGGTACATGTTATTAATTTTAGATAAATTTAAGGATATATAAAGTATCCTAAAAATTTAAACCCAATAAATACAACCATAGACCAAATTTCTATTGGGAGAGAAAATGATATGTTTGATTATTTTTTGGAGTGTATAGGTAGGTTTTAGGTCAAGATGATGCTATGTGAGGTTTTAAGATTTTAAATTAGGTTAATAAGCATTACTTTAATGTTAATAAATACATAAAATAATATTACATGTCATATCAAGCCTATATTCATCTCTAAGGTAGCTTCCTAGTAATGTTTGAAGTACACAGGTCTGAACAAGACATGAATAATCTTCTAGTCAAATAAATTTGATATTTGAAGGGAAATTGTATGAAATAGGATTTGAGATAATAATGTGTAAGTGAAAAATATATACATTTTTAATATTACAATATTCATTTATAATCCTATTTGAAGAAGAAGAGTACATGCAACTAGTATAAGTAATTGAGAGAGCATGAGGTTTATGGTAGTTTAGAGAAAAAGAGACAGTGAGAAAGGTGTAAATACCATGTAGACTATGTTAAAATAAACTATATTCATAATTATATGTTTTAATAATTATCAACAAAACATAGTCAAGGTGATAAGAAAACAAGGTGTTAATACTTACATAGGTAGATTGTCTCAAGTTTACAGGCAATAAAGAGGAGTTATTGACAAGTATTGAGTAGTTTATTATCTAATAAGGTCCTAAAATAAAACATGTAGAATATAAATTTTCCTTTTATCATTTAAAATAATGAGATTCATATAGGTTAGTTCAAAGATCAGGTTTGTAATAGGCTTTATGTATGGAATGCACACCTATAGGCCTACATACAAGATCCTGTAAATAATATGCATTTTGGTGTCAAAATTGAAATTTGAAGACTCATAATAAGTTTTAAGAATTTTTTTAAAGTCTAAAATAAGTTTTTTATAAGTTTGGAAGAGTCAAATCCAATCATAAGAACCTTCCTCAAGCTATATCAATGTGATAGGCTTAAGGGAGAGTTCGTAGGCATGAATACCAAAATGAGTAAAAGATGTAAGTGTTAAGTCAATTATTAAGTATAAAATGATGGGTAAGATATGAGGGATATTTATAGAGACTTATAAAATATTTTTAATCCTTATCAAGAGGAGAAAACACCGAATTAGACCTTTAGGATCAAAGTACTAAAATCGCCTACAAATCCTAAACAAGGTTTAAATCCAATTTTAAGGCCATTTAATGGGTAAGATGCCTTGTGAGACTATATATAGATCTTATAGAACATTTATAAGTTAATTTTAGGTAGTCTTTATGGGAAAGTGAGTCTTTTGATGACCTTTTGTTCTAAACATGCATCTCGAGTAGTAACTTATAGGCCTTTAAGCTTGTGAACAAATATATTCCCATGTGAGAATTATAATGAGAATATGCATGGGTAATAATGGTTTTACGAGATGTTATATGGGTATATCCCCTCAAAAATCATGTTATTAGTTTATAATTACACCCCTATTCTTTATGAATAATCATTAGGAAGATGGAACACTCCAAGACTTCTAAGAAGCCTAAGAAGTTTCGATGACTATTCAAGTTATTTAAATGACTCCAATGGACCAAATTTCATTTAAAAAACATAAAGACACATTTTAATCCTTAGAGACACATGGTGGATTAGTTATTCTATAATGTGTGTAGAAAAATGTAGGAAAATGACCTAAACAACAAAATTCTAGTCATGATTTCATAGGTTTTTAGGGGTATCAAGATTCTTGATCAATTACAGAGGTCTCTTAGTCCTAGTTAGAGGTCCTATGACATTATAAATATATTTAATTATGTATCCATGGTGCTAAGGTAGTCTACAAAAAATTAGACCAAGCCTAGTAAAGAATGTCCCTTGATGACAGTGGAAGGATGATGTTTGCATACCTTGTTGAAGTTATCTAATGACATGAGAAAATTAACCAACCTTGTATATACTTCATATCACTCTAGGATACCTATCCAAGTCACAATAAATTAAATTTCATAATATAAATAAAATTTTCATGGTCTTTAGTACAAGGAGTATACTAGCTCCATTGAGATGAGGGCTCTCCAAGGTGAAATACAACTTTCTCAATCTTGTATTCAGCTAGACACACTCTTGAAGATTATTAAGGAAGCCTAAGACACCTAAAGCATCACTATGTAGGTCATGAAAACATGGAAAATGACTCATATTCATCTCTCAAGGTTATATGAAACCTTTATTGCATGAATCCTTATAACCATATTCAAACTTATTATTAAGAAAGATGTGAAGGCTCACTTATAGGTGACCTATAAAATTCAAAAATTATTACATACAATCATAAATCACCCACATAGAGTGAAAAACTTATTGTGGTAGTCTTTAAGTAAGAGACATTAGTTCTTGAAGATGGCTAAGCATGAGCTAGGTGTCAAAATTATCAATGAGAGTTGAATCCAATGGATAACATGAACTACAAAGTAAAAACTTCAAACCCATGATGAGACATGGAGGTAGTGAAATCATGAAAAGAGAATAAAGGTTAAGAGATAAGTTTGTAACTACCCTAAGTAAATTAATTTTAACTCTTCATTTAAGAACCATGCCACCTTTTCATGATGAATATTATCACACCAAGCCAATACATGGAGAGTAGGGGTTATGAGATAGTTTTCTTGACCTCATAAATATTATAATTGATAGATGATAGTCATCATGGAATTTTACCACATCTGATTTCTCTTTATTTCCCATATTATTTTATATAAGTGGCCTATAATGGATTGTAAAGGGATCCTCAATCTGAATATGGTAAATACCTACTCAAGTTAACAATTGTTCATGCCTTTTGAGATGAATAATAAGTTGGTTTTAGACTTCTTCAAGATTTATTTTAGTGTATGATTGTAATTATGCATGATTTATATTGGTAGTGTCATAAATCCTTATATTTTGTCCTATAATCCTTACCTTATTTTAATTAGGTTAACTCTTTTTAGGTCACATGAATTGTTGTAGCTAGTTGTGTAGGGAATTAGATGTGGAAATATACCACTAGTGTTGATCTAGTTCACCTATTGGTTTTCCCTTCTAACTCATACATCTATAAATACATCCATTTTAAAACATTGATGTAAGGTGAACCTTAAAGTTGTATTTTTGTGGTTGGATTAGTTTTAATTCACTTCACAAGTGCATAGGCAAGTGGAGGTCAATATTTTGGGGCATCACCCCTTTTAATTTCATGTTTCTCTCTCTCCATTTTCCTTTCCATTTGAGTTGGTTAGTGTTATTTTTAGGTTTTTGATCAAGGGAGACAACTATATATATATATATATATATATATATATATATAAATCTCTAATAATATGTCACCCACAACCTTAAATATATCGCATTATATCAATTGGGTGAAGAGGCCCTGAAACAAGCATCTTCAAGGGTGCAATCCAAAGTGACAATTTTTTTTGGCGTGCCTAGTGGGACTAGTATAACAATTAATTCATATATTAAATAATTTTTTTTGTGTTATTCCTATATCATAATTTTGAGGCAATCTTATTAAACATCAATGGTGACTCTGAGTTTAATCAGCTAGTTCTAGCAACTCAAGTACCTATTTCAAGGAATTATTGATAGTTTCACTTGTTTTTATTTTCCTCATGATGTTTTATGGCTAGATATGGATGGAATATATATTTTAAACATCATTATAAATATTATAATGATCCATACCAATCATATTTTGATCCATATCTGTCTTACCATGATCTTATTTATCTTGCATATGGATCTAGTTATCAGTATGAATAACCTTGATATCAATAGTATTATCCTTCCTTCCCTTCCAACCACCTAATAAAACTATCCATTATAATAAAATATTAATCATAAATAATCTCACTCAAAATATTAATAATTAAATGGATACCATTGGATGAAACAATTCCAAGTATACAAACCAATCCAACCATTTCAAGCTTCTCCTAGTTCCTCCAATGAGTGGTATGAAATAAAAACTCAATTCAAAACATTGGTAGTGGGTTATTGGATTTGAAGAAGTAAAAAAATTAATTAAATTAGTCTTATGAACCTTATTCTACCCCATTCCAACCTTATTGGGTGACTCCTCCCATGCCAAATCTTAACCAAGAAGAGAGGAAGGTTGTAGAGGCTAAACCAAGAAAAATTCCAGGCTTCCAAAGCTCCTCACCTCATCCTCAAGCTCAAATTGTCCATGAATGTCAAGGTATACAAAGAGATAAAGAGGTTATGATCAAATATTCAAAGTTTCTTGATCCCTTTAACCACCACTCTAACTAGTTTTATTCATGAAGATCATGGTATATCAGAAGTTGATAGATTGATTGTTGATTGGAAAGAGAAGAATGGAGAATATCTAGCATAATTTTATTTTACTCCTTTAAAATAATCATTAAATTACACTATTAATTTATAATATCAAAGTATAATTAACACCTCTTCCACCTCAAAACAAACTCAAGATCAACCCATAATTCTCTATGTTCTTACTCCACTAGTATGACATTCCCCCCCACCATCTTCCTCTATGAAGGAGGAATAGGTAGGAAGGTAAGTAAAGAACATATAGGTGAAGAGGAGAAATTTTCAAGAGAAGAGGATGAATATATGGCCATATGGAATCCTTGTTATACGAGTTATCCTAATTACAAGATGCCAAATATTTGTGCCATTGAAATGGATGAAGATGAAGTTGCAATCCTTGAGAAACTTGATGAAGTTATAGTCCATACCAAAAAAAATCAATTCACAAGTATAATTGAACCTCAAAAATCTTATGAATAAGAGGATGTTTTGAGTGTTATGAGGAAATTATAATTATTAGTCATTGTTATACCATTAAATCAGACTTATGGTAAAAGGAATAAAATTAGGTTGCAGTTATGTTTTGACAAGAGTTTGTTGCACAAAAAGATCTTATGACACCAAGCCATATGGAGTTTTAATATGAGCATGAAAATAATCTTGATGAATTTTTAGTCCCTAAGGAGTATCCAAGTGAATAAAATAAACATGAATTTGTAGCTGAAAATGAGCTTCAAGAAAGGCATAATGATTATGGTCAAGTAATAAAAGCTATAGAGGTGAAAATGGACAATCCTTATTGGGTCTCAAGTGGTCAAGAAGAGGTAAATGTTGGTCTTGAACTCTTTTTATCTCATTGATAATAATGAACCCAATTCATGTTATAAATAATAACTTGATGAGATGGTAATAGTGTTTTTACAAGATGACAACCCCAAGCTTGAGTCAAGTGAGGACACAAATGAGGTTGATATAGTTGAGGTAAAAGAGGACATGGGAACATTGCTTGAGGTGTTAGAAAAAATGAGAAAGATATTTATGAAGATGTAGTGGTCCTTAGTGAACTTCAATAAGCTAAAAGTAGGGATCAAGAAATCTATGATCAATTGTGTTAATAATACCTCACTATTTGCAATAAGTTTGATATCCTTAGTAAAACATCATCCCTTATAGGTCATAATAGAGATTCAATAAATTTATTATACCTTCAAGTAGATATGAATAAAAACTTAATGAATACATGGTTAAGGTGGTTGATCATTTTAGAGATCATAATCATGAAGGTGTTGATCAAAGAATGCCTCAATAAGACCAAGAACACTACCCCAAGGATCCATTAGAGGCTAAGGTTGTAGTTATATTCACAAATAAGGAGGTGATCAATTTTAAAATCTTTCTCAATATTTAAGAACAACATGAGGTAAAGAATAAAGCCAAAAGAATGATATGTCTACATTGGAGAAATTTTTGATCTAGTGGATCTAATGGATGTTTTGGGCCTAATTTCTAGTCAAGGAAATCATGAACATGCCAACCTCAAATCTAATACGGTGTACCTCTCACATAAAAAGAAATACTTCACTAGACTCTATTCATCAAGTTCAAATTTTCTTGGAGGGAATCAAGAAGGTTTTGAAAACCTTCCTTTTGAACCAAGATGAAGATACCTTAAGGCTAGTTGTATATAGTAGGTTTATGTTTAATTTTCCCTAAGTACCTTTTTGCATGGGTGTGTGTTGTTTTCTATTTAGTTGTTTGTTGTGAATGTATTATTAATTATTTCATCTTATTCAAGAACTTGCAGTCAGTTCTCAAGGTCCAAGTTACATTTGTGTTGAGTTGAGGTGACCCCATATCCCAATAGACTAATAAGGATACTAGTATAATTGATTATAAAACTAACCAACCCCTACGAATCACCAGAAATGTTGACATTTTGTCATTTTAAGGCAAAATTTTAACCTCTTAGTTAAAAAATTGACTCATTACATCAATTTTCTTCTTTATAGAGGTTAAAAGAGTTCATGGTATCATATCTTGGTGTCATGATTTTGTGTTGTATGTTAAATTGAGGTCCAAATAGAGTTTCATGGTCCATGATATGTGTATATTTTAGAAGGTATTTTTCAATGTAGTTTAGTAGAATTTAAGGTATTTTTGGAGAAGTTAAGGTTATTGTGAAAAGTTCATAAAATGATGATCCATGGTTATAACATTAGCATGGAAACTTCAAAACATGACATGGTGCTTATAGTGAGTTATGAATATAAATTCAAGGTTGGTAATATAGTAACAATTGGCATCTCAAGTCTTAACATGGTTTAGGGTATGTTTATAGTGATTAAGGTTTCACTTTGTTTGTTCTAATATGTTTTACATGTTATAAAGTGAGTTCCTTTGTGATATATCAAGATTGGATAGTCAAAATAATGTTTAGAGGTAAAATAAGGCATTTGACACTTATTGAGGATCTTTTATACTTCATTTGGTCTATACACTCAACCAATATTTTGGTTCTCTCCATTTCTAACAAACACTTACTTTGATATCTTTTTATTCTTTGTTATAACTCCTAAAGAGAGAATAATGTGACAAATGGTATGCATAAGAAGGTAAAATTATCCTATTTTCACATTACAAGGCCTTGGTATAGGTCCTAATATACTTAATTCAACATATTATATGTAGGTACTATAGAATATGCCTTCAAATGAGTACATTCTTTAGTGAAGAGAGAATTTTTTAAGATTATACATTAATAAAAGGCATGTAATATTAAGTTGTACCATTGTGTATAGTTTTAATATCATCATAAAACCTTTTAAAACCTTATAAATATCAAAACGATTCTTAGATAGTGTTTTTAGGATAGAGAAGGTAGAAAACCTACTCAGTCTCCCTCAGGTCATTGATAGAGTGAGAAAGGATAGTTTGTAATGATTGGTTTATAAAGGAGAAGGGGATTTGGAATAAGTTATCCTATAGGTATTAATTTAACCTTATTAACTTAAAATTTAATACATTATTTTAGGTTTTAAGGCCCCCAACTTTATGAAGAATTGCTAACAAGTTACAAAGCCTAAAAGCTTATCTAAACCCCATATGTTTGGATTTCTATTTTTATTGAATTTTGGAGATTTATGGGTGAATTTCAATGATTTAATATGAATTTAATTATGTATAAAATCTCATAAAACATTAAAATCAATGCATATAACCATATACTAGATCTCTATTGGTAAATAAAAGGATATGTTTAACTAGTTTTTTGGAGTGTACAGTTAGGTCTTGGGTCAAGCTAGTACTACGAGAGGTTTTGGATTTTTAAGGAGGGTAAGACACATGATTTTAATTTTAATTAATACCTCACATAATATTACATGTCATATAAATCTTATATTCATCTCCAAGGTAGATTCCTAAGAATGTTTCAAGTACATAGGCTTGAGTAAGACAAGAATAATCTTTTAATCAAATACTTTTGATGTTTGACAGGATAATTATGTAAAATAGGATCTGAAATACTAATTTTTAAATAAAAATATATACTCTATGAATATTATAACCTTCATTGATAAGATTATTTTAAGAAGAAGAGTACATACATCTAGTATAGGTAATTGAGAGAGTATGTGGTTTGGGGAAGTTTTCTATGTATTTAGGAGTAAAAGAAATAGTGAGAAAGGTTTAAACACAAATTATAATATATTAAAAGAACATATATTCACACTCATAATATTTAATAATTATAAACTGAGCATAGTCAAGTTGATAAGAAAATAAGGTGTTCATACTTGCATAGGTAGATTATGTCATGTTTGCAAGCAGTAAAGATGAGTTCTTGACAAGTATTGATTAGTTTATAACTTAATAAGGTCCTAACATAAATGAATTAACATATAAATTATCATCAATATCATTAAAAATCATGAGATTCATAGAGTTTAGTATAAATAACAAGTTTCTAATAGGCTCTAGGCATGAAATGCACACCTACATGCTTGCATCTAAGATCCTATAAATAATATGCATTTTCATGTCAAAATTGGAATTTTAAGACTCATAATAATTTTAAATATAATGTTTTAGGGTTCCAAAAATGTTTTAATAAATGTGTAATAATCCAATTGAATAAAAAAAACCTTTTTCAAGCTATAGTAAGGTGATAGGCTTAAGGGAGAATTCATAGGTTCATATACTAAAATGAGAAAAAGATGTAAGTTTTGATTCAAGTAAGAATTTTTTAAGGGTATATAAGATATGAGTTAATTATAAATATATTTATACAATTTTTTGACTCATTATCAATAGGAAAAAACACCAAAAGAGACCATTAGGGTCAAAATGCTAAAACTACCTACAAACCCTACAAACCCTAAACAATGGTTAAACGAGGTTTTAAGGTCATTTAAGGAGTAATATTCCTTTTAAGACTATATAAATATATCATATACCAATTTTTATTTCATTAAATTCATTTATTATGGGGAATTGAGTCTTTTGATTACCCTTTGTTCCAAACATGGATCTCAAGTACTGACTTATAGGCCTGCAAGCTTGTGAAAGGATAATTTCCTATGTGAAAATTAAAATGAGAGGATTAATAGGTAATAATGGTGTTATGGGATGTTATTATGGTATATTCACTCAAACATATTGGTATTAGTTTATATTTTAATACCTTGTTATTTATGAATAATCATTAAGAATATGGAACACTCAAAGACTAGAAAGAAGACTAAGAAAGACCTGGTGATTTTTTAAGTCATTTTGATGGATAAAAGAAAAAAAATTAGATTTAAAACACCTTTTTAGCCAATTTAATCCTTATATTAACTTATTATATTAATGTTCCTATCACATGTGGAGTAAAAATATAGGAAAAAAACCTAAAAATTAACATTCTAGTCATGATTTCTTAGGTTTTAAAGGGTATATAGATTTTTGATCAATTGTAGATGTACATTGGTATTTGGAATATTTAATATTAACTTATAAAAACATTTCAAGAGTATTAAATGGTGCTAAGGTATGCTACAAGAAATTATACCAAGCCTAGGAAAGAATGTCCCTTGTTGGCATTGAAAGAATGATCTTTGCAAACCCTATTGAAGTTATCTAATGGAATGAGATAATGAATCAATAATTTAGACACATAATATCACAATGGGATAAATATAAAATCCAAAAAAAAATTATTTTAAAAATCTAAATGTAGTTTTGATGGGCTTAAGTATAATCAATCTGCTATCTCCATTAAGATAAGAGTTTTCCAAGGTGAAATGCAACTTTCTCAATATTTTTTCATCTATACCCATTATTTAAGACTCTTAATGGATACTAATACACATTAAACATCACTATTGATGTCATTAAAACATGGGCATGGACTCACATTTATCTCTCAATACTATTTGAAGATTTTATTGCATGATTATTTACAACCATCTTTAAATTCTTGTTAAGCAAGCTATGAATGCTCAATTGTAGGTGACCTATAATCTTGAAAAATAATTACATAACCTCCTATAGGACATAAATGGAGTGAATTTTTTTTAGTCTTTAAGCAAGATATAATAGTTCCTGAATATGCCTAGGTGTCAGCCAAGTGTCAAAATGATCAAGGTGAGTTGAACCCAATAGAGAGCATGAGCTATGTAGAAAATAATTGAAAGCAATGATGAGACATAGAAGTAGTACAATCTCAAAAAAAGATTAAAGGTCAAGTTATAATTTTGTAACATCCTTCAAGAAATTAATTTTAACTCGTCATTTAATAATCATGCCAAATTTTCATGAATAAAATTATCACACCAAGCCAACACAAGGAGAAGAAGAGTTATGAGACTATTTTCTTACTCTCATTAATATTATAAATTGTGTATGATATCTATCATGTAATTTTACCACATTATCTTCCTCTTTATTTATAATCTTATTTTATATAAGTGGCTTAAGATTGTTTTCAAATGGATCCTCAATCTAAGTATGACAAAGAACTACTCAAGTTAACACTTTTTATTTCCTTTTGAGATGAATATTAAACTAGTTTTAACCTTATTCAAGCTTTATTTAAATGTATGATTGTAATTGTGGATGATTCATAGTGGTAGTGTCCTAAATACATATATTTTTTCCTCTCACCCTTACATTCTTTCAAGTAGGTTGACTCTTGTATGTCACATCAATCGATATACCTAGTTGTGTAGGGAATTAGATGTGGAAATATACCATTAATGTTGATCTAGTTTACCTCTTGGTTATCCCTCCTAATACATGCATATCCAAGAATTTCCATGTTGAAATACTAATGTAAAATAGTCATCCCAAGCATAATTATAGGGAGGGAGATGATGGTAGATATATTATAGAGGTTTCCTTATCAAAAGTGGAGGTAAAGGTAGTTTATGATGGGTTAAATATTCCTATTTTTTATCAAGTTGTTGATAGATGGCTGAGGATGAGTTGGGTAGTTCCTTATGATTTAGCCATTACTTGGTTCAATGGGTAGGTTGATCCACTAGTCATTATTCAATTATTAGGAGGATATGCATAAGTTTTTATTTATAGTTTGGCCTTTTTAGACCAAAAATCAACACCCCTAGTTTAAAACATGACTCATTCCATTAGTTGTCTTCTTTACAAAGCTTAGAAAAGGTCTTGGTATCATATATTGGTGTCATGGTTTGGTGTTTTATGTTGAATCAAGGTATAAATAGAGTCTTATTAGGATGTCAATGCCCATGGTATGCATCTATTTCGATCAATGTGGTGCCATGATCTTTTATAAGGTTTTTTACAATGTACTTTAGTAGAATTTAAGGTATTTTTGGAGAAGATAAGTTTATTTTGAAAAATTCATAAAATGATTATCCATGGTGATAACATTAGCATGGTGACTTTCCAAGATGACATGGTGCTCATCTTGAGTGATGAATATAATGTCAAGGTTGGTAAGATAGTAATAATTTGCATCTCAAGCCCTAACATGGTCTAAGTTATGTTTGGAGAGATTAAGGTCTCATCTTTGTTTGTTCTATTATTTTTTACACTTTACAAAGTGAGTTCCTTTATGAGATATTAAGGGTGGAGAGTAATAATAATGTGTATATGTCAAATAAGTCATTTGAAACTTATTGATAATCTTTTGTTTTTTATTTTGTCTATACATTTAGCCAAGATGGTGGTTCTCTCCATTTCTAATGTACACTCACTTTGATATCTTTTTTTATTTTTTTCTCTAACTCTTAAATAGAGCATCATGTGACAAATGGAAGGAATAAGCAAGAAAAATGAGCCTATTTTCATGTTACAATTCCTTGGTAAAAGTAATAAGATATTTCATTTGAAATATTATCCATAGTTACTATAGAATATGCATATGAATGAATAAGTTCTTTGATGAAAAGATAATTTGGCATGTTTCTACATTAAGCCAAGGCATGTAATCTCAAGGTGTACCATGGTGTAGAGTAAAAAGAACATCCTACAACCTCTTACAACCTTATCAGGAAAAAAACCATGCTAATATAGTGTTTTTAGGTTGGATAAGGCAAAAAACTTACTCAAAGTCTCCATTGGGTCATTGTCAAAATGAAAAAGGGCATTTTGTAATACTTGTTTCATGAAGGATAAGGTGAGTTGGACCAAGTTCACATATGGGTATTAATTTCCCCTTATTCCATTAAAATTTCATAAATTATTTTAGGTTTTAAGACCCCCATATTTATGAATAATTGTTAAAAAGTTAAAAAGTCTAAAACCCTAGCTATACCCCATAGGTTCAATTTTTACTTTCTATTGGATTTTGGATCTTGATGGGTGCATGTTATTAATTTTAGAGAACTTTAAGAATATATAAATTCTCCCACAACTTTATACTCAATTAATACAACCAATACAAATGGAACATCACTATTTAGGTCATGACAACATGGGTAGGGACTCCTATTTATCTCTTAATACTATATGAAGCTTATATTACATGATTGTTTACAACCATCTTCAAAATTATTATTAAGAAAGCTATGAAGTATCATTTTAGTTGACCTATAATATTTAAAAATAATTACATAACCTCTTATAGGACCTACATGGAGTGAAAAATTTGTTTTGGTAGTCTTGAATTAGGATAAATCAATTATTGGATATGTCTAGGTGTGAGCCAAGTGTCAAAATGATTAAGGTGAGTTGAATCCAATAGAGAGAATGAGCTATGTAGAAAATAATTGAAAGTGATGATGACACATGGAGGTAGTGTAATTTCAATTAAAGAGTAAAGGTCAAGATAGTAGTTTGTAACATCCCTTAAGAAATGAATTTTAACTCTTCATTTAAGAACCATGCCAAATTTTCATGAAGAATATTATCACATGAAGCCAACACATGGAGAATAAGAGCTATGATACTATTTTCTTATTCTCATTAATATTATAAATGGTGTATGATATTAATCATGGACTTTTACCACATTATCTTCCTCTTTATTTATAATATTATTTTATATAAGTGGCCTAAGATGGTTTGTACATGGATCCTCAATCTAAGTATGACAAGGACCTACTCAAGTTAACACTTGTTATTTCATTTTGAGATGAAGAATAAGCTAGTTATATCCTTATTCAATATTGATTCTAGTGTATGCTTGTAATTGTGCATGATTCATAGTGGTAGTGTCCTACATATATATATTATCCTCTCACCCTTATATTATTTCAATTAGGTTGACTCTTGCAGGTCACATGAAGTGGTGTACTTGGTTGTATAGGGAATTATATGTAGAAATCTACCATCAATGTTGATCTAGTTTACCTCTTGGTTATACCTCCTAATTCATGCATATCAAAATATCTCCATGTTGAAATAATGATATAAGGAAAACCTCAAGTTATAGTTATGTGGTTTGATCAGTCTTAATTCACTTCACAAGTGCATAGGCAAGTGAAGGTCAATATTATTTTGGATCACCCCTTTTACTTTCATGTTTCTCTCTCTCCTTTTTCCTTGACAATTGAGTAGGTTAGTTTTAATTTTAACCTTTTAGAGATCCCATTGTGTTAATTACGTGAAGAGACCTTAAAATAAAACCTCTTCTAGGGTACAATCCAAAATTATAATAGTTTTTGGCATGCCTGGTAGGACTAGTACAAAAATTACTTCATATATTGAAGAATTTTTGGTGTTTTATTCCATATATTAGTATTTTGAGGCATTCCTATCAAACATAAATGGTGGCTCCAATTTTAATCAATTGATTTTAGAGGTTTAGGTACCTATTTCATGGAATTATTGATATTTTATCTTGATTGTTTTTGCCTCATTAAGTTTATGGTTGGATATGTAGGGAATTTATATTTTAAACCTTTTTATTAATAGTATAATGATCCATACTAGCCCTATGTTGAGACATATCATTCCTACCATGATCATGTTTCCCCCCATATGTATTTATTTATTAGTATGAGTAGCATTTATATTAAGAATATTATCCTTCCTTCCCTCCCCAACCACCTAATAAAACTAGACATTCTAATGAACTCTTGGACATAATGAATGTTTCTCAAAATATTAATAATGAATTAGCTTCCATTGAAATCAATCATATGATCATCCTTTTGTACCATATCAACCTTATTGGGCCAATCTTCCCATGACAAATCAAAACCAAGAAGAGAGGAAGGTAGTAGAGGCTAAACAAGAAAAGTCCCAAGATTCTAAAGCTCCTCACCTATTCCTCAAGCTCAAATTGTCCATTAATGTCAAGTTATGAAAAGGGACAAAGAGGTTGTGATCACCAACTCAAGAAAGATTCAAAGTTTCTTGAACCCTTCAACCACTCCTCTTGTTAAATTTATTCATGAAGATCATGCTATATTATAATTTGATAGGTTTATTGCTGATTGGAAAGAGAAGAATGGAGAATCTCTAGAATATTTTTCTTTTCCTCCTTTCTAAGAATCATTTAATGAAACTGTTACTTGAAAATACAAAAGCCTTATTAACACTTATTCCACCTAAAAATGAACTCAAGAGAAGCCCATAATGCCTTATATTCTTACTCCAATAGTTAGACATTCTTTCCCCCTTCCCACCATCTCCCTTTGTAAAGGAAGACTAATTGTATGGAAGCCAAGTGAAGAGCATCTAGTGAAGAGGAGAACATTTCAAGAGAGGAGGATGAAGACATGGACACATGGAAGCCTTCTTGGACTAGGTACCGTATTTATAATATGCCAATTTTTTTCCCATTGAAATGTAAGAAGATGAACTTTTAACCTCAAGAAATTTAATAAAGTTATAGACCATACTAGGAAAACTCAAGTTACAACTGCAAGTAAGCCTCAATAAGGCTATGAAGAACAGAATGTTTCAAGTGAGTGTGATAAGGAAATCACCATTAATAGTCCTCGTTATAAAATTGGATAAGATTTAGGGAAAAAGGAAGAAAATTAGGTTTCAACTATGTTTTTACAAGAGTTTATTAGACAAGAAGATGTCATGCCACTAAGCTATATGGAGTCTCAATTTGAGCATGAAATAAAATTGGTGAAGTTTTAGTCCCTAAGAAGTACCCAAGTGGAGAAAATAAACATGAATCTCTAGCTATAATTGAGATTCAATAAATAAATTATGAATATGTTCAACTAATGATAATGATAAAGGTGCAGTTGGACATCCCTCAAGGGGTCTCAACTGGCCAATAAGAGGTAAATGTTAGTCTTGAACTTGTTTCATTGATAATAATGAAACAACTTATTTTTCAAAGAAGAACTGATGAGATGGTAGTAGTGTTTTAATAATATGAAAACCTCAATTTTTAGTCAAGTGAGGACACAAATGAGGTTTCTACAGTTGAGCTAAAAAAGGACATTATATCATTGGTTGACATGTTAGAAAAAACATGATAAATAACTTCATGAATATGTAGTGGTCCCTAATGGAATTCAATAAGCTAAAAGTAGGGATACATAAATCTTTAATTATTTGTGATAATAATACCTCACTATTTTTAATGAGTTTGAGATACTTATAAAAACTTTAGTCCCTATAGGGCAAAATAATGATGCCACTAAAGTTGTTCTACCTTCAAGAAGACATGACGAAAACCTCAATGAATAAATATAGATAAGGTGGTTGATCATTTTAGAGAGCATAATCATGAAGGTGTTGATCAAATAATGTCTCAATAATACCAAGAAAACTATCTCAAAGAGCCATTAGAATTTGTGGTTGAAGTTATCTTCACAAATTAGGAGGTGATCACTTTTGAAAGATTTCTCAATATTGAAGAACAACATGAGATAAGCATAAATCCATAATAATAATATGTATACATTGAAGATATGTTTTCTCCAACTAATCCAATGGATGTTTTATACCTAATTTATAGTTAAAGAGATCATGAACATGCCAATATCCTATGTAATAAGGCATACCTCTCACCTCAAAAGAAAGCTTTCACTACACTCTATTTATCAAGTTACAATTTTCTTAAGGGGAATCAAGAAGTTTCTATAAAATTTCATTTTGATTCATGAGGAAAATGCCCTAAGGTCAATTTTATATATTAATTTTGAGTTTTATTTTCCCTATGTTCCTTTTGGCATCGATGTGTGTTGTTTTTCAATTTGTTATGTATTGTGAAGGTGTTATCAGTTGTTTCATCTTATTCAAGAACTTGAAATCAATTATCAAGGTACAAGTTAGGTTTGTGTTGAGTTGAGGTGACCCCATATCCCAATGGACTGATAAGACTACTGGTCTAGTTAATTAATAGTCTAACCAACCCTTGTGAGTCACAATAATTATTGACATTTTGGACATTTTAGGCCAAAGGTCAACCCCCTAGTTTAAAACTTTACCCATTGCATCAGTTGTCTTCTTTATAGAGGTTAAAAGGGACTTGATATCGTATATTGGTGTCATTGTTTTATGTTAAATCAAGGTCTAAATAGAGTCTTATTAAGATTTTAAGGTCCATGGTATGTGTGTATTTAAATCAATGTGATGCATTGATATTTTATAAGGTATTTTGTAATTCAATTTAATAGAATTTAAGGTATTTTTGGAGAAGTTAAAGTTATTTTTTAAAGTTCATAAAATGATGATCCATGGTGAGAACATTGGCATAATGACTTTACAAGATGACATGGTGCTCATAGTGAGTTATTAATCTAAATTCAATGTTGGTAAGATAGTAACAATTGGCATCTCAATCCTTAATATGGTTTAGGGTATGCTTGGAGAGATTAAGGTTTCATATTAGTTTGTTATATTATTTATTATATGTTATAAAGTGAGTTACTTTATAATATATCAAGGGTGGAGATTTAAAATCACATGTAGAGGTAAAATAAGTCATTTGAAACTTATTGAGGATTTTTTCTACTTAATTTGGTCTATACACTCATCCAAGATGTTGGTTCTCTCCATTTCTAACATACACTCACTTTGATATCCTTTTATTCTTTGTTCTAACTCCCAAATAGAGCATCATGTGATAAATAGCAGGCATAACTAGGTAAAAGGAGCCTATTTTAGTGTTTCAAGGCCTTGGTATAATTTAAAATAAAATTTATTTTACATCATGCACTACATAATATGTCTCAAAATGAATAAGTTTTTTGATGAAGAGATAATTTTACATGTTTCTATGTTAAGCCAAGGTATGTAATCTCATAGGTGGACCATGGTGAAGATTAATAATAGCATATTCAAAACTCTTACTTCCTTATAAGGCTCAAAATCATGCTCACATAGTGTTTGTAGGATAGATAACATATAAAACCTACTCAAAGTCTCCCTTGGGTCATTGGCCAAGCAAGAAAGGGTAGTTTATAATGATTTGTTAATGAAGGAGAAGGAGAGTTGGATCAAGTGATCTTAGGGGTAGGAAGGTACCCTTATTCCCTTCAAATTTCTTACATGATTTTATGTTTTAAGTCCCACAAATTTATAAAAAATTTCTAATAAGTTAAGAAGTTTAAAACCCTAGCTAAACCCCATATGTTTAGGTTTCTCTTTCTATTGCATTTTGGAGATCTATGGGTGAATTTTAGTGATTTTATATCAATTTAATGTGGTCTAATATATCCTAAAACATTTTACTCAATTAATGAAACCATATACTAGATCTCTATTGGTAAATGAAAGGCTAAGTTTGAATAGTTTTTTGGAGTGTATAGGCATGTCTTAGGTTAGGCTGATACTATGGTAGGTTTTGGGATTTTTAAGGAGGGTAATACACATGATTTTAATTTTAATAAATCCCTCACATACTAATACATTTCATATAAATAGTATATTCATCTCCAAGGTAGATTCTATTTCAATTATAAGAGGTTGAAAAAGACAAGAACAATCTTTTAGTCAAATACATTTGATGTTTGATGGTATAATTATATGAAATAGGGTCTAATATACTAAGGTGGAAGTGAAAAATATACACTCTAAGAATGTTTTAACCTTCATTTATAAACCTATTTGAAGGGGAAGATTACATATAGATGGTGTATGTAATCATAAATGAATCATGTCTATAAATCAATCCTAACTTAGAAAAGATAGATCATAGCATACACTTTAGATTGGGGACACATTAGATGATCAAGAATATGACAAATATGGGGATCCACTAGACCCAATAAGGGGATGTCTTATCAAAATACACAATACTAGGGAGGGTTTCAATGCCTCTAGTCAATCATAATCATGTAATGACCCTAGTTAGGTCCTCAATAAACTTATAAAAATTAAAGCACAATCTAATCTAGTGAGCACCAGATCTTGTGGCACAAAGTGGGGGTTAGAAAAAATAAAATTAAACATGCATAGAATACATATACTCATGTAAATTTATATAAAATCCTAATGCATGGAAGAGAAGTACAAATGTGTATCTATCTACTCTTACAAAGGAGGGAAAAAGTTAGGAATACTTACCTTTGAAGATGAACCTACCGAGTCTGAATATCTCCCTTGGAAAAGGTGATTAACAAGAGGTTGTTTTGGTATGTAAGGATGACAAAGATAAATTAGATATAGGATACACAACCTATCAATGCATCCAAAAGACTTATCTATAAGATAAGATACGTATCTTTAATGAATGTATGAAACCCTAATCTTGTTCCTCAAGTATAATGATGGATAAGTAGATGCACAATAGATTTTAATTCTTCTTCTCTTCTCTAAATAATGGTGAAATGAACTTGTATATATAGGTGGATTTAACATTAATTCATTCTAAAATTTTTGGCTAACAGGTTTGACCTAACATAGTTTTGGACAAGAATTCACTAGGTAATAGGTTAGGTCAGCCAAGATATGACCTAGACCCTAAATGAATTTCACCCAAAACTGTACAGGCCTAGTACAACAAATGATCAAAAATGGGATAAGCTAGGAAAAAGGGGGATAAAAGGTAAGAAATGATTGAGGAGTGTGAAATAGAGAAGAACAAACCTAGGGATAAAGTTTTCAAGAGATAAGTGTGTGGATAATAAGTTGAAAAAGGGACAAAAATCCTATGAAGAACTAATGGTTTACCCACCACTTTTTGGGTATAGCCCTTAAGACATTACACTTAGAGAGATTGAGACTCGATGGGTTACTAAATGATAAATATAATTAGTAATCAATAAAAGTTTGAAAATATTATGTATATACATATTCCCCACTTGAATCTCATCACATGTCATTTGAGTACAACACGAGATGGTGCTTCAGGAATAAAACATGATAACACCTAATGATGATGCTAAGTAACATGTAGTAAGGAGTGAATAATATAAATGAAAGGACATAATTTAAAAACACATACCTTTACTTACCTTAGAGTTGTAGATAAATAAAGAGACTACAAGAAAAGTGAAGTTGTCTAATGTGAAGAACATTAGGCAAACCTATAGATATTAATGCAAAAAATAGCCAATTTTTTTTTTTTTTTTTTTTTTTTGGAATATAGGCATATAGTAGTGGAAAATATTCTCTAAATCATCATGATTCCAAAAAATTTTACAGTTCAAAAAATGGATTATTAAAAGTAAAGATATGAGCAAAAGAAGGAATCTGGTGGAAAATATTTGAGAGGCAAAGAATTGTAAAAAGTATGTTTAAATAGGGTGTAAGGGAAGTCATTTGTTATTTTTGACTTGTGAGTGAGATAAAAAGATCTTTGAGATACCAAATGATCTAGGATATTGAGGAAATGATAGCCAAGATAAGAGGGACTCCTAATGGTGGCAATGGGTGTAGCACAGGTATGCAACTAATAATTTTAAACTTGTTTTTTTAATATTTTATTGAATTTAAGTGGTTTTTATAAATTTGTAATTTAGATAAATTCTAAGAACTAAAATGAACCTAAGAAAGTTTCTAAGGGTATTACAAAACAAAAAGGGAAATGGGTTTAAAGGGATTAGAGTAATAATTTTTGAAAGAAATTTATTACTGGAAATGAAAGGGGTCAATAGACATAACAAACTAGGTCAACCCAATCGACCTAGTAGGTTAAAAATTTGTTAAATCCACACTACCAACTTAGTAGGTATGTGATGACTTTATTTTTCAAATTGCTAACCTAGTACATGATTGCTGACTTGGTATAAAAATACACTATGATGACTTAGTACTAAGGGGGGGAAATGTAAAGGGTCGACTTAGTTTGTCAATTCCACCTAGTCAATTAAAGGAAATTTGGTCAACCTAGTGTTTGACTAAGTGACCAAAATAGGATGAAAATGCATGAAATAGGATAAAATAGTGTTATAAAGGCCTAGAATGGCTGACTAAGGATTAAAATGGCCAAGTCAGCTGAAAATAGATCAAATTGATAAAAAAAAATGCATATATTAGAGTAAACTAAGCTTGTTTTTGTTAAAATTTGAAAATAATGTATTTTGATTAGAAATGACATGGAAGATCTAATACATGTTTTATTGTTTTATGGTTGAGGGGAATCTAATATTTTAATTCTTTGTGGATATAATATGGCTTCCAAACCTCTTAGAGTGGTTTTCAGATGAGGATCAATCAAGGTTGGTTAAATTAGGTCTACGAGAGATTGTAGATATGTGTAGAGTCCCATGAGTTCAAATTTGATAGTCATGTTCTTGGGATCCTAGGAATTATTAACTAATACATTTAGGTGGGAGGTGGATGGGGATACAATTGATATGGGTATCACCCTAGAGGACATCCATGTAATCCTTGGACTACCTATAAGAGGTATGCCCATGGTCACAGGAGTACCAGATGGACAAGAGGAGAGGAGAGCCTTAGCCATATGGGAAATGAGCCCAAAGAATATATATCTCAAGTTGAGAGTTAGCATATTTGACATGTATACATCTCAAATTTTAGATATACATAAGGTATTTATATGACTTATGATAGCATGGGTGTTGTGTCACAATTGGATGGCAAGGTACCGTTGTATGTGATAGCCTTATGCTAGACTATATTGGACCATGGTGTATTATATGATTTAAGTTATGTTATATGGGTCTAGATTATGCATGACATGTATGGGATTATATATAGAGGGAAAAATTCTATGGGTCTATTAACCTGTTGAGTGCATGGATATATGAGAGGTTTATGATGTATCAACTAGTTTGGTTACCCCATGTAGTTGATGATCTATTAACTTAGGCATAGAGGTGGTGATAGGATCATGTAGTGTAGGTTATGCCCCACATGTTATCACTATAGATATTTATTTGGGAAGACATTATGTGCAATTTATATTGGCACATTACTATGGTATGGCTGAGTTGGGAGATAGTGATACTAGCATTGTTATGGACATTGATTATAGGCCATTATACCTAGTGGATAGGGTTACATCTAGTGGTATATTTACTAAGACATATGGGACTCCATCACCTAATGGAATTGATAGTGGCTCCCACATTTTGAGCCTAGAATGTGAGAAAGTAGAGGGGGAGAGGAGGATTAGGGCAATCAGTTACTAGGTCAGTGATCAGATCATGACATGAGAGATCATTACCTGGTTGAGCATGACAAGTAATAGATAGAGAAGAGATGGATGTGTATGTAGGAGTAATAGAGGTACCACCACCATCACCATATTAGGAGGAGTGATGACCACCTCAGTCACACCATTGATAAAGACACTAGTAGCGAGATAAAATAGAGATAGTGGTCATCCTAGATGACCCATTAGGTGGGCCAGGATAGACTTGGGAAATAAAGGTACCACATAGGCACATATTGAGATTGGCATGAGTGGTGAATCTAAGATTTTATCTTGGGAAGTTACCTATAGATGAGGTACTTAGAGGATGCACTAATGAGGAGACCATGCTCAATAGTCATGTAGATGGTGAGATAGTAGTAGGCAATGCATAGATAGGTAAAAATAGATGGTTTTAAAATTTTCTTAAGTTATTTTATATAGATTATAGATAAAAAATATTTTATGATATATATCTATGATTTAGTATCTATTTGTTTTTAATTTTGCATATCTGATAGAGGAGACTAGATGAGGATCCTAATCGATGGGATCAATCCATGATATCTTTGATGAGGAACTAACGTCATATGACCTAGCAACACTAGAGGATCTTACAATAGTGTCTTCCCTAAGGAGCTAATTCATACTAGTAAGAGAGGCTACACGGTGAGTATGGGGATGCAGGGAGGAGCCATATCCATCTAGCATGGGTAGGAGTGGGAGAGGCATAAGCATGGTAGGCTTTAGCTTAGGAGAAAGCCACATATATGGATACCATGACCTAGCTAGCATAGGTACATGCCTAGATGGTGCAAGTATAGGCCTAGATGGCCAACCTATAGGGATAGGTGATAGGTCTGACATCTTAGACAACCTCTTTATAGCATAATATTTAGAGGGGATAGTCTGAGGCATCTATTATTAGAATGGCTAGGCCATGAGATAGATAGGATAAAGTACAATCATAGAGCTAGAATGATGTATATTATTATACTTTGTATCAAAACACATGATATATATATACATATATACATATATATATATATATACATATATACATATATATATATATATATATATATATATATATATATATACACATATACATATACATACACACACACACACACACATACATACATATATATATATATATGTATATATATATATGTATATATATATATGTATATATATATATGTATGTATGTATGTATGTATGTATGTATATATTTATGTATCATTTTGGTCATTGGATGTTTATTTTATGTGTTTGTATTCTATTTATGGTTGTAGATGCTTGGATATATTTCTTTCTAGCATATGTACATAGTTGTTGTATATGCTATAGGAAATATATGAGTTGTGGTTTCTTTTATAGTATTATGTAGGACACATGCATGGTTAAAAATAAATAGTCAAGAAGGATTTGTTAAAATATAATTAATTAAAAACAAATGTACTACACACTATTTCATATTGGGATATTTGTAATAATAAAAAATGACTAAGTATAAATAACTAAAGGGTTGGTAAACAAGATGGTAAAAAGTTTTTTTTTTTAACCAAGATTAAAATTGGCAATAAATTAAAACAAGTAGAATCACACTAAATCACATTGGGAAGAAAAATATAAATGTTATAAAAACAAATTATTTAAGTCAATCAATCATACTAAATCAAATTGGGAAGTACAAGAGAAACACAAAAAGGCAAAATTGGTCTTAAATTTATCACACTAATTCAAGTGGGGAAGTGTGAAAAATTAAAGAAATGGTTGTATTCTTATATACAATCAAAAAATAAGAAGATAAAAGTTAAAAAATAATGAAGTAAGCATAAAACATACCAAATCAAGATGGGAAGCATGTAAATTATGTGTAACTTCATAATTAATCACATCTTATCTCATATTTGACATGTAATTTTGGTCATGAGATTATTAGAAAATTTAATGAGGAAGGTCAGGTCCTATCTATGGTCTTACACTACAACTCATAAAGGGAACACCAATGAGGTGGAATAATGGGAAAATACAGTAAAAAGGGATGTTGGTAATAGGAATGTGAAATTGTGGAAATTTGTGAGGAAGGCTAGGTCATATCCATGGTCTTATGCTATAACTCAAAAATGGAATCCATATGGGAGTGATGAGTAAACAAAATAATATTTCTTAAGATAAAATATAAATAATGTAGGGCATGAAAAAGGGAATGTAAAAAGTGTAACTCAGGCATATTATGAGAATATCTTAGGAGTTAGGAGACATACTAAGGACATGAGAAGACACTAAGTGACTAGTGACCATCAATGTAAAAAAGAAAACTGTTCTCTATAGACACTAAGATATGTAAGAAAATAAGCATGCTAGAAATATCAACTCATGAAGGTAGATTGGTACAAGAAAATTAAAATGAACCTAATTTCCCATGACATGTTTCCCATTCCTCAGGACCCTTACAGAGTTGTCAATATACTATTAATGTTGGGTACTTTCATGAGAAAGTAGGTATCACTAAAAGATTTTTTTTTCTCCTTTTATAGTATACTAGCTTGTCAAACCCTAATAGACCTTAGATTTATCATAAGGCAAACTATGGATTTTGAGCTTCAAATAGAAGAAGGAGATGTTATTTGAATCACATCTTTTAATGTGATTTGACTTTTAAGGATTTTGAATGTTTTTGCCTTTTAAATCATCATATTTTATTAAATGATTTGGATTTTGAATGTTTTTAAGGATTTTTAAGATTCCTCCTTGATACAGACTTGAAATGACCAACCGTGGAATATAGGGTGATACACATGAATGAGATGTAGGCTTAGGATAAAGGAAGCTAAGTGACCAATGACAAGATTGACTAAAACACATAGGCTTAACAATAAACCAACATTCTATCTCAAGCCTCAACCATTTTTATGCTTAGTTTTTGAAAAGGTAATAAAAGGAATAAACGAGATCCAAAGTGGATCAATGAGAGGAGATTATAAAAGGATTAATTGTTTGCTAACTAATGACATGGTAAATAAATAATTACTAAGGGAAATAAGGTTTTGTATAACCAGATCATAATGACCATTATCCATGTATATATAGATAAGAAAGCAAAAAATCATGAAAAGAGAATAAGGGAGTTTTTAAGAGAGAAATTCAAGAAGGAAAAGAAAGAAATGATAAATAAGACATTTATAGACAAACATAAATGACATTATAGGCCATATAAAATATGAAATCAAAGTCACCATGTAATATAGATAAGAAGTTGACACAATGTCAAATGATAAAAAAAATAGATAAAGATAAAATTAGAGCACACATCCAATCCAAATGAAAATGTAATAACACCATACATATGCTCATAATTACTGATATATTTTTCAACACACATTATCTAGAACATCTGATATGTCTCTATGAATTTGGATGCGAACTACAACTAATGTCTTATGTATCTTCAGTAAAAACTGGGAAAATACTTCACATTTAATCTCATCAATAGAGAAGGTGGGAATTCTCAGTGGATCATGATGAGGAGGGCTATTAGGTAATGGATGCTCATATTGGACTCTATGGGAGATGAAGGGATCACTGATGGAGAAAGATCCATAAGTGAGGGACTCATAGGTGGAGAAGGATCCAAAGGTGAGGGAAAGTCCATGGGTGAAGGATTTATGGGTAGAGGAATAGGATGAATATAGGACCACAAGAGATAGAACCATGGGATAATAAGGGGGATCCTTATTTTAGGAATGACCTATGGGAGGAATGGTATAAGGCAGAAAATAGTTAAAATATGATATTTAAAGTGTTGTTGAAGGATATGGAAACAACTAATGTGATGGGTACTACATTAGTGCCAAAGACAATACACCTCTCCATACTTAAGATTATAATTAGGAAGTACCTTCAAGGGAGGTATGGCCTTATCTAAGAACAAAGGGGTATAAGGATGTAAAGTGTCAATATATTATCATCACTTGAGATAATGCATGGATGAATGATTATCTATGTCATGGAAGTAATAGATATGCATGTGAGTAGGCTTAGTAGAAGTACTCATAATGGGAGGTGTAACAAAAGTGGAAAGAGTTTGAGAATGACCATTGACCTGTTTGGTGGGCAATAGAGCCATCTATGGTAAAGGAATTAAACCATCACCAATAGAAGGTGGTTGTGAAGGGACTAGATTAGGCTTAATAGAAGGAGTGATGGGATTAGAAGTAGGGATAAACTTAGATAAAATGGGAGTAGAAATAGGCTCCAAAGTGTTCTACTAAGGGAGGGTGGGGTATGCAAAATTCTAAAGGAGAATTTCCTGAATCTTAGAGATAAAAAGGCCATATGGGTCATAATACCTAGCAAAGTGATAGGGCCCAGTCATAGCATGATCCATAAGCATACTCCTATGAGGTTCTTTAGAAATTAGACGTGTCTACACCATATCTAACCTATGAAAAAGAGGGAAAATTCTAAAACTATGAACTATATATGATGGAATACATGGAGATATACTAAAATACTGAAGCAAATAGGAATGATAATAGATAATCTTAGCATCATGGGCCTGAACAAGACTACCTAAAAATGTATCATTCAATGTATAACCATAATCATAAGTAAGTGTATGAAGATCAATAATGATGGTATGGATAACATTATCATCTAATGAGGTGTGATAAATGGAATCATGAGTCTTAGTCAAGATAATGAGGATGTCATCACAAGGTGGTTTGTGAGAATGAGTTTGCAAAGAAGCAAGAATCTAAGAGATGATATGAGGTGAGAGATCAGATATTTTAATCTTAAGATTGATCTCATTAGGCTTATCATCATCAAAATATAATATGTTAGGGATAATATTCCTAATGAGTTTTAGATGATCATTATAACCTTGAGTGGAATTGATAGGAAATTTTAATAGTTGAGACTCATTAAATGGAACACTAGGCAAAGGTTCAAGAGTAAGAATCTTGAAGACACTATGGTCTTATAATTTTTCAAAATTTCAAGGGTTAGTGTCACCTTGAATCCTATAGATATTTCCATTGTGAGGGAATTTAATACATTGGTAGGTAGTAGAAGTAATCACTTACATGCAATGAGTTCATGGCCTACCAAGAAGAATGTTGTAAGATAGAGGAAAGTTAAATATCATCACCTTCACATGAACAATTATAGGTGGGAAAATAATGGGAAACCACACACAACCTAAAGGAGGCATTTTCCTTTGATCATATCCTTGACATGTGCTATGTGTATATTTGAGATTGAATTTAGAATATCCAATAATTTTGATAAAATCGAGAGAGGAAATAGAAGTGACATAACCCTTGTCAATCAAGGCATGCTTGACTTTGATATCACCAATATGGACACTAATGAATAGAGAAGGATCATTCACATGAAGTAGAATCTCATTGAGAATCATAGAATCAATTGGAAATTTGAGGGAAAGAGAAGTGTCCATTGTTTCATCATGTATAGACATCTCTTTTTATTATTGTAATATGTTATCTTCAAATATAGATAGGGTCTATTCACATACTATTGGGGGAGGATGAGGGATGTTCATTTCAAATAAAATTTTCATGAGATAGTTTCAATGATGTGGAGAGGTTCTCATAATATCAATAATGGAATTTAGGATGGGAGATTAGTGAGTTCCATGATAGGATCCCCCTCATCATAATCCATAAGATTATTGTTGTAAATATGTGTATAGTGTTTAAGGATGTCCTCAAAAGGAGGAGCTAAAGTACATTTGAATTTATTTTTATAAAAGGTATAAGGTTTAGATAAAGATATAAATTATGTTGAGAAGATGAAGCTATTAGTGTAGGTTAGTTTTGAGAATAATTAAAAGAAGTGTTGTGAGAAGCTTGAGTACCATTAGTGTTAGGTAAAGAAGATGGAGGGATGGAAAAAATAGAATTCGAAGTGTTATCCAAAGGAGGAATTGTAATTGGTTCATCAAAACTTATAAGGTCATCTTTCCCCAACTCATTTAAGTGAATTAGACAGGAATCTTGGATAACATGAAATGTGCAAGATAATGAAGGGGTGTAGATAGGTTGAGGATCAATGAAAGAAACCACCCTTTGTATATTATTAATATTAACCACATTATGTTCTAGATTTAGGTCAATAAGACTATCAACATTGTTGGTGGAAGTGGTAGGCTTATATTTTTTATCTTGGTGATTTGAAAGAGGGTCTTTATAGATGTCCAAATGAGCATTGGCTTGATTCAAATCTTGAGATTTAGTATTAATTTCATGGGATTTTAAAAAAATGTCATAAGCTTGTTGGCATTTTCAAATGATAGAATCATGGTCAAAATGGGACCAAAGAAGCAAATCCATAGAAAAATTATGAAGCTACCTATAGGTCTCATGAGAATGACCCCAACTAGAATGAAATGAAAAAAAATTGGGATCATACCAATATTTCATAAGATGAGTGGGTTCAAGTTATCATGGAAGAGGTCTAGGTAGATGTTTTAGTAATTCATCTAAGGATAAAGGTTTTTGAACTTTAATTTTATTAGGTGAAGATAAGTGAGGATTGGTGAATTTTTGTGAAGGGGGAGCTAGTTCTAAATATTGGTTAGGAATATAGCTTAAATAGTGTTGAATGGTGTCATAAGAGTCTATGACACCATCATTGGTAGCATGATGATTCTTGTTATTAAGTAAGATATGAGTACCCGTAAAAGGGTTGGATGTCTCAAATTGATGCATAAGGAAATATTGATGTTTATCTTTATCAATAGCCTCCTCCAAGTTAAGTGGAGAGAGAGAGTGTGTGTGTGTGGACTTGATATTGTAACATGGGAAAAAGTGAATTGGTAAATATATGGAAAAGGTTATCATCAGCCATGTTATGTTCACATTTGTTAGACAATGTTTTCCACCTTTTAACAAAGCTTGGGTAGTTTTGTTTTAAAGTTGTTTAAAATTGATGAAATGGGCCAAGGTATTCTCAAGAAGATCACTCATTTGGAACTCTTGGACTAGAACATTTACTAAATCTTCCAAAATTATAATATAATGAGTTTTAAGCTAGTTTTACCAATCTAAAGCATCACCTATGAAGGTTTTGGATAATATCTTGGTAGTGGAAAATGTATTTAATTTGAACTAATCTTTCTATAGATGTCCAAATGTTTTTAGATGAAGAGTAGGATTAGTTGACCCATTTTTAGAAATGGTAGGGGTGATACCTCCTATATCAATATTAGCAATTTGAAATGTAAGAGGTTCATTTTAAAGATTCTTAATTGTCTTATTGAAAAGAGGAGGTTGAGGGATAAGATTACCATGGGCATCTCGAAGAGGAGGTGGGAGAACATTTTGATTATACATGCCCTATGGTATCTTTTAAGGGTGGGTTTGAAGATGGATAAGGTAGTTTTGCATTCTAAACATTTAATTTATATTATGAGCTTGAAAAGTATTAATTTATTTAATCATTTGTAATAAAATTTGATGGGATTGACTTGCATTATTTTCATTATAGGAATCATTAGAATTGGAAGTAGTGGCTTGGATACCACTATTGGTGTTGATAGGAACTTGAGAAGAGTTATTAGAATGTGAGGCACGAGTGGAAATTTTTTATTGTATGGTAAAAGATGGAATAGTGAAGGGATGAGAAGAGGAATCAATAGAATCATGATTAACATGGGTATAAAAGCATGCACTAGTGGAAGAGTTAAGGAGATTAGGTCTTGGGAGAGTCCCACTAGATGTATAACCTACCATGTTAGTGGAGATATTAGGCATGGAGGTAAAGGAATTCAAAGAATAAGAAATCATGGTATGATAAGGGGTAAAAATAGAGGGAAGAGGCTAAGAATCAAATAAAATAGTATCCCTGAATCCATGTGAGAATGTGGGATAAATAAAATGAGGATATTCAACTTGACCACTAATCATGATATGGTAAATGGTAGAAGGATCCTTTCCTTCATGTTGAGAAAACTCAAGGATAAAGAAGAACATTTTAGGGGTATAATTTAATTCATGTTGATATTAAATGGAGAAGAGAGGATTAAAAATCAAAGAGCAATGAGGAGGGGTCCCATAGTTCATCATGAAACTAGCTATATAAACATTACTTTCATCTAGGAGAGGAACCCTAAGCTAGCTATGGGAGACCCTATGAGGGCTCATAAGACTCATCATATTTATTGGATTTAACTCAATGTTGTCTTAAAATATGAATTTCATGATGAAGGATAAGGAATAAATAAGGAAAGAGTGATGTGAAAGCAAGAAAATAGGAAAAAGAAAAAACTAGACAAAGTCAATTGGGTCAACCTAGTATAAAAAATAGGGTCTAAAAGTTGAGAAAATAGGGATACAAGGTCAATTAGGTCAACCTAGTTCTTTAACCTGGGCAACTAATAGGCAAAAAGGATATATAGTTAATAGGGTTGACCAAATTATGTATCATTGAAAGTAAAAAAGAGTATTATGTTGACAAGGTGGACCTAGTACTACAAGTAGGGAAAATAGATAGTATATAAGAGACTGTGTCAAATAGAATGAGTGTGTATTGAAATAGGAAAAAAATTTCAAGTATTTTTGGAAGTAATAAATTAGAGGAAACACATAATAAATTGGGTTAATGAGGTTGATATAACTGAGTCATACAACACAAAACCTTGCACCAACATTGGCCAATACATGTTTTTGCAATACAACATATAATTGACCTAAGAGCAAGCAATCAACTTTGAAAGTAAAAGATAACTAAATGGTCATCCTAAGTGTTGCTATATTATTAGAGTATGATTTTAGATGTGATAGGAAGTTGGTTGTAAGCAAGGAACTAGAAAGCAATATAGTATAGTTCCTTGTTTACAACCAACTTCCTATCACAATACCATTACCTTTAATTCCAACTTTGAAATATAGTATAGTTTCATTTCAAATGAAAGTGTATGCAGAGATTATAGAATAGAGTCTATAGTGTCTTTAATATATTGCAAAAACAAGGGTCTAAAAAAGGACTATGCTAATAATGTTAACCTAGTTCTCTAGATAGAAGATAGAATATAGAACTATGTCAAAAGGGTCAACTTGGTTTGCTATATAGGGGTAGTTTTAAAGACTTTAAACTATGAAAAATAGAACTGTAATGAAATAAAAAAAATCATAGAAAAGGAGAGAAAGGAAAATTGGTGGGTTGGAAGATGCTTAAAATTTGCAAAATTTTTGTTTAAGCCACTTGAAAGTTCTACCAACTAACTTGACTAGGTTGACCTAGTTCTATAAAATCCTACTATTAAATCATGTAAAGTATACTCCATTGACAAGGTTGACTTAGTATGTTTTTTAAAAGTCTAAAAAGTGTAGTGTGTTGATAGGTTCAACTTAGTAGTCTATCTAAAAGTCTAGAAAATGTACTATGGTGATAGAGTCAACCTAGTAACATAATCTGAAAGTATAAAAGTGTATTGTGTTGATAGGTTCAACCTATTAGTTTATTTATAAGTATATAAAATGTATTGTGTGGACAAAGTTAACCTAGTAACCTAGTCTAAAAGTGTACTATGTTGACAAAGTTGGCCTAGTAGCCTGATTTGGAAGTCTAAAAGTGTAATGTGTTGACAAGGTCAACCTAGTAGCATATACCTAATGAAAAACTTACACAAATAGAAGAGAGTCATATTGATGCAACTATGTGTTAAACCTACATATAAAAGTTAGAATAAATTTACATTATCAACCCATTATAATAAATATATAAAAATAAAATGATAAAATAATGAAAAATGTGAGATAAAACATATAAGGGTTAGATTCACATTGGGTTCACTAGAATATATGTAATCATAAATGCATCATGTTTATAAATCAATCCTAACTCAAAGAAGATAGATCATACCATACACTTCTAATTGGGGACACATCAGATAATCAAAAACATGACCAATATGTGGATTAACTAGACCCAATAAGGGGATCTCTTATCATAATACATAATTCTAAGGAGGGTTCCATATCCACCATTCATGTGCAATCATGCAATAACCATAGCTATTTTCCCTAAACTAATAACAACTAAAGTAAAATCTAATATAGTGCTCACCAAAGCTTGTGGCATAAAGTGGGGGTTAGAAACAATAAAAGTAAACATGGATATAATAAATATAATAATTTAAATTTATATGGAATCCTAATGAATAGAAGAGAAGTACAAATGAATATATATCTAATCTTACAAAGGAGAAACAAAGTTAGGAATACTCACCTTGAAAGATGAACCTATCGAGCCTCAATCTCTCCCTTGGCCAAGGTGATTTGTAAGATGTTATTGTGGTATGTAAGGATGATAAACACAAGCTATATTTAGGCTACACAACCTATCAATGTATCCAAAATACTTCTCCACAATAAAATATTCATATCTCCAAAGAAAGTATGAAACCCTAAGTTTTCTCCTCAAGTAGAATGGTGGATAAGCATATACATAATAACTCTTAATTCTTCTTATCTTATATAAATAATGGTGAAATTAACTTATATATATAGGTATATTTAAGCTTAATCCCTTTCAAAAGTTTTATCTGGTAGGGTCGACCCAGTCAACCTAGAACAGTTTTGAACAAGAATTCACTAAGTCACGGGCTAGATCGATAATAGTTGATCTAGATCTTATATGAATTTCATCCAAAACTATACAAGGTTGATCCAGTCAACCTAGCATAGTAAACAATCAAAAATGGGACAAGGTTTGGAAAATGGGGACAAAATTTAGAAAATGACTAAGGAGTATGCAATAGAGAAGAACAATCTTAGGGATAAGGTTTTTAAGAGACAAGTATGTAGGTAACAAGTGGAAAAAGGGAAAATAATATTGTGAAGCAGAAATGGTTTACCCACCCCTTTCCTAATGTACCCCTTAAGGTATGCACTTAGATATATTGAGACATGATGGTTTCCTACAAGATAAATAGTGTCAGTAATTGATAAAAGTTTGAAAATATTATGTGTATACAGATGGTACATGCAATCAAGAGAGCATGAGGTTTGGGGTAGTTTGGTATATAGTTTAGAGTCAAAGAGATAGTGATAAAGCTTTAAAAAATTAGTATATTTTATTCAAAGAATATATATTCAAAATCTTATGTTTTAATAATTATGAATAGAGCATAGTCAAGATGATAATAAAACAAGGTGTTGATACTTGCATAGGTAGATTGTGTCAAGTTCATAGGAAGTATAGAGGAGTTTTTGAAAAGCATTGAGTAATTTATCATCTAATAAGGTCCTTAAATAGACCAATTAATGTCTAAATTTTACTTAAGATCATTTAAAATCATGATTCATAGAGATCAATTCAAAGAGCAGGTTTGTAATAGGCTTTAGGCTTTAAATGCACACCTATAGGCCTACATATTGGAACTTAGAAAGAATATTCATTTTAGTTTCAAAATTTAAATTTGAAGACTCATAATAATTTTTAAGAACCTTTTTTAATTTTCTAATAAGTTTTGTATAAGTTTTTAATAAGAGAATCCAATCAAAATAACCTTTCTCAAGTTATATCAAGGTGATAGGCTTAAGGAAGAATTTATAGGTATACATATGAAAAAAAGCAAAATATGTAAGTGTTGAGTTAAGTATGAGGTTTATAAGGATAATTAATATATGAAGGAACTTTATAGATATTTATATATTATTTTTACTCCTTATCAAGAGTAGAAAACACCAAAAGAGATTGTTAAGGTCAAAATGATAAAACCACCTGCAAACCCTAAGTAAGTGTTAAACATTAAATTCAAGGCTTAAGCCATGATAAAGGGTTAAATAGGGGTGATATGAAATCAAGTAATATATTTATATATAATATACCATGTATCAATATATTGTAGGTAGTTGTGATAGGAAAATGAGTCTTTTGATGACCTTTTGTTCCTAACATGCATCTCGAGTAGTGACCTATAGGCCTGTAAGCTTGTGAATGGTTATTTTCCCAAAATGAGAAGTATGATGAGAATATGAATTGTTAATAATGGTGTTATGATATTATATTATGGTATATGAACTCAAACTTATTGGTGTTATTTTATCCTTTAATCCCTTGTTCTTTATAAATAATCATTAAGAAGATGGAACACTCCAAGACTACCAAGAAGCCTAAAAAAGACCCATTATCTATGAAAGTCATTTTTATGGATCAAATGGAAAAAAATTTCGTTGAAAATACCTAATGATTCATTTAAATCCTTATAAGCTCTTGTTATATTAATTATCCTAGCACATGTGGAGAAAAAATATAGGAAAATGACCTAAACAATTATATTTTAGTCATGATTTCACAAGGATTTTTGGGTATAAATATTATTGATCAATCAAATAGGTATATTATTCATATTAAAAGGTATTATAACCTTATTAAAACCTCTAAATATGTATCCATGTTGTTAATATAGGATACAAGTAACTGTACCAAGCCTAGTAAAGAATGCCCTTTGGTAGCATTGAAATGATGATGTTTGTAGACCCTCTTGAATCTATCTAATGAAATGAGAAAATAAAAAATCCATGTAGACACCTCATATCACTCTAGGATATTTATCAAATTCATAAACAAGGTAATTTTAAAATCTAAATGTAGTTTTAATGGGCTTAGGTATAGGTAATCTACTAGTTCCATTGAGATTAGAGATCTCTAAGGTGAAATACAATTTTCTCAGGCTTGTATTAAGTTGGAAAAAATATTTAATAATATTAAGTAAGCCTAATACATGTAAAAAATCATTATTTAGGTTATGAAAACATGGACATGGAATCCTATTCAGCTCTCAAGGTTATATAAAGCCTCTATTGTATGAATGCTTACAACCATCTTCAAACTTCTTGTCAAGCAAGTTGTGAAGACTTAATTAAAAGTGACCTATAAGTTTTAAAAATAATTACACAAAATCATAAAATACCTAAATAGATTGAATAAGTTATTTTGTAATTATTGAAGTAAGAGACATTAGTTCTTGAAGATGCCTAGGCATGAGCCAAGTTTCAAAATGATCAATGGGAGTTGAATCCAATGGAGAGAATAAACTATATAGAAAATAATTAAAAACCATGATGAGACATAGATGTATTTCAATTATGAAATAATAATCAAGGTAAAGAGATTATTTTGTAACTACCCTTAATAAATGAATTATAACTCTTCATTTAAAAACCATGCCACCCTTTCATGAAGAATATTATCACACCAAACAAACACATGGAGAGGAGGGGTTATGTGACTATTTTATTACTCTTATAATGATTGTAATTGATGGATGATATTCATCATGTAATTTTCCCAAATATTCTTCCTATTTTTTCTCATCTTCTTCTATATTAGTGACTTACTATAGATTGTAAAGGGATCCTCAATCTAAGTATGTCAAATCCCTAATCAAGTTAACACTTGTTATTGCATTTTAAGACGAATAATAAGTTAGTCATAGCCTTATTCAATTTTTTTTTTAGTGTATTATTGTTATTATGAATGATTTATAGTGGTAGTGTCCTAACTCCCTCTCATTTATCCCCTCACCCTTGTCTTCTTGTAAATAGGTTGACTCTTTACAAGTCACATGAAGTGTTGTAGCTAGTTTTGTAAGGAATTAAATGTGGAAATATTCAATTATTGTTGATCCACTTCAATTATTAGTTATCCCTCATAATTCATGCATCTACCAAGACATCCATGTTGAAATAATAATGTAAGGAGAACCTCAATTTGGAGTTGTGTGGTTTGATCAATCTTGCTTCACTTCATAAGTGTATAGGCAAGTGGAAGTCAAGATGTTTGTTCATCACCCCTTTTACTTTCACATGTTTCTCTCTCTCTCCATTTTACTTTCTATTTTAGTAGGTTAGTACTAGTTTTAGGTGTTATATCAATGGAGCTAGATCTCTTTGGAGGTTTTCTCTATCCATAAGGCACTCATAGCCTTAGAGATATCCCATTGTGTAAATTGGGTAAAGAGGACCTAAAAAAGAATCTTCAAGGGTGAAATACAAAGTATTAATAATTTTAAAGAGATAAAATATTAGCATATGACTATCTCATCTTAGCTAGATTTTATTCCACAACAGAAGTTTTGGGGAAGCTCTACTAAAGTGTGATAGTTTTTATCTGTAATTTATATCTAATGAGGGGTTTCCTCCCTTTATTTCTATATTACTAAGGATGATTTTATTATTGACCTTATATAATTTAATTAATATTTGGCTACGTGTGGGTGCATGATCATAGTTGTGCTTTAGCTATTGTAAAGGTCATGCACAAATTTTGAGGAGATAGAAGATTTGAAAAGATAATCTACTTATGGATGTCTTTTGTTTTATAGTGGAATTTACAGGGAACCTCTATCAATGGGTGATAGTTATTTTCTATTTTTTTAGGAGTTTCTTTCCTTGTATTGATAAGGTTATTTGATCCTTAAAAACCTCTTGTATTTGTTATGGGATCTATCAAACCCTCTCACTATTTAAATTGTTATGGTTGTGGGAGACTTAAAATCCTCTGATTATTCATAATATGGTTTTTGGACCCTTAAAACCCTCTCATTATGAATCATGGTTATGGAATCCTTAAACCCTCTTACTTATGGGACCATTGTTCAAAACCCTCCTTCTTGGTTGTGGGTATAGTAATCAAAATCCTCACTTGTCTAGTTCATAGCTCCAATTTAAAAAGTGTTTATCTTATCTAATAAAAAATTTATATTACAAGTATCATTCATCCTTCCATAATTATTTTTTATGTATTTTATAATTAGATAAAAATATGAACTCCTAAAAGTCAAGATTTGTGGGGAGGTTAGTTCATAGTAATCACCTTTATGTAATCCTTACTTTTTAGTTAATTGATGTTTTTCATTTACTCCCATGAGTCACCAAGATTATGTGTTAGCCTTTTGATGAGATGTATATGGACCCACTTTGTTACACCTTATACCTATAATCTTGGTCCCTTTATTCAGGTCTTATCTTACTTATATGGATGGAATGTTCAAATCACTGGATATAAATCCTTTGTACTTTATGTGGTAAATTTATAAATAATCCTTTTAGATATTCCATTATCATAAAATTTGACTGGTTTCTTAGATTAACACCTCATAGTATGTTTTGTATTGTTGATTAAAATAAACTTCGATTTGATACCCTTGAAATGTTCTTAAATAAAATGGAAAATGATTTTTAAATATTGATGTGATATTAGGATAGTATAATATTAAATATATAGGAACCTACTCATCCTATATGGATTTATGTGGGCAAATATGGATGGAAAAGTTGATACAAAAGACAACTATTTGTATTAGAGATATGTCAAATGGCTAAACATATCTTAAGTATTTTGTACACTTGAAAATAAAGGGGTTAAATAGATAATTATATCACAACATAATATTTTACTATTATAAATATAGAGTAATATTTTATTTACTAAACTAATGTGTATACCAATAACTTAAGGATAAAATAGACCATAACAAATTTATAATACTATGTTGTGTTTAGTTGTACCACCCATAACAATAGTTGTATATAGAAGTATTGAGAAGATGGGATACAAAGGAGAAATAAAAAATAATGGACAATGTACTTTTGATCACATAAATGTGATCTATTAATCATCTATCCACCCATAACAAAACTTGAATAAAAAATTATTGATAATATGGGATATATATTATGATTTATAAAAAATGGCAAAGGTATTATTAATGGCATAAATGTAATTTGTAAATCATCTACATTATATCTTATATATTTTATAAACATAAAAAATGACAATTGTTCACCTATTAATTAAACTGATGATTTATCATCTAGGGTATATATATATATTTTTATTAACAAGCTAATTATAGTTCATATCAATCAAGGTGATCTCTCAAGGTTGACCCTATACCAATTTAGAAATGGGAGAGTTACATGTGATTGAGGATATTATTTTACATAATATATGTAGATAGAAATAGCCAACTTTTATTAAAAAATAGATAAAAATATATATTTTTCTTACATTACTTAATAAATTCAATTTGATATAAAAAATCATTATTTACACCAAACCTTACTACACCTAAAACTACCAACATAAATTAATCAAATATGGGTATGTTTATTTGTATTTTTATAACTAAATATAAAATTATAATATAATATTATTATATATTAGATCACAAACCTAATAAACCCTCTTTATCAAAAGAGGATAAAATATGATATGGGGCAAAATGCTTACTTATGATATCCAAAAACACCTAATTTAAACTTCCAATTGGCCACTTGTACATATTGCATAGATAAACCTATGCCAACATGTTTGGTGAAATTCCAACAACCTAACATTTTTTTCCATGTGCCTACTAAATTTCATGTAATATCTTGAGAAAATGATGATAAATTACAACATTCACCATCTATATAATCATCTATAAAATTATTGAAATATTTGAATCATCATAGGAAAAAACAACCACATTGATCCATATCTCAATGATAATTATGTACATAATGTATGTACAACATTACTTCATGCCCAACAACTTAAACTAGTTTTTAAACAATTTAGTGTTTACAACATAACTATATTAGTATAAATTCACTCAAATATAGATTAAAACCAAAAAGAATATTCCCCATATCATTCAAGAGGTGAGAATTATATGTAAAATAACCACCACAATATAGTTAATCCAATCCTATTTAATAATATTAATAAAATAAAAATAATATCACGCAAATTGTTTTAGAAACCAGACAAAAATAAAATTTCCACTAAACCACCATCCTTGTCATTGAGATTGTAGGTAACTTGAGATGGGTCTCTACAATGATTTGTCAACAAAATTGATACCAATGGATGTTTTGACCATAATATGAAACATTTTTTTCTCTAATGGTACAAAAACATGAAATAACATTGTTACATTCATGATGTTCATTGGGAAACTTCCCATTTTCAAGTTAAATATAAGATCAGGTTATTGAGTAATATATAAAGTTCACCTATAATACATTTAAAAAACCTTATAAGTTGTATTAAAAACTCAAAAATAACCCTTGTAATTAACTTGTAATTTTATATAACCCTATGTTCATGTAAAAAGTAAAAAGGCAAAAAATACATAGTCATAGAAAATATACACCAAAAATGATGCTATTCAAAAATTTTAGTTTCACACAAATTAAGAATGGAACTATTCACCTATGGGTGAGAATTTCATTATAATTTTACTAATACCACTTGTTTTATACAAACATTTGACATATAAATACTAAAATATAGATTAAAAACTTGCATTTACAAGCTCATATAAAATAAGACAACTAAGAGATAAGTGATCCAATTAAACCTTAGACCTCCAAATTTTAAATGAATTCATTATATTTTATTATCAAATAATTTATTATATTTTAAATTTAATAATAAAAAATATCCAAATATTTGTTTAGCCTTGAATTAAAAAAAATCACATGGCAATCAAAATATGCAGTAGTCACATGACAATTAATTTTATGTGGAACAATAATTTAAAATTTCATGTAGGTGGATTCCACATTTAAATAAATAAATATTAATCCAACCCAAATTTAATCTAATAAAGTATTATTTAATAATTTATGTAAGGAATCCATATGATCATCACATGTTCATGCATCATTTCCACATATTAAATGCTTTTTTAGAAATTTAAAATCTAAGAAAATGTTTTAAAAGTTTTCATTCATTCCACATACTCCCTATCCTAAAAAATCATGCCATCAAGAAAAAAACATCTAAAAAAAAAAAACATTATCTAAGAATTTTTATCACACTTTTATATACCAAAACACTAATTTTAATGCCTTTTAAAGAAAAGCAATCATGCCTCTATAGAGCAACAATATGAATTTGCATCAATCTAATCACTCGATAGTTAGAATAATATTTGGATCTACAATTTAAGTATAACATTAAAAAATATATGTCACCATATAATAAATAAATTATTCCCATAGTAATAATCATGATTTTGAAATTTAATAATTCTTTTAACGAATTTCTAACAAGCTTAAATAAAAACTATGTGTGTGTGTGTGTGTGTGTGTGTGTGTGTGTGTGTGTGTGTGTGTGTGTGTGTGTGTGTGTGTGTGTGTGTGTGTGTGTGTGTGTGTGTGTGTGTGTGTGTGTGTGTGTGTGTGTGTGTGTGTGTGTGTGTGTGTGTGTGTGTGTGTGTACGTGCGCGTGCGCATGCAGTGTGTGTGTGTGTATGTATATATATGTATGTATTGTATGTATGTATGTATATATGTATGTATGTATTTATGTATGTATGTATATATGTGTGTGTATATGCATATATGTATGTATGTATGTATGTATGTATATATATGTATGTATGTTTATGTATATGTGTGTGTGTGTACATACATACATACATACATACATATATATATACATACATACCCATATTTACCTTCAATAAAAGCATTACACAAAAACCCATATAGTTTTATTATATTTTTCAAACAAATTTAACTTATTTATTTCTATCATGTGAAGATAAAAATAATTTAGATTAAAAAATCTCTCATGAAATATTTAATGTTTTATGTAATGCTTTTATTGAAGGTAAAATTGGGTATTATAGGGACCCTACCCATAGAAAATAACCACCTCCATGTCCAGTAACATAGATCAAAGGTTTAATAAACATAGTAGATAACACATGTCCACTGGAAATAAACAACAAAAACACAATAGAAAAATAACTTATACACAACTTACATTACTAATCAAAGAGAGTTAGTTGTGGGTTTTCTTCCATTCCTCATAATCCTTGGTACACTCATCTATCATACTTTGGAAATTATTATCCAATCCACCTACCATTTTTTCCTTTTAATTCATAGTAGTGACTCCTTTAAGCTTATTCTTGGGCCTAGTTTCATCCTCATTTGGTTTTGAATTATTAAAAATATAGACAACCCTTCCATACTTTGCATTTCATTATTCACCATTATCATTCTAAAGCTAAAAAGAAGATTAAGCTTGTCCTTGAGCTCTCTGAGGTAAAAAAAAAGATGTAAAATTAAATAATAAAGAAAGTAAGAAAAATAAACTCTTATCTCTCAGACATAATAAATATCATTATAAAAATAAGAACTTATTTTTACCATGCTCTCACATGCTTCTTCTTCAGCATGTTTCACATGCTCTTTAATCAATAAGATTATTTATCCTTATCACAAAACACTTTTTAGGAAGCTATAATACCACTACTTTAAATTTAGGTACATATAAATGAATACATTTTATTCAAAAATAAACAAATAATATTTTATTGTGTTACATTACTTACAAAATGTAATTTTGTATAACAAATCATGTTATTTGAATAGTTTTCAACTACATATATAAATACCCACATAAATTAATCAAATTCGATTAATTTTGTGTTCCATATTATATATAAATATAAAATAAATTAGAAAATATAATATTACTATATATTTTATCACAAAGCCTAGCAATATTTTGTTTTGAGCCTTGAAAAATCTCATGTTCTAAAGGGGAACTTGTTCTACTATGATAAGATATTCGTACTCAAATTATTATCCTAAATCATGTCCTTATTATATAGCCCTTGTGTTTTATAAATATATCTATGAATGTAATTATATTATTTTAGAGTTCTCACAATGTGATGAAGGTTATATCTAAGAAAATTGAATTTTATTGATATGCATGATGATGGGCTGCATCTTTGAGGTTAACTAATATTCATCATTTTTTTGTAATGTATGAATGTTATTGATTTTAATTCATGCATAATTGTATCACACTAATTTTAAAACCTCTCTCTTTATGAATGAAACCATTTATCTTTGGGATGGGTTGGATATCAATCTAGTAGTTATCTCTACTTAGGTGGATAGCCTTGCTTCTATAATTTATAATCCTTGGAACATCTCTAAATATGACATATGGATATTTTGATTAATTTTTTAAATCATAATGATTCTTATTGTGATTATTTTACACCATTATTTTTCTTATGCACAACCCATAGAGTTCAATTATTTTCTTATACTTTTTGATGAGATACTAATAAACTTTAATTGATGGATACTTACTGACATAATTTGTTGATAGTAGATGGATGTACGTAGGAATTTTACAATATGGATGATGAGTTCCCAATTTTTTGATGGATTATACATGACAATAAGGTCTAATGGATGATAAATAATAATATGGTTTGATTTACGATGTCAATAGTATTTTCTTCTATAGATTAGTTGTGTTTGCTTCTATATCTAAAATAACATCTTCATGAGAATATTTTTTAGGTTTTTACTTGATGGGAATGAACATGATATAAATTCAATATTTATGTTATTAAATTAAAAATAAAATGATTTTCCAAAAGGGATTATTTTTTTAAATTCACACTCTTGGTTTGTGGATGGATGTAGTTGATGTACATGTATAAATTTATTGAATTATTCTTATGTTTTAATGTGTAATTGATTTTGAGAGTGGTGATATAATGATATTAAAATTACAAGTAAATATTTCATAATTTGGTTTAATGTGGTATTTTTTTATGCTAGAAAATATATCATCCAATGAATAAATCCTTTCTCCTATCATGAAGGTTAAATCAAAATTGGACCAGTTTGGTCATAGAGACTTATGACAAGAAGATTAGCTATTAAGTGTGTAGAAAGGTAGTTTCAATGTCAAGCGTTAAAGGTTTTCTTTAATATTAAAAAATCATAAAAATATTTGTAAATATAAATCAATTAACATAATCAATCAAATTTATTAATAATTTATTTAAAATATTAATTTAAAGTCAAGAGTATCAAATATAAAATTCAATATTCATAATTAAAGCTCTCAATTTTCATATTCACTTCTCATTTTTCATTGCTTCCATGTCATTTTTCACTTTTCATTTTTTTCTCATTTCATATTTTCTCTCTTTTTATGCTCAATAAATTTATTTACTCAATGGTAGAGTGGTACCTATGAAAGAGGTATCATCTTGAATATTTAAACACTAACACTCTCAAATCATATAAAACATTTCATAGTTCCTATTAATTATTTTTAATTGATTAAGTTAATAAAAGAGTTTTAAATTATACCATAACCAATTCAAAACCTAAATAACCTCAGGAAAGGATCAAACAAAAAATAAAATGGATAAAATCCTTAGGGAATACCAAAACAACAATGCAAACTTCTACCAAAAAATAACCAAGTAGACAAAAAAATTCTACCAAAAATTAGTGAAAACCCCAAGACCCAACTAAGATAAGAAATAATATATAAAAACTAGCATGAATTTAAGGATAATACTCCTTAGAGTTTGAGTATTCAAACAAATTCATAAGCTTAGTGGTGTCCTTCATCTTCTTATTTTATTCTTTTTTGGAGTGTCCCCTAATGCTCTTACTTGGGCCTTTAATTGAGTCTTATACCCCACTATTTTTTTCAATATTTTTTTAGTTATAATTTTATCCATATATTTCCCCTCTTTCTTCTCATCTAGATTATCCAGGCCTTAAACACTCTTTTTTCAAGACATATTCTTAGACTAAAATGACTTGTCTTCTTTGTTTCCCCTTGTACTCAATTATATATCAAGGTTATGAGCTTCCACCCATTTCCACCACAAAGGCTAGGACATTTATAATTTAGGAGGTTTATATGAGTCCTTAAAATATTCAAATTATCATTAATCTCATTGCAAAATTGATGTTTTTTTAAAATATTTTAGCCTCTAGGTTTTCTAATATCTCCTCTGGGTCTAGAATTTTTATGTTCTCAGTCATGGGAGACTTAGAAATTTCCTTATGTTTTTCTAATTTTTCACTCTCCCTTCATTAAAAAAACATTTTAGTGTTTTATTTATTACCACCCTATTAATTTTGGGTTCCTTCACTTTACCTATAATAAATTTGTTTTTACTTTTAATATTCTTCCCAACATGAGTGTAAGTGGATTTGTCTTAAGAATCCTCCTCTAGGACTCATGATTTTGTTTAGTGAAATCCTCCTCATCTTGAGTATTAGTTTAATCCTCATTACTTTATTTAATATTATCTACCCCATAATTGGAATAAATTATCATGAGGCCATGTAAGATTTCAGTGGTAGGATTCCATTTAAATGAGTTTATAGAAGTATAAAATACTTTAGTAGATAGTATGGGAAAATATTTATATTACCTTTAAAATTAATCAATAGAATAAATTGATGGGAGAAATTTACTCTAAATTTACCCTCCAAAGTAATATATTATATGATTTGGAGATAGATTTCATGCCACTTCCCTACTAGGTCCACTCAGAGAAAGCCTTTTTTCTTAGGCTCAACCAGCTCATCAGTGTTTAATAGGGTTTTAATCAATGCTTCTTTGCATATTTGATCTTTGAAAATATTCTCTCCTTCATAATCCATTATGGTGACTTTTCTAATGGATTTATTAGTGATTGTTGGCCTCAAACCTCTCATTCTCACCTCCTACTCATCCCAACCATTGATGAAATCCTTAGAGATAAAATGATATAACCTAAAAATCCTTTTCATAAAATTAGTTAGGCCTATATTTATGAGTTTACACAAATTGGTCTTCCTTGGCTTTGGCACAAGATAATAGTTATAGCCTATCACTATCACTATCACTTCCCATTGTAGAAAGATATTTGCTCCAAAAAAGTTTGTTGTAGACAAAGTATAAATTAACCCACAATCATTGGAAACCTAACTTGATATAATTATTATTTTAATTTTCTCCTATATGTGAGACTTATTATCCTTACCTCATAATTAGAATTATCATCATTTCAAGAGCTATCATAGGCTATGAAGATAGCCATTTATGTCAAGTAATCATTGGATTGAACTTCCTTTGGGAAGATTAAATATTTTACCACATCATTCTAAATGAATTTGATTATGTGAATTTGAGGTCCTCAATTTTGGACCATTAATTAAATCAATCATTATAGACTCTAATGTTGTCTATGTTATTCATGGTTTTATTTCCTTCCCTATATACAGGGGATATTGAAACTTCCTTAAATTTTTAATGAACCTTTTATCATCCTCTATTTCATTCTAGATGGAACATGAAGGTTTATTTTTTCATAATAAATAATTGAGGATATTCATTTAATCCCCTTTGATATTTTATTTTTAAAATTTTCAACTTTTATTCTAGTTGGATGCCCCATAGAGTCATTATGTCTTCAACAAGATGACTAGATTTCACCACTAGTGGTCTTACATAGGATGACAAAATCATACCTGTACATCCTATTATGACCTCTATTCTTCCTCATGCACCTAGATTCCCTCTAGTTGTACCATTAAAATTCAACTTCAACCATGTATTGATTAGTTTCATTCACTTAACCTAAGTTCTATCCACTTTCAAATGTTGGTCTTTTATCAAAGGAATAATTTTCCAATTTTTTAAAATTATATACACTAATTCATTAAGATTAAGCATTTTATTTGGTGAAAAGTCTTTCATTTATCTATGATGGCCTCAAAAACTTATTGATCATTGGTTTTATAGTAGACTATTTTATTTTCAAAGAGATAATTGTTCCTTCTCTTCATAATCCCATAAAAAATATGGGGTAGAGAAATGTTCTAAGGAAATTCCAAGGTAGGAATCTTCAATGGTGATCTCCATTATTCTATTAAGTTAAAAAGGGAGTTAGGTTTAACCCAAGAGGTAATAAATTTTTGAAAGATGAATTACATAATTTTGGAGGTGAAATAACACTATATCAGTAAGTGTATTAGCATTTCCTCATTATTTTTACACTAGACACACCTATTAGGAATGAGCATTCCTATCTTGGCCAAGTTATCAATGATAAGGATCTTATATTAGGTTTATATCCAAAAGAAGCTAATAACCTTAGGAGTGAGGTTTTTAATCCAAATATCCTTCGAATGGAATCCATATTGACACATGTCAAGTCCCACCAAGTACATTATTTTTGACCAAAAATTCACCACTATCGTCCATAATCCACACAAACTCATCCTTTTTTAGAAATAACCTAATGTGGGGTTGTTGAAGATTTAGGTTAAGATTTTGTAGGTTTTGGAAAATAACTTCATTTTATATAAAAATCTATAAAAAATTCCAATTTCATCTACCATCTCAATAATCCTAGTAATCTCTCACTTTTGAACTAAAAACCTCAATGAAAATATGACTAAAATTTATCTTGGGACATTAGAAACTAAAGGGTAAGGAAATAACCAAGGTGTTGGTGTGAATTTTGAAATGACCAACATTGGGCATAATTAATTAAGTTATACCTCTCTTGAAAAGAGATTAATTTAAATCTACCCAAGGTTTATATCTACCTAGTCTAGTCGCACTGATCTTCAATCAATGGTTCATTATGGCCAATCCATTACAAGGGGCCTTTGTTAGTTAAAATAATTCAAAATTGAATTTAATGAGTTATGGGTACTTGAATAATGTAAAATACAATTATTGTTTTTGATTCATTGACATGGGTTTAGTTCATGTGTTGAAATCAAGTAAATAAACATTCATTTAGATATTACCCAATTAGAAATCAACATGTTTATGGTTTTTTATATGTGTTTACATCTAATTTTTGGTTTATTCATTCCATTTATTTTAACATTGAACAGTGTATTTTCATACTATAAATAACTCTTAAAATCAAGATAAACATTATCAATAGATTTCATTTGAACCCTAACTAAAAAAATGATTAAATAATAGTAAAAGAGACGGGGAAGGGAAAAAATAAAAACATGTGCTATGAAAATTGAATTTGAATCCATTAATTAAATATAACATCCATAAATCAATCCCTAAAATTAAAAACTAATCTAAGTGTATGATAAGGATAAGATAATTATAAGAAGAGAAATGACCACTTTTCACATGTATAAATCACTAATAAACTTCCATAATCTTATTTGAATCAAGATGTTCATGTTTATAATAGTGTTTGAGTTAATTTCAATAGATTACATCCAAAATATACCTTCATAATGATAGGATAACAAACTTGGGAGAGAAAAAATAAAGAAAAATGTATAAAATGAAATGGGATAGATACAAATCTCTTTTGGGAGGAGAAAAATCCAACACCTTGAGTGTCAAAATGAGCCAATATATATAAAAGGGGGCTTCCATGGTAGAGACTTTCCCTCCAAAATGATCCAATAACTACCATTAATGTACTTCACTACCTCCTTATCCATCCTCCCCTTCAAAAATTTCCACTTTTATTGTTCATTTCCTAAAAAGTGACCAAAACACAAGTTAAAACAAGAAATTAAAATAAATGAACAATAAATTGACACTAAAATGTGAAGAAGTTTTTTCACAATAAAAATCATGAAAAATTAAGGGTATTGTTACATCCAAGCTAGAACTAGCTTTATGAAAAAGTAAATGGTTTTAAAAATTGACATCAGGAGTGAAAGTTATGATAAAAAAACCAAACTTGAGTCAAAAATCCCCTAGACCTAATCATGATTTTTGGGGGAAACATGTTAGTTTAAAGTTTTGTTTTTTGAAAATTATAATTTCCAGACCTAATCATACTTTGAAAGTCCAAATAGATCTATAATATGTTATTTAAATGCTCAATATATAATCAAGGCATCAAATCTTGATTATGTAAAGATATCATATATAAAAATTTAAGTGGGGGCCCCAAGACCCATTGGGCTTGGGAAACCCATATTAATCTATAGGTTTTCATTGGTTATTGCTCTTGTTCTAATCAATGTTTAGAGGGGTCAAAACCACATAGGTAATTGAGGTGGGGGGATCCAATTTTAATCAAGAGTCGATCCTTGATTAGAATATGGAAGATAGTTAAGTGATAACCCATGGCCTAGTTATGGTTAGATGCATTACTAATACTACAATAATTTATCAGGGACTCTACGACATAGTTAGGGTTCAAATCTTTGACTACAACTATGCCCAATCCCCACATACCTAACAAGGATTTAAGACCTAATAGGGGTTACAACATTTATTATAACTATCAAACACTCACCCCCTACTCATAAACCTAATCTAGATTATAATTGCTAGATACAAATAACAAAATGAACCTAGGCATCCCTAGACCTATTTACGCTTTAGAATCCTAATTGGGTCTATGGGAGATAGAAAATTAAGGCATAGACTTCATTAGAGAAAAAAATTGATTAGCATTGGGAAAGGTTTAAAATTCACCTGAAGACATAATCATGGGTTGAAATATTGATTAGGTATATCCACTTATAAAAAAATCATTACCTACATCTAGACCAATCTAGAGATTTTGTTATGTTTTTACTATACTTAATGAGATTTTGAAAGATCAATATAAGGGTCCAAAAATCATTTTAGGGAGAAGTAAAAAACACAAAAATTACTTTCATGATATTATTATAAAATACGGATGAGGTATATGTATAAATGTCATATTAACCAAAATTACCCCTAGGGAAAACTGAGAGACTTGAGCAAGTCAAGGACCAACTAGTATAGGGACCCTACAAGTGGGATAAGTGCCTCAAAAATGCATTTCCACTTATAGATTAAAACATGAAAATTATCTAATTGATCATTTTTAATAGTATTTAATAGGTCTTATGGGTTTAATATGTATGTAAATAACATTTACATCACTGAATTAGCTATGGGGAGCTAAGAGAGAAGGCATGCAATAATGCCATGCAAGTAAAAGTCCTTTAAAACTCTATTACAAGGCTAAGTGTTATATATGAAACTTTACCATTTAGTATTTGTTGTCAAAATGGGATAATTTTAAAGTGATATATTGGAAAATAAATATAAATTTCATTTTGTATCAAGATATTATAACTAGGAGAGCTAAGAGATCTATGATTCAAATGCAAATTGGGAGGTTAAAACTCCACTTCTAATACTAAGTGTAAAATATAAATTTGACTTGCATAGACATGGTATTTGAAATAGTGATAGTTTTAGGTCCTATTTTGGAATGAATACCAAGACATACCACTAATTCACTTAAGATTTTTGAGACCAATGAAACATGAAAACAAGTGGGAGTAGAGAAAAAGGCAAAAGAGGAGGTTCCCTGATTCTTTGATTCTACTATCAAAAAATGGAGACTCTATTAAAAAATAATCCTAAGTATTTTAAAATTATATAAATGTGTTTATGAACCTAGAATATATAGATGAGATTAAGTATGTCACCTAAATATATTTAATATAGGATAAGATGGGAGCAACTAAAGGGCCAAATCATATATCCTCATTGATCGAGTGTGTATGTGAGTTAAATTACCACCTCAAAGAACCTACAAGGACTATATCCTATGGATCCATTCATGAGGATAGTGAATCATACCTTGATAAAAATTACCTTGACATTTAACCACTATTAGATATGTGCATATAGGATTGATAATGTTACCTCTAGTCCCACTCAAGGCTTGAATCTACTGTCAGTTAGTCATCCATAACCTTGATAGAGATTTCTTAAATCAACCAAAATTGAATTTTTTAGATATTGAATTTTATTTTACTTTTTTATCTTTATTTATATTATTTATTTATTTATTAACATATTTACTATAGGCTAGTGACCACTAGTGTCAAGCAAAAGGTAGAATTATATATTTTCCAATCTAGATCTTTACTGTAGCAGGTTCATCTATGCAAACCTAGAAGCCATTAAGATTTTAATTTTTTTCTTAGTTTTGAGAGAATGTATTCATTGACCAAATATTTATACCTAAACTTAACCCAAATAAAAAAATAGAAAACACATGATATAATTATCTTTTAAAACCATTTTGTAAATAGAATGTAAGGCTACAAACTACTCAAAGTCTTATGCACCAGAATGTCACTTGAAATACCTACCTACATAAATTTTAGTTTAAATTAATTAACCAATAGGGGGACACATAGGGAAAAACAAATGATCTATACCAAAAAAGAGACAAAAAATGAGGCTAGACCAACAATGAAAAGTAATAAAAATAGAAAAAATAAACCTAAAATAAAAAAAATAAGGAAAGGAAACAAAAACAAAGTAGGATGGGTAAAGATAAAGTATTTATGGGAACTTTCAAGGATAATTAAAACCTAAAAATAATGTTTGAGTAACTATCCATTAATGAGAAATGGAAGATCCTCACTAGTTAGACACCTTGGGTGGAATAATTTCTTGCCCAAAATTCAAATATTTGGTAGGGATCCAACCATAGGGTATCAAAATTGTTGTGTTGTCCCTTTTTATTGTGGATTTTGTACTAGAGAAGGACCAAATCATATATCCTAAAGGGTATCTCTTTTTATTGCTTGTCAAACCAATGTTTAATGACCTCTTGGTGTTTACTAAATAAAATAAAGTTGCCTCACATTTTATTCTAGTTGAATCAGGTTGAGTAAGAAATCTTCTATCTTGTCACTATTTCTACTTAATATATCATAAACTATAATGTAGGGATTATCAGGTTAATTCAAAATATTGAGTCTCAGCCATAAATAGGATGGTAAGGTGATGATCCTAAGGATAATTTTATCCTAGTCCTATCAGACCATGATGAAAACATTAGAACATTATGCTAGTACATAGGGTTCTTTGGAAAGATGTTACTAATTACATAAAACTAATATTTATTAGTTGATTCTACTACCCATTACCTTGTACCTAATAATTAAAATATAATTGTAGGATTTCTTATTTTTTGTAGGCCCATTATGTAAATTGAAGAGATGAGAAAGTGGGACCATTGTCACATACCATACTAGAAGGAATCCAAAACATGGTGATGATATGTTCTTATATAAATTTAATTACCATGTTAGTTATATAATTATTTCATGATTTAGCTTTAGTCTAAAAGGTGAAAAAATTATTTTCCATAAGAATGAACTTATGTCCTAATAAGGAGTTAACATTGATTATTTTGAAGAAGTCTAATGCCCATTTTACAAATGGTTGGACCTCAATAATTAGTTACAATGACATGACAAGGGTATATTCTCTATGCATAGAAACTTGGTAGTATGGTGTCTTTGGACATGATTATGGGCATATTTAAAAACATGTGTCCAATAATACCCTACCCTAAGTATCTAGTGATCTACAACACTCTGAACTATGATCAGTTTCATATTTCTTATAGAAATCTAAGTGGTTCCAACTAATTTTTTTCAAGCATCTTTGATATATGCCTTCATGATTTCTTTTGTATATGACACCTAATTTGATCACAAATGTTTTTATTCATAGGTATAAGGCTATTCTCAGAGTGGAATTCAGGTGATTTAGATACTCATTATTTAGCAAATAGTAGACTACATCTTGGTACCACTCATCCTTTGTGATATATTGCATCATGTACTATTATAAAACTATCTATGGCTCTACTTCAGCCATTACCTTACTAAGTCCTTGACCTCTTATGATCTTCATTGGTTATAGTTATAGGTCAAACTCTAAGATAATTGTCTTACACTTTCCCCTTCTCTCACCCAACTCATTTTGCATTAGCATAACCTTCACCATTGGGTCAAGCATAACTATGAATACCTTGCTATAGATAATGTAGTGTCTAAACTTTTTGATTGCTTTGATTAAGGCAAAATATTATTTGTCATTAGCTGAATACCTTAGTTCAACATTTTAGAGTGAAGAGATCATGATTGAAACAATTTTATCATATATGAATTCTTTTTTTTTGTTAGAATAACAACACTCAAATGATTTGAGGTGAACAACTAGATGTCGAAGGGTTTTTTATAGTGAATATTGATTAACACTAGTGTATTTATAATTAATTTTATGATTTGAGTAAAATTTTCTTATGCTTATACCATCCATTCAATCTTATCATCCTTATTTAGAATATTATTTAGTGGTTAGACTATCTTTTCAAAGCCTAAAATGAAATTCCTAATGAAGTTGATCTTGCCTAAGAATGACTCCAACTCTTTTTTCTACCAAGCAACATAATTTTCATAATTTACTCTAATATTTTAGGGTATATAGATATGACTTAGTCTAAGATGATGTGGGAAAGAAAATTACCCTCTATGAACCCAAAAATTCACTTCTTTTTTCATGGATATTCCATGATCTCTACACCTCTATATGACTACTTTTAAGTCTTTCACATTGTCTTCTCTATTCTTTGAAATTATAGCTAGGTCATCTATGTATATGACTATGTATTTTCTAATGAGATCCTTGAAATTAATATCAATGACACATTGGAAGGTATCAATTACATTGATTAGGTTGAATGGTATTCTTTTGTATGAAAATGTACACCACTTTATTGTAAACATTATCTTGATCTGGTCTTCATTATTTAACACTACCTAATTATACCTTGAATAATTCGCTAAGATTGACATCATTTAAAATCCATTCACTATCTATAGAAATTCATCTAGTAAGGTTAGTGGTTAATTGTATTTCTCTGAGGTTTTGTTTAATTTGTAGAAGTCTACACACAATCTTATATTTCCACTTTTTTTTCTAACTGATACCAAATTAGACACTTATGTGGAGTGTATGACAAGGAACATCATCTTTATTTGGAGTAAATTATACACTTTTTTTAATATAAATGGTTCTAATGGTATATTCACTGGCCTTTGCCTCTAATGGAATGGTCTAAATCCTAGCTTAAGAGGAATGATATGCATAAGAATAGACATGTTGACCTATTTTAAGTCCTTATAGCTCTATACAATAACATATATTAAGTACTTTAAGGCTTGAATCACATATTTTGATTCATTATAATTTCCTATATTTAAATATTGGTGCATCATACCTTTAGTGGGGGATGATTTTTATTTCTCACCCTACGAATTCATGTCAAACAACCATTTTAATGAAACCATGCCCTTGGGTATACTATTTTTTTTAGAATAATAAGTCTTTCACCTATTTAAAACTCTTCTCCATCATATTCATCTATAATTTGAGTCTCAAACACAACCTTTTTAGTGATGAATTCAATTATATGTTGATCATCATTGAATACCTAAAAGTTTTGACATTGTTAGGAATGAAAGGAGTAAAAACTAACTCTATCAAAAACCTTCTCGAACATAAATTTAGTTATATGTTCTAAATTAATTACAATCTACCATATAATTTCTTATACAAGGTAATGTTTCAATTTTGAATGCATCAAAGTCCTCTATTAAGTTATATATACAAGGGAAAATGCAGTTGACCTAGAAATCAACCATAATTCAAAGAATATAAATTACACTTACACTTCCTCTTGTTGATACATTTATACATTTGGGTTCATGAACTAGATGGATATTATAGACTTAACCAAGGTGTGTCTTATCATAATAACATCACTACAGAGAGTTCCAAAGTCTCTAGTCATGAAACACCATGGAATAACCCTAGCTTGGTTCTATGTTTTATATTATTAACTAAGTATATGTAAACTAAATTATAATATAACCTAGTGCTCACTAAATCTTGTGGCAAAAAATGGGGGTAAAAACCATGAAATTAAACATGCATAGAAGATCTATACTTAAACCAATTTATAGGAAATCCTAATGCATGCAAAAATAATTACTTATGCTACTTTTATCTAGTCAAAAAGAGGAATAAAGTTAGAGATACGTACATTGAAGATGAACCCATTGAGACTAAATATCTACCTTAGCCAAAGGTGCTTTGAAATAGGTTATTGTGTACTCTTGAAGAATCTAAGGATGGATAATGGTTTATAGATAAGGACCTCTTAATGAATCTCAAGCTTTCACAATACAAAGGTTCTTCTCTCCAAGTGTAAACCCTAAGAAAATAACTCCTCTAGTAGAATGATGGAAGAGCATATTGTAAATAAGTCTAAATTAATGATTAGCTCTTGTATATCTCTAAGAAATGAAAAAATGAATGTGTATATATAACTCAATCTAACCCTTAACCTTTTTGAAAGTTTCACCAATAGGGTTGGTCTAATTTGACCTTATATCGTTATTGATAAAATCAAGTTAGTTCCTAGTCTGGGTTGGCCAAGGTCAACCTAAACATGTAACTTGCAAATATTAATTTAAATACAAGGTTATCCTAGGACAACATTATTTAGTAAATGTAAAAAAGGGTTTTTGGATTAGGTAAGGGATAAATAAGATGGTGAATTTCTTGGAGTGTATAATGGATGTCTCAAAGCTTATGGAAGTGTATATGAGATGTTTTTGTAGATATCAAGTGGTGGTATAGGGGACACCAATATTTTCAAGCACCAATGGTCTGACCATCCCTTTCCCAGTGCACACTTTAAGACATGTAATCGAAGAGATTGAAACTCGATGAGTTTCTACAAGAGAGAAAACATCAATAATTTATAATGTTTGAAAATATTATGTCACACTATTTTTATCTTTTTCACACACTTCAAAATCAATTAACACTAGAAATAATTCAACATTTTCTTCCCAAGGTCTAACTACTTGGATTTCATCACCAAGGGAGAGGCTAATTTGGTTTTCTGGTCAAGTATAAACACATGGTTGATGTTATATATTGTCAAATAACATGACACCTTTAGCTCTATAGGATTGTGAAGTGAGGGGATGGGCCCTAATACCAAGCTAGTATCATCACCAATACTAATCCCATTCAGCCTAAACTACTTGCAACTATCCACAAATCTATTTCTACTTCCTTCTTATAGCCAACTCTATATCACATTAATTTTTATTTTTATTATAATGTTACAACATTCAGGAATGACCAATTACTTAGTATTTACATTCTAGCTTTTTTTCTTATTCTTTGATGATTGTATTTTGTATTAAAAAACTTGTACTAGCTAGTGTTAGTCCATGGTTTATGTTGTGTGCTATAATTAAATCAAACACATTGATCTAATTAATTGTGTGCTTCATCATATTTTATTAGCTATTAACTTGGAAAACAATTCCCTATTTTCATAAGATAGTCATCCATGTTAACATAGTCTCTTAAAAACTATTAGTCTTACTCACCTTTAGTATACAATCACCCCATATGACTGCATATATTTTCAGCCTATTCAACTTCTCCCTTTATAGTACATAGTCAAATTATACAAATATGTATATTTTTGGCCTATTTTAGTTTTATCATCTGTAACACACAATTAAGTAGTTTTATTATGTATTTTTCATCATGTTTTATTGGTCTTTCCTATAGACTCTATCAACCCAATCGACTTTGTACCTATTGACTGATACTATTTTGTATTTTTTGACTTTGTCCCTATTTTTACTCTTTGCTTCTTGATTTTAGATTTTGTCTTCAAACATCATGAAATCCCTGATCAGAATATTTTTAGACAACTTGAATAAATTTATATGCTATATGGGATGCTTTTTTCTTCCTACTTTTTCTACCAAGAGCATTTTCACTCTTGGAGCACCTTTTCTACCCCCTCATCTTTTTATTTTAATATGGTTCAAATCATGATAATAGATGATATTGATGGATCAAGCCCATTACATATTTATTAAGATAATTATCATCTTTAGGCACCTTACCATATTATGGGGTAATTAACAGAAGCCTAACAAAAAACCCATAGGAAAACTTATCAATACCAATAACCCACCTCCTACCAATCTTCCCCCTTTCAACCCTCCCCCTAATACCAATTTGGGGAATCCTCCTCCCAACACCAAACCACCAATGGATATAGATCAAATTATTTCATAAATAGTGTAACAAATGAACATTATGCAAACATATAATACCTCATAAATGATGCAACTTCAACATCATTTGGTAAACATGGCTAATCAACCTCCTATCCTTATTCCCCAAAATAACAAAAAATTTATCCCTCCACCTCTTTAATATGCTAGAGAAAATGGCATTACCTAACCTATCATGTATATCAAGATGTTTCAACACATTCAAAACAAACCTTGAGCCCACTTCATTGTATTTATTGATATTGGTAATATATCTCCAACTATTAAATATGATGGGACTAAAGACCTCACATCTTTGTCTCAAATCATTTAATGGTCTTTTTAAAGAGTGGATCCAAACTAATACCTTCACCACTACCAACATTTTAGTTAATACTTTCACATGTGATGTATTATAATTGTATAACCAACTTACCCAACATTCTATATGGCAACTTGAGTATTTACTCAATCTTTTAGTTAAGTAATTTTAATATAATGATATTCCTAGAAAAAATCTTATTCATTTCATTAATGCTAGGTAATCCCCTACTAAATCAACTCATGATTTTATCAAAAAATGTAGATATTTGGATCACAAAGATGATCATAACATGGTTGATGATAACTTATTCAAACTTTTCATTACCGCCCTAACACCTTCCCTCTAATATAAGGTCAAACCTTTGCTCCCCAAACTTTAAATTATGTTATTAGACAAGTTATTCACCAGGAATTTCTAATGGAAAAAATTGAATATAATACTAAAAAAATCAAGGAATATTTCCAACATTCAGCCAATGCAATCACTAACAATCCTCCTTAACTAAAACCAAAAATAACCAAAATGAAAAATCCCCAATCCTCCCATATGCCACTAACCATGCAACAAATGAAAAAAAATTTAATGCCTTTGAAACCATTCACATATTCTAATAATCCCCCTAATGTTATGATCCTAACAAATTTATTGGTTCCATGCTAATATAGGTCATTCCCATGAAACAATTCATGGGCTTACAAAATTTACTATTTTTTTATGCTAGGAGATTCATTCAATCATTATGTTATGATCAAAATCCATCATCATGATTATTTTAATGCTTCTCAAAATAAACAAGATTTTAAGTCTTCTTCCTCTAACAATATAAAAACTTTCTCTACATCTAACCCTCAATAATCAAATAAGGATATTTGTGTAATTTATGTCAATTATGTTCAATATTATACCAATTCCCAATACATTAATGTGGATAAGGTCAAATATTGATGCAAACCCACCCATAAATATCCCACCATAAAAAAAAGAAACCATTAGTCAAGGAGAAACTCTCAAATATACTAATACCACTAACCTACCCTTGGAAACCAATCAGGAACCATGTCCTCAATATGAACCTCCAATTACCTCTCTTCCTATTAAAAATATTCTACCTTTTAAGCCTCATGTTGGTTCTTCCTCTTCTAAAACTCATTGGAATTTATTAGAGGAACTTAAATCTATGATTTTAAATATACCTATCATGGAGTTAGTTTGCACTTCTCTATATCATCATAAATTCCTAATGTAAAAACTACATGAAATTAAAGAACCATCTTCCTTAAAAGAGGAACAACCTTCTCACGAGCCTCCACCAATATAAGTTCATATCATTGAAACCTTTTTTCCTTTTAAAAATTCTATAGATTTCCTTGAATAAGACATTATCAATGATGAAATTCTCTTTTGTGTTGATGATCAACCTTTCTTTATTAAAATAAACTTTAATACCACCCTTATTCACAAAGTATTAGTAGAGGAAGGGTTGGTAATTAATGTGACATATCTTTGTCTAATTCAATAAGGGTATAACAAATATCATCTCAAAAAAATCATATAACATGTCATGGATTCAACAAGACGAATAAAAAATCACTTAGTTGTATTTAGATCCCTCTTACTATTGGACCCAAAATTATACGTACCAAAATTATGGTTCTCAACTTACCATTATCCTATAATAGACTCCTAAGACACCCATGGACACATTTAATTAGTGATATTATCATCTTTTAGAAGACAATCTATCAAGTTTATTCATATTATCAAATGGTATATATATGAGGTCAATCCTAACCCATGCAGAATTCATCTTCCCAACCCCAAATCTCAGTATCATATCCCAACTATTCCAAAAATTAAAAGTACACCATTACCTAAATTCATCAATATGAATCCAGACTTACAGGGTACTCTTATAAATTCATATGATAATGAGCCAAATGATTTACAAAACACATGAATTACTACCAATCTACCTCCTTACATTTTTGAGTAACTTCCTTCTTATTATTTACCTTGTGATTGTACCATCCCTCATATTGATGAGATCACTTAATTCCCTCCTCCATGTAATGCACATGAAAAATATTATATATAATATTATTTCAATTGTAGTGATTATGGAGTGGCCAAGTTATTTCAAGACCCTTTAACCATGTCACATCCTAAATTTAGTGATCTAGGCATATCACCATCTAAATTTCCTTTGGAGACACAAGTGTGTTTTATCTCTCCCACCTATGATGATAACTACATTATCGCCCAAGTTCAATCGTGAGACTTGGATGTTAAACACTATCAACAAACCTTAGGTAAAATACATAATTTTAACCAAGATGTTTATATTATTTCCATGGAAATTGAGTTAAAACCTGAAGGTATTGTACCTCTAGTTGATTCTCCACCTCTTGATTCTCCTTAGGTTGTTGAAAAAATATTTCATCTTAAAAATTCACAACTTAAGGAATATTCTATATTTACTTTCACATCTATCACTCTATTATATACCCTCCCTACCAATTATTATAAAGATACACCTATTATCAATCCAATTAAATCTAATCAACCTTCCTCCATAGTTCCACCTTCTCCCGAGATCACTCTTGATGCCAAGGCCATATATATACTCTATATACATTTTGAATATGATCACCATGGTAAAAAATTCATTGATCTTTAATTATATATCAAATACTATGGACTTTTCCCTATGTTACCCAAAAATGAATCCATACTTGAGTTATTCCATGCTCAAGAACCTCAACTTCCTCGATAACACCATAAACTTGGGTATTTCAAATGAAAGGCTCCTTATTTTAAAATCTTTGTTGATATAATTGATCTTAAAATAAATCCCATTTATTATTTTCACAATATACCATATCTTTTTCAATATGGAAATGATATGCTTATCAAATAAACCACAAGAATATAATATGGAACACCCTCATGTCCTTGACCTATAATAGTTTCTAGAGAACTCACATTGACTAAGCATGATAATTTTAGACTATTTATTGATAAATATCATGATAATTTAACTTGGTCATATTCATACAGGCCTAGTATCAATCCCAATATCATTGTGCACAACATAATCACATATCTAGGCACCAAACCCATTCAACAAAAATAACAAAATTTTCCACCCAATGTTTCCACTTTATGATATAAAGAAATTATCAAACTATTAAATTGCAATTTTACTGAACCTATGGAATATTGTGAATGGGTTTCAAACTTTTTTCCCATTCACAAAAATGTCACCATGATTATTTGCATCTATATCATGTTTTTCAATCTAACCTTGCTTGCCCTAAGGATAATTTTCCATTATATTTGATAGATGCCATTGTAAATTCCACTACTAGATATGAAATTTCATCACTCATTAATGATTTTTGGGCTATAATAAAATTCATATTTCCCTCGAAGACCAACATGAGACAACATAGAAATAAGGCACCTATTTCTATGTTAAGATGCCCTTCGGCCTTAAAAATGTCAAACCTAATATTTATGTGGTTAGGAAATTTTCTTCAGAGTCCTTAATGTCTAAAGTCCTTCTGTTTTGACAAACTTAATTTTGGTGTTTTAAATTTGATAAAGAGTTTCTATACCTTGATTTTTCCTTCATTTCCACCACTACCCATTTAATTTCCCCCTTGATAAGAAAACTTGATTCTACATCTATTTTCCCACTTATATATTCCTTATTCAAATATTAAAACATGCTAGCACCACTTTTTTTTGGTTTTATCTATCCTTAGAACAAAATAGTATGCTTGAATAACTATGGATTACTTTATTTATACCATTGCTTTACATTTTTATAATTTACTTGGTTTATTTGAATATTTCCTATTGTTACATCTCTTTTTTCAAACAACTCCATCCATTTCTATTTTTTGTAATTCTTTTTTTTAGACAACTGAATCTATCTATATTTTATAGTACTTTTTCCATTGTTGAGTGAGGTTATCTTGCTACTTATCACTCACCAATGTTGTTTTCCCTTTTATGAAATTTTTACATTAATGATTGAGTAAGGATTGTTATTGCTCACTCATTGATGTTGTTTTACCATTGCTTGCCCATCTTTGTCTAAGTAAGGATTGTTACTACTTTCACATTGATGTTTTATTACCATTTTTCATTTTATCCTTAGTTTTGATTTATTTTTTTGCCTTTATTACTTAAGGTTTACTTTTTTATTTTTTAAGTCATTTAGTAGCCTTGGATTTTTGGTTAACTGATTTACTCTAAATTTTGTCTTGGTCATTTGGTCTTGACTTATCATTTATCATCCTAACTTACCAAATTTACAAGTACATCATGCCTACACATTTTTAGTTATCTTGGTTTTCTTGAGTTTATTTGTTTTTAATCTTTAGTTTCATATCCTTGGGTTTGTCCAAAGTAGTCTTTGTGCCATCCAAGATTAAAATAAAAAACATATAATATAACCATCTAATAATAAATATAATTCAAAGTACATGTACATTTATTTTATTTAAATTATTTCATTTTAGTCATTTACTTTTAGCTATTTTATGCTTTAAAATACTTCAATTTATTCATCTTTAACATTGTGTTGCTATGTTATTTTCTTGAAGCACCACCCCATGTTGCACATGAGTGACACATGATGAGATTAGAGTAAGGCATATATGTACATGTAATAGTTTAAAAATTTATCAATTATTGATGATTTCTCTCTTGTAGGAACCTATCAAGTCTCAATCTCTCTGAGTGCACACCTTAAAGGGTGCACTGGGAAAGGGGTGGGTAGACCATTGGTGTTTCACAAGACTATTTTTCCCTATACCACCACTTGGTATCTAAACAAACATATCCTAGACACTTCCATAATATTTGACACCTTCCTTACACACTCCTCCAAGTAATTCACCACCATATTATCCCCTACCTAAGCCAAAACCTAATTTTGACATTTATTGAACAATGTTAGCCTACGAAAACCCTATATTAAAATTAATATTTACATGTTATGGGTCTAGGTCAGCCTTGACTAACCCAGACTGAGACCTATCTTGATTTTATCAATTTATGATACAAGGTTGAATAGGGATGATACTATCATCTAAAGTTTATAGAAAGGTTTAGGATTAGATTTATCTATATATACACATCCATTTCACCATTTCTTAGATAGAGACAAGATTTAATCATTATTTTGTACTTAATTACAATCTATTCTTACATGATTCTAATTAAGGATTTATTTGATTAGGGTTTTAAACTTGGAGAGAATAACCTTTATATTGTGAAATATTGATATTAATTAGGATGTCCTTAGATATAGTCCTTTGTCTATCCTTAGATTCTTCAATAATACACAACAACCTCTTTAAAATCACCTTTGACCAAGGGAGGGATTGAGTCTTGATGGGTTCATCTTCAAGGTAAGTATCTCTAACTTTACTCCTTTATTTTACTATATAGAAGTAGTATAAGTAACATATTTTTAATATATTTATCTCTCCATGCATTAAGATTTCATATAAATTATATTAATTATAGATCTTATATGCATGTTTACCTTGATGTTTATTACTCTCATATTCTACCATAAGATTTAGTGATCACTAGGTTAGATTGTAATTTAATTTACATATACTTAGTGAATAATAGAAAAAATATGATCTAGTTAGGCTTAATGCATGGTGTCTCTTGACTAGAGGCTTTGAAACCCTCTCTAATGATGTTATTTTGATAAGAGACCCATTGGTTAGGTCTAACAAATCCATCTTGGTCATGACCATGAATGTCTAAATGTTTCAACAAGTAGAAGTGCAAATGTGATTTATCTTCTCTAAGCTAGGATTGATTATATGTTGGTTACATTTCCCCTTATATACCATTTACACATTAAACTATATTATCTAGATAAATGCTTGTCATTACAATCATATTAGCTTCTTATCTATTTAACCACTAGTTTAAAGTCACCTAGTAACTCAAGGTTATTTTATTTATTCTTTAGTGAAAATAAGATAATGTGATCTAGTGCCTCATGTTTATCTAAATTATTCATGAAAAAAAATTATAGGAAAAATATAGCCATGTATGATTTTTCTTATGGGTTGATGAGTTTTACACTGGTACCATACCAGATCTTAGACTTAGATCTATCAAATTTTAGAATCAATAAATGATTTTTAGTTATATGTGTAGGATTCTAAGCATTAGGTGTATACACATAATATTTTCAAAACTTTTATTGATTACTGGAAATTTGTATCTTACAAGAACCTGTTGAGTCTCAATCTCTCTAAGTGCATGCCTTAAGGGGTGTACCAAGAAAGGGGTGGGTAGACCATTGGTGATTTGTAAGATTGTTTTACATTTTTCTACTTTCCATCTACACACTCATCTCCTAAAATCATTTACCCTGATCTTTTTTTTATAGGCTTACACATTATAGTCATTCACTATGCTTTATCCTCCTTGCTCTTACCCTGACCCCCTTTTTCTAGTTGACTATACTAGGTCAATTGGGTTGACACTATATAGTTTTGAGATTCTTATTACTATACAAGATCAATTGGGTTGACCTTATACTATTTAGGGTTATTTTTCATTAGGATATTTGTTAGCCCTTTGGTCAATCAAGCTCAAGACCTAGTGAATTATCTTCTAAAAACATACAGGGTCGACTGGGTCAACCCTGTACAACTAACATATTCAAAAATATTTAGGGCAAGATATGCCTATATATACAAGTTCATTTACAACCATTTGTAATAAGAGAAGTGAATAATAATAAGTGTGAATAGAAATTTTCTTATTGATCATTCCACTTGAAGAATAAACCTTAGGGTTCCATACTTTCTTTGGAAATATGAATCTTGTCTTATGGAGAATTTTTTTGGATGCATAGATAGGTTGTGTATCCTAGAGATGATTTTTATTTGTTATCTTTACATACCACAACAATCTATTATGAATCACTTTAGTCAAGGGAGAGATTGAGGCTTGATGAGTTCATTTTTAAAGGTAAGTATTCCCAACTTTATTTCTCCTTTATAAGAGTAGTTAGATAATGTACTTGTGCTTCTCTCCAATGCATTAGTATTTCATATAAATTGATGTGAGTATATGTATTTTATTCATGTTTAGTTTAGTTTTTTTTGTTTCTAACCCCTACTTTTTGCCACAAGCTTTGGTGTGCACTAGATTAGATTTACTTTCTTGTTATTGGAATAGAGTAAACATTAAACCTAGGACTCTTTTAGGGTTGTTTCATGATTATGTTACAATGTAGGCTTTATAACCCTTCTTATCATGGTGTATTATGATAAGTGATCCCATAATCATGTATATCATATCCCCATATTAATCATGCTCCCTTTTAAGAAATGTATTCACAATCATAAGTGTAGGTATGCTCTATCTTCTCCAAGCCAGGATTGATTTATAAACATGATGCATTTTTGATTGCATATATTCTAGTGAACCCAATGTGAACTAACCCTTGTAGGATTTTTTCACCTTATTTCATTTTTTTCATTATTTTTATCATATATTTACCATACTAGATCAACTTTATCAACCCAATATCTAACTTCTATGTATAGGTTTTCAAGTACAGGCTACTTGATCAACCATGTAAACGTAGCACAAGTTTTCAACTGTCCAAACATCTAGTCTAGAATACTAGGTTGACTCAATTTACCCTATACTTTTTTAGACACCAGGTTTAACATACTAGTTAATCCAGTCAACCCTATACATTTTAGGCACTCAATAATAAGTTTCTATAAAGCTTGATCGACCCAATCAATCCAATTAGTAATATTTTCAAGCATATATCAAGGTTTTTGAATAACAATATTCATTCTATGTATCTATGATCCAAAAAGGTTCCTTTAAATCTCTTTGTCCCTTTATTTTTAGTCTTTCAATTTATATCTTGCAGTCTTTAAAACTACCCTTACATAATTAACTAGATCGACCCTACCAACCCAGTTCTATGTTCTATGTGTTGTTTGGATAGCTAGGTTAAATCTACCAACCCTATTATTTTTAAACCTTCATTATATAATATATGATATAACCTATCAACCTATTTTATATTTTGTGTATATATTATTGACCGTATCAACATTATACCTTGTTTCAAAGTTGCAATTAACCTTATATGCTAGTAATTAGCTTACACTTTCTTTTCTTGTTGCTTTCATGCTTAGAAAAGATCATATAACTTAATTAGGTGGTTTTAAATTAATAATTTAGTTTCACTATTTTTTATTTTATGCATACACAACCAAATCATAAAATCTAAACAAGCATTGTAGCATTTGTCTACCCAAGGCCAACCTACTTAGATTTCATCACCAAGGGGGAAGCTGACTTAATACTCTGGTCAAGTATAAAGTGTGGTTATTGGTATATTTTGGCTAATCACTCAACACCCTTATCACTATAGTGTGTGAAGTGAGGGGGTAGGCCCTGATACCAAGCCTATATCATTACAACTACAGTTCCTTTTAGCCTTAACTACATAAAACCATCCTTAAATTTCTATTATAATTCCTTAATTATAGCCAACTTCCCATCACATTTAAAATCATATCTTAATAATATAATAAACATTAAAGTTTACCAATTAGTTGTTTACTTTCTAAGTTGATTATTTTCCATTTGTGAAATTATATTCTGTATTGCAAAAACTTACATTAGCTAATGTTGGTGCAAGGTTTCGTGTTGTGTGCCTCAATTAGATTAAATGACATTAATCCAATTTATTATTTTATTCATTTTAGCTATTTTTTTTAGCTTTCTTACACAAGTTATCTTATTTTAGTTCACAATCTATTATAATATTTTTATTTTTATTTTTTGTTATACTAGGTTGACCTAGTTGACCCTGTACCTTTTTTTAACCCTTATTTACTATACTAGATTAACCCAATCAACCATGTTTCCTATTTTTCTAATCTCTGTTCACTATACTAGATCAACCGAGTCAACCTTGTACTATTTGCAAACCCTATTTTTGTGTTAGGTCAACCTAGTTGACCCTATACTATTTTTGTCATTTCTTATTTCCTTGGTTTTTTAACTACCCTCTTTATTTTCCTTCATCATGGAAATTAATACTTGAAGATAACACTGAGTTATAGTCAATAGACATGATGAATTTTACCAACACTCATAGGGTATCCCATAAATAGAGTAGGGATTCTCTCTTAGATGATAAAAATGTTCATATTTCCACTCACATAATGAACTATAGGACCCCTCCTAATATCTCTTTATAACTTAATCATTTATTCTCATTAGAATACCAACCTAAATTTGATTATACCCCTAAAATTCTCTTCTTCATCTTTGAATTTCCTCAACATCAAGGAAAATATCCTTCTACTATTTACAATCTTATGATTAGTGGTCAAGTTGAAGATCCTCATTCACCTACTCCTACATTCTCAATTGGATTTGGGGGTTCCAGTTTCTTTGATTCTCAACCTATTCTTTTGATTATGACTCTTTCTCATACCATGACCTCTTCTTCTCTAACTTCTTCCACCTCCATGCCTAGTATATCCACTAACATGACAAGTTCTACATCTATTGGGCCTTTTATGAGAACCACTATCCTTAATCCTTCCATTGGTGGATCATTTTATAACCAAGGTAATAATTCTACTAGTTCTTCTTATCAATCATTCACTAGTTCATATTTTTCTACACAAGTGAGTTTTTGCACTAGTGCATTACATTCTCATAATTCCTCTCAAGATCCTATCAACACAAATAGTGGCACCCAAGCCATGAACACCAAATCTAATGCTTCTAAAAATGTTAATTAAAGAAATAAACTATTGTTACAAACAATCAATCAAATGAATACCTTTCAAGATCATAACACAAATAAAATGATGAGAATACAAAACCGCGTTCTTCATCTTCAATCTCATCCTTAATCAATGGCTTGGGGACACAACCAAAATGTTCCCCCTCATCCTCTCTAATATTATCAAGTCAATCTCATTCCTCAACCTCATTTAGTAAAAAAAAAAACATTAAGCATCTCCAAAATGAACCTCTCAATACTAAAATTGTTAATATTGATGTAGTAGGTGTCACACCTACAACTTCTTATAATGGATCAGCTGATCTCACCCTTTATCTTAAAACATTTGGAAATATTTATAAGGATTGGGTCAAATTGAACACCTTTACCTATACCAAACTCTTAGACAAAACTCTCATATTTTATGCCTTGGATTGGTACAACCAACTTAGAGCTCATTCCATTACTATTTTGTAGGATTTAGTGAATGCCTTAGTTTAAGAATTCTAAACTAGTGATCTTCCTGAAAACACTTTGGCCCACTTCATAAATTTAAAACAACTTGAAAATGAAAATGATCAAGCCTTTGTTAAAACATGGAAAAACTTATCAAAAATTTGTGAACATAACATGGTCAATGATAATCTTTTCCATCTCTTTACGAATGCCCATTTTTGTAAATTTCAATAGCAGATCTACACTCTCTCTCCATGTATATTGAAGGAGGCTATTGACCAAGATAAATGATAAGATTTCCTTATGCATTAATTCAAGCCACCCCAACCTTATATGAGTCCTCATCTCTTACTTAAGAATAAAAATCACAATATTACCAATGATGGTGTTACATACTCTTATGAAACCATTCACAATGTTCAAGGTGTCATTCCTACCCCTTTGTCAGATCTAGCTCCTCCTCAATAATATACCAATCCTTACTTATCTTCACCAAAAAACATTAGTGTTCATAAACCTCTATCTTTATCTAAATTTATTAAATGTTTACCTATGTTTCTTCTATGAGATATTGACCCTACCCATCCTATGAAATCTTAGTATGATCCTAACAAGTTTTATTAGTTTCACACTAGTTGGGGTCATTCTCATGAGACCTATAGACAACTTTTTAATTTAGATATAGAATTTATTCTTAGTCATAATTTTGATCATGATTTTATCATTTTAAATAGTCAACAAGCTTATGAAATTAAGTTTAAGAATTTTAAATCACATGACAAAACTCAAGCCTTAAATCAAGCCAATGTCCTTTTGACTATCTATAAAGACCCTATTCATAATCATCAACCTATTCAAGGCAATAAAGACAAAGCCACCCCTTCCACCAATAATTTATAAAGTCTTGTTTAACCCACTTATGAATATAATATGGTTAATATGACTAATATGTTAAGGGTGGTTGCTTTTATCAATTCCCAACCTATCTACACTCCATCTAGAACATATCATGTTATCCAAGATTCTTCTCTAAATCATTTAAATTAGTTAGGGAAAGATTACCTTATTACTTTTTATGATTCATTTTATAATTCTCCCTTGGATAAAACTTCCTTTTCTATTTTTACTACTCTTTCTTCATCTTCAAAAACTAATGATAATTAAATATCTACTAACACTTATTCTACCAATTCTCAAAATCAACTTGAACCAACTACTTCATCATCACAAGATTGACAAAATTATTCTAAACCTTCTTCTTACCAAAAAAAATTTAAATGCACTTTATTTCCTCCTTGTAAGGACCTCATTAAGCATTATTCACCTATATCTAAGAACCTTCTTATGGGTTATGATGAGTGGGATCCCATCGCATAACTCACTAATATCCCATACCAAATTCCATTCCTTGAGATTATGAGGATTTCTCCATGTAATAGAAACCATCTTATGTAACTATTATTTGAGATGAATTTCCCTCTTACTCCCTTAGTAGGATGGGAGGTAGCCTTATCTAGATCTAAGGATAGTATATTATAATAATGTGAAGAGATGTCTATCAATGTTGATGAAACTATGGACACTTCTCTTTCCTTAAAATTTCTTTTAGATTTTATGATTCTTGATGAGATTTTACTTTGTGAGAATTATCCTCCATTATTAATTACTATTAAAATAGGGGATATCCAAGTTAAGCATGCATTAATTGGTGATGGTTTTGGAACCTATGTTTCCTCTCTTGACTTCATTAAAACCCTTGGATATTTAGAATGCAATCTCAAGTCTACATGAAACATATGACAAGGATATGATAGAAGGAAAATGCCTCATTTGAGTTTTGTGTGGATTCCTATTACCATCCCGCCTATCATCATCCATGTGAAGGTGATTATTTTTAACTTTCCTCTTTCTTATAACATCTTGTTTGGTAAGCCATGGACTCACTGTATGAGAGTTTTTGCTTCTTATATCTACTAATTCATTAAATTACCTCATAATGGAGCCATTTATAAGATTAAAGGTGACACTAACCCTTATAATTTAAAATAATTCTAAGACCATGGTGTCTTCAAGGTTTATATTATTGAACCTTTTACCAACACTCCATTTTGTGAGTCACAACATCTTAATTTTCTCATTAATTCAAATAAAGGTTACAATGGGCATCCCAAACTCATTGGGAACATTCCTCCTAAACTCTTAGATTTGGATGATGATGAGCCCAATGATATTAACCTGAAGATTAAAACTTTTGATCGCTCACCTCACCTCATCTCGTAACTTCCTGCTTCCTTGCAACCTTATTCTCACAAGCCTAGTTGTGATGATATTCATGTAGTCTTCACTAAGACTCATTATTATATTCACCACACTTCCAAAAATGATAAGGTCATCCCTACTTGTGTCATTAATATTCATACTTGAGATTATGATAATGGTTATTCCTTAGATGATCCATTCTTAGGTGGTCTTGTATAGGCTTGTGATGTCAAGATTATTTGTTATCATTATTCTTTACTTGATTCTTTTTGTGTATCTTATTATCTTCTTTTGTTTATAGTTATTAATTTTAGTATTTTTACTCTTTATCATAGGGTAGATATGGTGCCAGCACCTCTAATTTTTTAGGTGCCTCATAAGAGTACACTCATGGATTGTGTTATTAATGGGCCTTACCATTTTGCTAGGTACCCTAATCGGCATAATTAGTTTACTTTTGAGATTAGTGCAACCCTCCTTAGACCTTTTATATATCATTCTCTTACCTTAATAGATCACTTATTAGAGCCCATTCCCTCTCCTGCTATAGTTGAGCCTCTTTTTTATCTCGCTATAATTGAGCCTATTCCTACTCCTATTATTAAGACTACCCCTATTTCTCATACCATTTCTCCTTTCATTGAGCCTATTTCCATTCCTCCTCCATCAACACATTCCCTTGGTGATGGTTTTCTTCCCTTACCTAAGATGGATATATTTCCCACTAAATGGGATGATGAGTTCTCTCTAGCTTCTTCCACTCCTATTATACCTCCTTCTATGAGTCCTCCTAAGACCACTCATAATTGTATCTTTTGCTTTTATGAGATAGATAATCATTATTATACACATTATTATAAGTTAGAATGGTATATTGATACTTTACATCATTCCTCTCCTACCTTAGATAAATCCATGCCTCCTTTTAAGGTTTTAATTGAATCTATACCTAAGTATGGTGAGGTTTATTATCTATGGCACCAATCACATCTATAACTACCACATCCTTTAACAACACCTTAAGGATAACCTCATAGATATTCCAAGACCTTCTTTTAATCCTCTCTTATGTTTTTCCCATAAGAAGGTTCCTCCTTATTCTCATATGGATCCACCTTTAGTGGTTCCATCCCCTCCTGTGGTCCCTTCATCACCTTCTATGCCTCCACCTATGATTCTTTCACCTATGGACCTTCCCTCACATGTGGATCCCTCTCTACACATGAGTCCTTCACCTGTGGATCCTTTTCCACCCATGATTCTCAAATCTCCCTTAGATCATGTTCCCATGCATTCTCCTGAACATCCCTTATCTAATTTTCCTTAGCATGATCCATCAACTACTCCTACTTTTTTAGTTAAGGAGACTAGAAGAGAAGTCTTTTCCTAGTTTTTATTGAAGATTGATGAGACATTAGCAGTACTTCATATCCAACTTCATAGATATTTATTTGATGTCTTAGATAATGTGTGTGGGTAGATTTATTAGTTTTTATGATCACATGCATGGTGCCTTTACATTTACATTTTGGTTGGATGTGTGCTCTAGTTTTATTTTTATCTATCTCTTATATCATTTGATGCTATGTAAAATTCATATTTTTCTCACATGATAATTATTTACATTTGGTATTATATCTTGCTAATCTTGTAATTTATATTTGCATATGATTATATTTATTTATCATTCATTTATCTTTCTTTCTTGAGTTTTTATTAAAAATCCCTTCTTGCTTTCATGATTTTTTGCTTGCTTATCTCTATTTTTCATAGATAATTATTATTGTGACTTGGTTATACAAAACCTATTCACTTTGGTCCTTATCTCCCTCTACCATGTGATCGTCTAGAAAATAATACATCTCATTATAATTTCCTTTCACTGGTCCACCTTTGAATCTCCCTTTTCCCTTCTTCCTTTTTTGGAAACTAAGCATATACATGGTTGTGACTTGAGATCACATGCTAGTTCATTATTAAGCCTAAGTGTCCTAGTCAATATTTGTCTTTGGTTACTTATATTCCTTTAACCTTAGCCTAAAGATCATTTGTATATATCACTACATTTCTCATGATTGGTAATTCCAAATCCGTATGGAGGAGGAATATTAAAAATCCTTAAAAAGTTAAAATCCAAATCATTTAAACAAAAGGTAATGGTATAAAAGGAAAAAATATTCTTAAAAGTTAAATAAAACTAAAATACATGTTTCAAATCACATCTGATTCTTCTAGTTGAAGCTCAAATTCCATAGTTTCCCTCATGTTAGAGCTGAGGTCCTTTGGGGTGTGATATGTTAGTGAATTAAAAGAGGAAAATAAAAAAATCCTTTAGTGCTACCTACTTTCTCATGTAAGTACCCAATCTTCATAATAGACCGATGGCTCTATAAGTGGTCCTAAAAATTAAGGAACACATCATGGGAAGGTAGGACCATTTTAATTTTTCATATACCAATCTACCTTCATGAGTTGATCTTAATAGCATACTTATTTGCCTACAAAGCTTTGTGTATATAGAGAATAGGTTTTCTTTGTACATTGATGGTCACTAGTCACTTAGTGTCTTCTCATGTCCTTAGTATGGTTCTTGCCTCCTAGGGTCTTCTCATAAGACACATAAGTCTTGATTTTTACAATCCATTTTTAATTACCTATATCCCTCATATTTCATCTTGAGAAATATTATTTTATCTACTGATCACTCCCCTTGGGATTTCATTTGTGAGTTGCATTGTAAGACCATGGATAAGACCTAGCCATCCTCAAAAATTACCACCTCTTTCCTTCCTATTATCTACATCCTTTTTTACCTAATTTTTCCTATTTATTCCACCCCAGTGCTGCTCTTTTTGTGAGTTTTAATGTAGGACCATGGATAGGACTTGACATTCCTCACAAAATTACATGTGTCAAATATGAGATAAGATGTGATTCATTATGAAGTTACACATCATTAACATGATTCCCATATTTATTTAGTGTGTTTTATACTTAATTCATTTATCTTTCATTTTTTATCTTCTTATTTTTTGAGTGCATGTAAGAATACAACCATTTCTTGAATTTTTCATATATCCCATCTTGAATTAGTGTGATAAATTTAAGACCAATCTTTTATCAAATTTTTTTCTTTTTTAACTTCCCAACATGATTTAGTATAATTGATTGACTTAATTTAATTTTTTTATACCATTTGTACCCTTTTACATACCTTCCATTTTATTACATTATTTTCATACTTCCTAATGTGAATTAGTATGATTTTACTTGTTTTAATTTGGCACAAACATCTTTCACGTTGGTTTAAGAACAAATTCCTTCTTACCATCTATTTTTACCATACCTTGGTTCTTTATACTTAGTCCTTTTCTTGTTATTACCTATTTCTCAACTTCAAATCATCTGTAATATAATTTTGATTGAATATTTTTTACCAAGTCTCTTTCTACATGTTTATTTTTAACCATGCATGTGTTTTACACAATGCTAGAAGAGAAACCGCATCTCATATATTTTATATAGCATATATAACAAAATATAAATACATGTGATAGAAATAAATATATCCAAATCATCGATAGTCACAACTATAATGATGACAACATACACAATCAACATCAATATGTCAAAATGATATATCATATATTTACATCTCATGATTTTTGATAAAATAATATAACTATATATAATGCTCCATCCCTATTGTTGGGCCCCATCTTATCTATCTCGTGGTCTAGCCACACTACCTATTAAGGCTTTAGTTTGACTCTTCTAAATAGTACACTATATGGAGGTTGTTTAATATTTTAGTCCCTCTACCTATCTTTGTAAGTGTTCTACCTATACCTGCACCTACATTAATTAGGTTTGGGTTGTTGTATGTGACTATGCCATCTATGTCACTATAGCTAAATGTGTATTTTTCTCCTCTACTAAGGCTTATCATGCTCATATCTCACCTACACCCATCTTTGTTGGTGGTTGCATCTTTTTTCTCTATGCTCATATCTACCTTATTGCCTCCCTTGCTAATCTCAACTAGCTCACTTGAGATGGGACAAATGGTACACAAGGGTCCTCTAATGTAATAAAGTTATATAGCTATAGAGTCTCATCTAAGACATCATAAAGTGATCCCCTCATAAAGGATCCCCATTTCTCCTCCTCATCGTCAGCTATGCCTACAAAATCACAACTAGATAGATATTATATCACTATCATATCTCACAATATCTATCTACCTCTACTCTATATTTCAAAATGAAAACTTAAGGAATACTTTAATCATCTTTATTACCTATCTATGTCTCAACCGCTATAGTCTCACCATCTACATGACTACCTAACACAATCTCTCCATCCACATGGCCTTCTAACACCTCCTCTATAGGTTACCTCTTCAGTTCAAATCTAGTTGTCATGTCTCCCACCCAACTTATCGTATACATGAGTGGCTTCTTTATCATCTAAATCTCATCTAGTTCACTTGCTAGGTCATCAAGGATGGTGATAGTCTCCACTCTCTCCTTCCCCTCTTACCTCCATTGACACCATGTCCTTAGTAGTCATAGCTCATCTCATTATAGAGCCAGTGGTGGTATCTCTAGTTCCACTTCCTCTACATATCTCTACTATTACTCTACTCCCTATCATGCTCACCTAATATATGGCCACTCATGACATGGTCTGAGCATCAACTTCATCACTAGTGTCCCTAGTCCCCTCTTTCCCTATGACTCTCTCATATTTTGAGCCCACTACTCAAGAATTAATATTGATTCCACTATATTAGGTAATCCCATATATCTTGGCACCCATGGCACTAGATGTGGCTCCTCTAACAAGTATAGTGTAAAATCACCTCTATCTTTACTATAACTAATGCAACTATGTATTGACTCAACCATATAGTCGATATGTGCCCATATGGATACCACACTATGTCTACATGTCTTACCATCTACAACACTAGCACATGGGGAATAACCCACACTACCTAGTCCTCCCTCCATTTCTATACTTGAGGTGACCTATCACTGATCACATGTGGAAACCTAATTGACTGTTACATGGGAAACCTCTCAATTTCTAATCCATCAATAATATGACTGATATTATCAATTTATGCCCTTAGATCATCACCTCATATAGATCATGTATGAGATTAAACTAGATGATAGAGCTGAGATCATATAGTATGCTTGCCTCTAAGATCATCCTTCTCAAGGATACCATGAATAGTAGTACCTTGCCATTTTACTTGTGACATAACACTTTCTATGTCACAAGTCTTATCATAAGCTTCCATATATCTAGAATATATGATGCATATACATCAAACATACTAACTTGCCTACCTACTAATATTGTATGTGAGCCCATAGCCAACATGGTTAAGGCTCTCTTCTCCTCTAGGTTATCTAGTATTCTTGTATTCATTGATGCTCTTACTATCGATAGCCCTAAGATGGCGTACACATCCTCTAAAGTGACAGCTACCTTTATCACTTCTCCATCCACCTCCAATCTAAAGGTTTTAGTCAATCATTCTTAGCATCCAAGGAACTTGACTAATAGATCCATGCTCAAAGGAATCCTACACATGTCAGTTATCCCTCATAGCCCTATAGCTACTAGCCTATCTCTATCTCCTATGGTTAGATTCTCCAATAGATCTATTATCCAATACATGTCTACCAATCTCCAAAATTTGGGTCATCCCAGAAACCAAGAAATGATAAAAGATGTATTAGATCCTCTATGTGTATAGTCAAAATACATTATTTTTATAATTTCAATCAAAAATAATCCTAAACTACTTCAATTCATTCATTTTTACCTATTTGTAGATTATTTGGTCCTTTTTGCCCTTAGTCATTTTAGACCATTCTAGCCCTCTTTTAGCTTTTTACATGCAGTTTTGTATAATTTTGGTCTTTAGTCAACCTAGTTTGACCAAAATCTCCTTATTTTTAGCTTAGTTGACCTAAAAATCTAAGTCAACCCTATTCTTTCCCCATCCCTAGTAATGCATTGTTAGTGTGGACTTTTTGGATTAGTTGGTAAACTGTACTAAGTTATCAGTATACAAAATATATAGGGTTGACACATACTTACTAGGTCATTAGTGTGGATTTTGCCTATTTTTAGCCTACTAGGTTGATTGGGTTGACCCAGTTGTTTTTAGCTATTAACCCATTGCATTTTCCTAAAAAAGAACCTTTTTGAAATTTTCTTCATAATTCCTTCAAACCCATTTGCCTAATTGCTTTCTCCTACCTCTATAATCTAATTTTGCTTCATTTTGACATCTAAAAATTCTAAAAAATAAATTTTTATAAAAATACACTAAATTCGACAAAATACTTAAAAATTGGCTTAAGATTCATTTTTGCATACTTGTAGTGCACTTGTTGCCACTCCTGGAGATCCTCCTCATCTAGCATATCATCTCCTCACCATCCTATCTCATTTGGTCTCTAGAGCTCTTTTCTCTCTCCTTCATAAGTCAAAATGACTTTTCTTTCCCCTATTTAAAAACACTTTTCAAAATTCAAATTCTTTAATTATTTTTCTATAGATTCCTTCTTTTGCTTATATCTTTGTTCCTATTCCTCCATTTTTAAAACCATAAAATGTGTTAGATTCATGATGACATAGAGAATAGTTTCCACTATTATATTTCTATATTCTAAATAAATTAATATTTGGCTAATTTTTGTACTAACTTCTATAGGTTCACCTAATATTCTTTATATTGGATAACTTCACATTTCTTACAATATAATTATTTATCTAAAAAATTAAGGTAAGTACAGGTATGTGTTTTTTAATTTTTTCCTTTCCTTTATGTCATTTGCTTCTTACTACACTTTACTTAACATCAGCTTTGTGTGTTATCATGTTTTATTTCTTGAAGCACCTTCCTATGTTGCACGTACATGACTTGTGATGAAATTCAAGTGGGGAATATGTATACACATAATATTTATAAAACTTTTATTGATTACTGACACTTTGTATCTTTTAAGAACCCATCGAGTCTCAATCTCTCTGAGTACATACCTTAAAGGGTGCACTTGGAAAGGGGTGGGAAGACCATTGGTGCTTCATAAGATTATTGTCCCTTTTTCCACTTTTCATCTACACACTCATCTCTTAAAACCATTCAACCTAAGATTATTCCTCTCATCCTTACCCATTCCATGCATTTTCTATGATTTATCCTCTTTGCTCTCCTAACCCCCTTTCTCTAGTTGATTATACTAGGTTGACTAGGTTGAACCTATATATTTTTAGCTTCTGATTAATGTATAGGGTCAACCCTATACTATATAGAGGTGTTTTTTATTAGTCATTTTTGGGAACAACATACTCACATTTTTTGAAAATTGGGACCCTTGAGAAAAATAAGAATTGAACATGAAATATGGCATAATAAGATCATTTGTAGAATTTGAAGATCATCCACTTTATCAAAAGTAAGCTTACTTGGTTATTTTCTACTTTAATATTTACTAATATTGTTAATAAATGTTGTTTATTACTTTTAGTTATAGGTTCCTTAAGGTTTGTTCCTAATAAATTCATGTTCCAAAACCTTGGCAAAACCCTCAATTTAAATTTGAATACTGGCAGGAACTAATTGGTGGGAAACACTTAAAAATCCATTTTAGAAATAAGTATATAGTTCTTATTTTAAGCTTAGTCATGTTTTTAAACATTACTAAAACTTAGCCTAAAATACTTGGTCCCTATTATTATTCCCCCCTCTAAAGTTTGTTATGTGCCTAACTAATATTCATTTTACACGGTCCTTTGAATATTTCCTAGCTCAACCTAAGGTTTTAACCCTAAGGCCCCATTGTATTTATTAGTACTAATGGGACCTTAGTCTTAATGTCTTCACTTAAATTATATCTCCCTAAGTCTAATTTTACGTTAGTTTGATCCCTTGATCTATAACTTAGCCTAAGTTTTTAATCCTAAGGCATTGACATATTTATTACTACAATCAAGACCTTAATCTCAAAAATCTTGTTGGAAGGCTAAAAAATTACTTTAGAAGCTAAGGGAAATTCTTGAAATATGCTCAAACATCAAAAATATTTGACCTAGAAAATATGGAAATGGTCTTATGGTCTAAATATATGCAAAAGAAAACTTAGTCTAAAAATATACTCTAGGGTCCCCATGGCATTTTGTTTAAATATCATGAACCTTAAACTATAGAATTATACTAAGTCTTATTTTAAAAGGAGATCTTTGTTACGTAAAACTTAGACCAAGTAATTTCTACCTAAAGGTTGTAATGCATTTGTCGATACAATAGAATCCTATTTTTTATTAGACCAGTATACCATTTTTAGTTCCTTTGAGCATATTTCATAAAGACTTGGCATAAATATTTTATACCAATGCATACATTGTGTTTATTAAACACAATGTAGACATTGGCTTAGAACATTTAACCTTAGCCCCCTTTATATGATTTATAAAAACCTAGACATAAATCCCTTAGCCTAAGGTTTGCATTATGCTTAATAAACATGTAACAAACCTTAACCTAAGGAACTTAAGCCTAAGTCCCACTTTAATGATGTGTTATCTTAAAGTTTAGACATCTTTGTAGATCGATAGTTCAAGCTTTGTCACTAGAGGATGATATAATGGTGTGAAGGCACTCAAGACTTTTCAAAGTCCTATAAGCTCATTATGTGGTAAATTCTCATTCAAAAAAGGATTGACATAGGATAAAAAACATGGGGAAGGCATGTAAATATGTCAAGTATAACAACCACGGGGCTTGGAATAGAAATGAGACAATCACAAATAACGGCCTGAATTATAATCAATGGCTCATGCTACTCCAAGATTTGAATCTGATGGTGTAAATTAACATAAGGTATTTCAAAAGCCAATAGTTAGTGCTCAAAGGTATTTATGAAATATAACAAAAGGTCCAAACCAATGATGCATAGGCACCAAACAAGCAAAAAAGGACAAAATGAAAGATCTTGTGGGCTCAAAAATGAAAAGGTATAAAGGCAAAGGTCCAAATCAAATCCAAATCATGTATGAATCAAATTCTAGATATATCTTTCCATTAAATCTCTAAAACCCCTAAAACCTAAATAAAAGTGACATAATTTAATTCATTTAGACATAATTCAATCCAAGAAGAGCTTGATTGTGTTTTTGAGTGCAAAAGAGCTTTCACAGAGACTAATTTGCAAAATAGTGTGAATAATATGAATAAATAGGGACCATGGTAGATCGTAGATATAAATTAAAGGTGAGATCGATCTCTATTTATCAATAAATAATGAGGAGCATATATTCAAGGACATTAAATTAAAAATTACAACCCTAAATGTCTTGGGCATTAGGAATTGGTCTGAACTCTTCTTCATGGTGGTGGAACTAAAAGCTATAGTAAAGGAGGAGTAGAGAATATCCACAATGAGCTATAGTCATTATGACTTGGTTGTTTTCTAGATGACTTGCCTTCACAATACTACAACAAAACTTGAGGTACTATATTGTATAAACATCCTCGCTTCTATCCTTATCAACTATAGGGTAGATAATGAATGGATCTTTTGAGAAGGGAATTCTAAGGGGATATCATATATTTACCTTGTAAATTTTGAGAAGTATTATAATCTCTCAATTTCCCATGTGGACCTATCTAAAATTAAGGAATGGACCAACACTCATGACTTAGACTCTATCTTTAGACCTTGGCTACACTAAGGACCCCATATCTTTAGGGACTTTGAATGTAAGATCCCAATAGTCTAATTTAGGGAGGGAATTAGAGGGATAATGATCTTATTAAATTGAGCCTTTTTGGCCCCTTCAACCACTTATATGATTAAAATTTGGGTCCCCTATGCACATTTCATGGTGGAACAAAAGCTCACACCTCCAAATAGAGATTTGATGAGTTTCTTCTTAGCCAAGTAATTCAATGCCATCAAAAGGAAGAAATCTCTAAATTTTACATGATGTCATACCTAAAATATGCCCTTCTTACCTCAATCAACTTCCCTAGTGTTAGAAATTAGTCTCCTAAGGAAAAAACAACCATTTCCCACCATTATTCTAAATTGCATATCTTTTAATACATGAACCATATGTAATTTACTTGTGACTACATGTACCCAACCATATGATATCATAGGTATTCCAATGCCTATGTCCACCTACTCATCAATAACTATGTATAAATGATGGGTGACATCTAGTACTACCATAACTACAAAGTCATTAGGATTGAGGGAATCATGTCCTAGCCCTACATATTTCTAGTGTATGTCCCTAACAAGCTAACATAGTAAGAAATTTCCTCCAAACTAATCCATGGAATTTATGGATTTTACAAAAGAGAAGAGGAAGGGTCTTCTCCACCCATTTATTCTAACTATTGGGAGGACTATTCTTCAAGATAGGAAACAATTTGATACCATGTCCAGGTATAGCGATTCATTTGGGTTTCATCTTCATGAACTCAAGATGTGGGATCCTAAGATCATAGTGACTATTCATTTTAAGGAGAAAAAAATACCAAAGCCTATATACATGCATTAGCTAGATTTTAATGACACCATTTACATCAATGCAAAAAATTATGAATAGGTGTTAGCCAAGATCCAAGGGCACAACATCAAACTAGAGCACATATTGACCAAGGTTGACAATCCATCAAGAGAGGCATGGAAAATGCATCTTTTTCAATATCACTAGCTACTTGTACAATTTGAGATAGCTTGGGAATAACCCCAAGTAGAAAAACCAAAGCCACAACCTCAAGGGCAAATTGTGAAAAAGTAGGATGAACAAGGTTGTGGTAAGGAGAAATTAGGAGAAGTGAGATTAGAAGAGAGACCTAGAGAGGGGCCCTCATCTTTAACACTACCATAAATACCACCTTACCTAATTCAATATTTGGATATGATTTCCTTAGATCTAGAAGAGATACTTGAAGGTGCCCATAAGGAACAGGCTAAAGCATATGATATAAATAGGGAAGATTAACTAGTTGAAGATAATCAAATCCAAGTAGGGGAGCTTGGAGGAGAAAAGAGGTAGGGGCTTACTCTTAACATATTCCTTATGGCATTCAAAAATAAAAGGAGGAAAAACTAGATTTGGTTCTTATTGGACCAAAGAAGAAACCAAGATTGACCTTCACCCACCCTACTAGTAAAGCTAATCTATTCAGTGATGAATTCCCCATTCATGGACCAATCATCCCTAGCTAGTTTATTTATAGGAAATTACTAAAGATTCGTTCTCTCTCTCACTCATGGGAACTCATAGAGCTTGAAAATGTTGAAGCACATGATGATGTGAAGCCATGGATTAGGGATATGGTGAAAGAATAGGAAGAAATAAGGATTGTGGTCTCCTTAGGATCTAAAAGTAAGAGAATGGATGCATCATGAGCATCAAGTAGCACAGGTGTAGAGGTCCCTAAATCTATAAAATTCATAGTCATCTACCACCATGAAATTTGATCTAGAGATACCTGGATTAGAGATGGTTGCCACCAAGATAGCCATGGTGGGAGTAGAATAATTCACCTTCCAAAAGGTGGATCCCTTTGTAGGATTAACCCCATTTAGGGGAAATAACTGGGTAAAGCTATAATTCATGAACAAGATGTTTAAATATTAATTGAATCCTAGTTAGCACAAGTAAATGTAGGGGTCAGAGGAATGAAACAAATGATCTATAATTTAGAAAGAGAAATAAAACATGGAGACATAGGCAATTCTATTAGTACCTAAGGTAATGATCAAAATGGTTGATGAGTGATTTTATGACATGTTTGAATCACTCAAAATAATGAAGTTGAGGTAGAGTGCATTAGCATAATAAAGTGCATTAGCCAAAGGCCTAGTCACCCAAAGGCAAGATTTAGAGGATAAAATAGCTAAATTTATCAACATCCAAGCAAGGAAATAGATATAAGGCTTTAAAATTATCAATTTAGGACACTTGAGAACAATTTTGGGAATTATGGTTGATAAGGTTCAATGTTTGAGTGCATGTCACAATAATGTGGAAAGACTCCTAGAAGATGATAAGGAGCTAATTGTAAGGATTGAATAGATTCTTGGGACTATGCTTACAGACCCTACATAACCCACTACCCTTTGAATCATAAGTGATGAATAATTCAAACATAGGGCTACTTTGGTAACTCAAGAAATCAAAGGAAAGAGCCAAGACCAATCTAGGTATGATAATAGTAGGATCCTAGACATGACATTAAATGTTGGAAAAAGGATAAATGATGCTAGGAGCATTAAAGAAGCCATGGCCATAAATAAAAAAGAACTTTATGACTTGGTAGATGAAGAGGAAGATTATATCTTGAAGCTTGCTATGGATCTAAAGCTAGTTGATGAGAAACATACTAGAACCATGAGCATCCTCCAACAATAAAAAGTGAATGTCTTACCAAAAAATTAGATAATATTCTATTTTGTATAATTTTGTAATTTTTAAAATAAGAATATTATTTTTTAAGGCATATGCTAGTCTATTAACATATTTCCCCTAGGTCTGTCTAATTATAGAAAATAAGTGTATTCTAGAACCATCTTAAGGAGGATAGTTGTCTTTGTCTTTTGTACACCTGTATATTGTAACTAAATGGTATACTACATGATCCTTATATAAAGGCAAGTATTACCATTTTGAAAAGAAGGAGAATTTTGAGAGAATTTTGTATAATTGAAGAAATTAATATAATCAAGGAATTAGGCAAAGATTGTACACATTTGATATGTCAATTGCTAATATAGCTTTTCTCTAAATTTCTAGTTTATGTCTTGAATTTAAATGGTGTCTTTGAATTTTGAGTTGCATTTTCTAATCATAGGGTTTCTAATTTGTGCATATTCTAGATTAGTCATAGGATCTTAGGTTTTTATTCATTTCATTTTACTCTATATTCAGATTTACAAAGGCTATTTAATTATAGTAGTAAATCCTTAAAGTAGACCTAGTTCTTAGTTGTGATTATTTTACATTATCCTTTAAATTTTACCTAGTATATAGTGAAATTTGAGTTTAGGCTATGTTGCACTATATGTTGGTTGAATTTTTAATAAATTAAAATTAATGCTTTTTCATGATGTTTGAGACTAAAATTAGAAATCACTCATTTATTTTTTGCCTTACTCTTCTCTTTTCTCCTTTTACACCAGATCACTTTAGTTTTAGTTTCATTATAAATATCCACTAGATTAGTTTGTAGTTTAAATATAGATCATAATTCACTAAGTATTAACATATATCCTCTGTAATTCATGAAGAATGGACCATGATGTCTCGTAACCATTAGTTATTGTAAACTTGTGGGACACCAATACATATCTCTACCACTATTTCACCATAGGTGACATCAAGTTGCCTCAATATACTACTCATGCTCTGAATTCATCAAATTCTAAAATGAGAATTGTTCTTTGAATGCTAAACAATCCTCTAGTGCATTTAGAGACATCAACAAGGTGGTTTCCCACTGATGCTAGAAGGAGGGGCCTCATATCTCCATGAATTCTTTAAATATTTATTGATCTTAGCATATTTTGATCAGTGTTTATTGTGTTATTGAATTATTTTCTTATAAGTATAAAGATCATTGATCTTAGTTGTTGGTGACACATCTTTGTGCTTCCTTAGATAAATATTGAAGTTCTTTGGGATTGGATGATTGTTTTTGGTAAATTTAGCCTAAACTTTGAATATCCATAGTATTTGAGGTTAGGAAAGCTCATTTTGATCAAAGGTTGGTATATATTTCATAATATCTAAGTCCCCTTAGGCTTGGAATTATAAATATAGATCATATTCACGTAATTAAATGCATCTTTGAGCTAATTCAATCAAAGATCAATGTCCTTTGTGGTTTTTCATATAATATTTACAAAATAATCTCAACGTATAGCTCTAACTCTTATTATTTATAATGTTAACTTGATACATTGTAATTCAAGTAGGATCTTCAAATTTCAAGCTAGAATTTCCCAAGATTAGAGTAAGATCACACTAAAAAACTAGGGAGCCTTTGGTTGAGCTTGATATCCATAAAAAATCAAGACATGACAAAGGTATATTCATGAGATCCAAATCTTTTCCAACTTCACCTCTTTAAGGTATTTTTGCCTTCAACCTTCATCTAGGCATGGCGTGATTGGGAGAGTCTTCAATCAATATACCAGGTGTGGTGCATTATCTCCCACATAACCTTGAGAAGTACTTGCCTACATTTAGTCCAACTAGTATTACAACTGATGAAGATAAAATTAAGTATTTTAAAGCTACCTTAAGGTTGTTTAATGTTGTGTATGAATATGTGTCTTGTACATTATTCCCATTTACCTTTAAGGATGTTTCTTATGAATGGTTCTTTAAATTACCTAATAAAAACATCACTAGCTAGGATGGTTTCACTAATGTTTTTATAGATCAATTAGATAAGATTGTTATTCCTTATGTTATTTACCATCATTTCACCACTATTATAAAGGATGCAAGTGAGACTATTATGTCATTTAATTATATATCTTAGAAAATGTACAACAAGACCATAGAACCTTATAAGCTTGATGATGTATTAGATTTAGATATCTACAAAGATGTAGTGGATCCCATGATCTTTGTATTTTTGAAGAGATCCATGCCAACTATAACTTCATTAGCAAGAGCCTATTCTAAGGCATTAACCATCAATGATCATATGAATCCCCAAGGGAAAATGGTATAATATATTCCAAACATTAACCCACATATTCTTATGATGAAATTATTTCCCAGCAATAATTAGAATATCCCAACATTAAACCAACTCCCAAGCCTCAATTAATTTCCATTGAGTCATGTTGCTCCCAATAAAAACATAGGATTCTTAAGTCATACTACTAATGGATTCAATCCAAATTATCAAAGATATTTAGTACCAACTACTGATGCTAATAATAATTAGGTACATACTTTTAAAACTCCTAAAAATGAGAATGAATCTATCTTAAAAATAGTCTAAAAATTGAGAACTAATTTCATTTAGTTGAAAAAACAAGATGGAAATACTATGGAAATCTTAGGTAGGAACTTCTCATTTCAAAGGTATAATAGGCCAAATAATAGATTTTAAAATGACAAATTTCATAATAATAGGAATAATGAACCATGTTTTGAAAAGAAGACCATAGAAATTAACCTCAGTGATATTGCATTACCTAATTATTATAGTGTACATTACATAGCCAAGCATGGAAAAACTGATTGTATCAAGTTTTGTAAATCCTTTGAGGCTTTCCAAGAGTAATTGGATACATTTGAAGTGAACCCTAACAAGGAAAGTGGTCCAGGTTCTTTTGGATCCAAATCACCTAATCAAGCCTTCATGTTGGATACTTTTGATCTCCCATTTTAAGAAGAGAATGAACCTGATGAGATCCCTAAGGAGATCCACTATTTTCAATAGTTCTTAAAGAAGACCTATCTATTAAGGAATATGGAGTAGAGGTAACTATTGACTACATTAATGCCTCCCAAAAATTTTGGAATTCTTCTAGACAACTCTTCAAGCAACAATCTAGAGCCACCTAAAGGGAGTAATTCTAAACCCAATGTTGATATTCCTAGTTATTCTAATAAAATTGGATATAAAATTGTTGAGGATATGAATAATATAAAGTCTAATACCATTTTTCATGAACTAATGTAGATCATAGAGCAAATGGACCTCCTACTAGAATCTCTATCAAAGAAGTCCAACAATCCACCCAAGGTTGATCATGCCAATGTGACTATATACAAAGCCAAGGTTGAGTCTACTCATTTCTTGCTCACTATCAAGATGTTAGGTAAGAACTTATAGAATTGGTGTTTTCTTAACTGATCCTATTAGTAAAAAGTACCATGCTTCTTATAGGCTCTAATTGTCTTGAACTAATAATCTTGCTAAATATGAAGCACTTATATGAGGTTTGTAATTTAAAATAAAGAATAAGGTCAAATAACTTCTATTTTATGGGGATTTAGAAATAGTGGTCAACTAGGTAAGAAGCAAATACCAATGCAAGATCTTGTTATCTTAAGAGATATAAGTTCAAAGATTGGGATTTGATTGAGTCTTTTGATGTTTTTAGCATCATATCCATCTAAAGAGAAGAAAACCAAACTAATAATGAGTTGGCATATATTGTATCCAAACTCATGCCCAATCAATACTTCCCTAATTTTAGCATTGAGTTGATCCCTTGTCCTTCAGTACCTAAAAATGTTAATCCTTTTCAAGTTTTCAAGGATAATCAATAGATATTGGATTTCATGACCAATTATGGAACATTTGATGTTTATATTATTGATGATACTGATGAAAATACATCTATGGAGGAGAATTTTGATGGTAAAGTCATTTATCTAAATGACAACAAGATCCCCAAAGGGATAATTTCTCTATAAAGACTATTTGATAAGGAGAAACTAGCTAAAGTTTCTAAAATTCAAAAGGTAAGTGGGAAAGATTATAATTTTGTTGATATCAGTATCCAATATCAACCCTAGCTAGTAAACATTGGAAATTCCTATTAAAACATTGAGAATAATAAGACCAAAGAACTTGATCTGAGCAACAATTCAAGGGACAATTCGGGTGATGGTTCTACCCCAATTGATGACAAAACTTCTGGGAGCCATAACTTTTGCACCATAGGTCCAATTAACTCCTCATTTAAACCATTGGAAATCCAAGATTGAGGAAAATGCGGTGAGATGGAACTAATCTTTTCTCTATGGTTTTTGACCCTTGAAAACACAATGTAAGTGCCCCAAATTTCAATTTTAGTAGTGCAATCTAAAAATAGTAATTCCTCAATTTTTTTATTATTTTAAATCATGGAAGTTGAACCACTTAATCTCCATCTATATTGGTGACCTTCAACATCCTCCTCCTACTTTCAAAATTTGTATAAATGAAGATGTAACTTGAAATGGAAATTAAACATCTCTTCTTAGAGATAAGCATATAGTTGTATTACGATCTTGAGTAATAAAATATCTCTTCTTATAGTATTCATTATTAATGTGTTATTAAAATATCTATAAATCAAAACCTCTAGGTTTTGGATTATAACTCCTCACCCAATATAGGAATGTCATAACATGGTCCTATGATGACTTAAATATCTTTGATCCTAGGGTCATAACTCATACCATCCCCCTTAACAAAAATTTTAAACCATTTAGGTAGAAGCAAAGGCTTATAGACCCTATCCTAGAACCCATGATCTTCAACGAGATCAAAATATTTCTAGATGTTAGGATATTATTCCCCATCAGGCATTCTACTTGGGTGGCTAAGTTAGTGTTATCTAGGAAGAAGAGGGGTGAGATTAGACTTTGTATTGACTTCGAAAACTTAAATAAAGCATCAGAAAAGGATAACTGTCCCCTTCCCTCTTTATACCAAGTAATAAAATTTATTTTTATTTTTAGTTATGATGTATTTTTTAATGGATTTTCAAGTTACAATTAGGTGTTGGTTGATAGAGAGTATAGAATGAAAATAACCTTCACAACAAAATGGGGAATCTTTTCTTACAAGAGAATACCATTTGGGATAATCAATGTAGGAGTAACATTTCAAAGGGCCATGGACCATGCATTCTAGGGCATAATAGGTAAGTGAATTATTATATATGGATGATATAATAGTTTTTTTAATAAAAATATGGAATATCACTTCTTGCACTTACAACAAGTCTTTAAGAGATGTATAAGGTATATGATCTACTTAAACCCTAAGAAGAGTATTTTTTGTGTTACAAAAGGAAAATTATTGGGTCATGTTATAACCAAATATGGGATCTCTATAGATCCTAAAAGAGTGGAGGCCATATCTAGAATAAAACCTCCAACTAGTAAGAAAGAGCTAAAGTCATTCTTTGATAAGATAAATTGTGTAAGAAAGTTTATTTCTAGTTTTACAGAGATTGTCAAGCTACTAAATGATATGCTAAAAAAGTATGCCAAAGTCACATGGAATGAAGGATCTAGAAATTCATTAAATTTTTTCAAGGATGTCATTATCTAGGCTCCAATCCTCATAAGTCCTAAATTTTCAAGGGACTTCTACCTCTATTCCTTTGCATCTGACCACAATATGGCTATAGCAAAAACTTAGAAGATTGATGGGTGTGATCACCCAATATCTTTTATGATCACTAATTTTAAGAATTTTGAGTTAAATTATCCATTGATTTATAGTTAGTCATATGCATTAGTTAAGTTAAGAAATTTACATTAAATCCTTAGAAATAAGGTCCATGTTATCTTGCTTGACCCTACCACCAAACTTATGCTAAGTTGGAATGAATTGGGGGAATGTAGAGGTAAGTGGATGTTAGTTTTTTCAATAATATGACTTGGAGATGAAAACAAAAAACTAGTAAGGTGTTAAGGTTTGATCCAGATGATTGATAATGCTAACCTTAGGCTAAGTATTATGCAAGTGGATCAACAAAACTTTCAAGCTACTGAGCAGTATGATTCAATCATATATTTGATAATTGATGGTATTTGACCTAAAAGATTATCCAAGGAGTAAAAGAGGGACCTATTTTTTAAATTAACCCATTACCTAATAAAATATGGTGTCTTGTATAAAATAAATTTTGAAGGGGTTTACTTGATCTGTGTATCACAAGAAGAAGCCACCCAAATCATGAGCACCTTTCATGAAAAGTTGGATAGTGGACATCTATCTAGGAGAACCACAACACATAAAATTATTAGAGCTAGTTATTATTGGACAAATATTTATAAGGATGTTCACAAACATGTGAAGAAATGTCACTTATGTTATATTTTTAACACTAAAGATCCAATAACAATAATGCCTTTGCAACCAATCATGGTTGATAAACCCTTTACTCAACGAGGGTTACACTTTATTAGGGTAATCAACCCAAATTAATATGAAGGTCACAATTATGTCCTAAATACCATTGACTATTACACAAGGTGGACTAAAGCTATAACCATTAAACAATGTAGGACTGAAGAAGTGATCTTCTTAGAGAAGACCATCTATACTAGGTTTGGAACTCCAGTCTCTCTAGTGTGTGATAATGGATCTACATTTATATCTATAGAGATGAATAAATTAGCATATGATAATGGCATCACTCTCATGTTTTCATCCAACCATTATCCCTAAGGAAATGGAGTCTCTAAATCTACAAATAAAAACCTAATAAAGGAAATCAAGAAGTCTATTATAGTCAAGCCTAAGACTTGGCACAAACTCCTTACGTTTACATTATGGGTTGATAGGATAAGAATAAAGTAAGCCTTAATATATTTACCATTTATATTGGTGTACCAAGAAGAACTTGTCTTTCTTATCACTCTTAAGCTACCCACATAGATAATTATGCAGGAATACATGGAAGAAAGCCAAGAGCTTACCAACTCTAGATTGCTAGACATAATTCAAATAGAATATGTAATGGAGAATGCCTTTACTAAATTTAGAAGGATTCAAATCATAATCAATATATGTTTTAATAAAAGGTCAAATATTAAGTTGTTTAGATAAGGAGACATACTTCTCCTTTGGGACAAAGCATTTGAGCCTAAAGGTAAACATGTAAAATTCACACCCTTGTGGATTAGCCCATACTAGATTATAGAAACATTAGGAAAAAACACCTTCAAGATCAAAGATCTAAAATGAGTAGAGTTCACATTACACACCAGTGTGAATTACCTCAAACACTAATTCTTTATTGCTCCTCCTAATGTCTTCATAGAGTAAACTGTAAGATGGTTAGAATTAGTGTATGTAAGCTAGCTAGTTTTCTTTCAGTTCTTTCCTTCTTTTCCCTTATTTGTGTATAAGTATTTATATATTTATTTTCTTTCCTTTGATTTATTTATTTCCTACTTTTTATTAGGTGTTTATTTCATGTTGCTTTATTCCTTGGTTCTAATAAGACCTTTTGGACAATCTTGAGCTTAAATTTATGAAATTTGCTTGAAAAGTCCCAAAATTCAAAAATAAAGGTGTGTACCCCATGCATATAATGACCATGATTTTTAAATATAAGAATTATGTTGTAATTTCTATAAAATAGTAAAGATCAATAGAATAAGTTAACTCTTTCATGAGAACTTGACCATTGTCTTGACCTCAAATTGGTTTTAAGAGGACTTGCACTTGTAGAGAGAGACAAAGCTCAAACTATCATGGTATACCCATACTATCACTTAATCAACATCCTTGTCTAGAATAATGGTTACAACCATAGGTGATTCTTTGAAGATCAAAAACTTGGCCAAATCCTAGAACCTAGCTATTCTGGTTCCCAACATTGTTGGAAGCATACAAATCTAAGAAAATACAAAAAGAACTCAATGCAAAATCAAAGACTTTAAAAATATAGGTGATTTTGGTAATCTCCATTGAGGCTATGGATGCCTAGTTGGTAGTGGAGAAAGGCCTTGAGTTGAACCAAAGACATCTCTATCAGGGTTATGGACACCTAGTTGGTAGTAGAGTAATGCCCAAGCCTTCCCTAAGTTAAAATCATGCTTATTAATAAACATCTTAACATGTTATAAGTCAATTTTAATGATTAAGGACATGAAACTTGGAAGTTATTTCTTGAACCCCATGGTAAATAGTAAGTGGAATCAAGGAATACACATAATATGGCTATGTCTAAGTGTTTGACCATGAGTTTGCAAGTGCAAGGTTTGTTTCAACCATAACCTAATCTGGATGATTATATTGATTAAGTGGAATGGATGATCTAAATATTTGTATAATATTAGATTCTTTAGGTTCTAGCATATTACTATGTTTCCCCTTGAGTCACCATTTGTTAGGGCCAACATACCCCTATTTTTTAAAAATTGAGACCCTTGAGAAACCTTGAGAATTAGACATGAAATATGGCATGATAATATCATTTTTAGAATTTTAAAATCATCCACTTTATCAAAATTAAACTTACTTTGTTATGTTCTACTTTAATTTTGACTTAGAGTGTTAATAAATGGTCTTTATTACTTTCAATTGTAGGTTCCTTGAGGTTTGTTCCTGATAAATTCATGTTCCAAAACCTTGGCAAACCCTTAGTTCAGATTTGAATATTGGTAGGAACCAATTGGTGGGAAGCTTTTAAAAATCCATTTTGGACATAATTATAAAGTTCATATTTTAAGATTGGTCATGTTTTTAAACATGATTAAAACTTAGCCTAAAATACTTAGTCCCTATTATTATTTCGCCCTTTAAAGTTCCTTATGTGCCTAACTAATATTCATTTTATAGGGTCCTTTTAATATTTCCTATATTAGCCTAAGGTTTTAACCCTAAGGCCCAATTGTATTTATTAATACTAATAAAACCTTAGTCTTAACATCTTAGCTTAAGTTCTAGCTTCCCAAGTCCAATTTTATGTTAGTTAGGTCCATTGATCTATACCTTAGCCTAAGGTTTTAATCCCAATGCCCCAACATATTTATTAATACAATCAAGACCTTAGTCTTAAAAACCTTATCCTAAGTCTTTTATATCATCGTGGTCCTAACTTAACTTCCTTGCATCTCATAGAATCCAACAACCCTTGATTTATCACAACATTTGATCTAATAGAGCAAGAAAATCCTAAGCTTCAACTTAAATAGCATGCACCTTAGATGAGCCGGTGGTATGTGCTTCCTCACAACCTTCTTATTGCATGGCATAAATAAAAAATGACATAATCTTGCACATAGCCCCTTAGACTGATCATATTCAATCTCTTAGATCATAATTAGTGGTTCTCATTTCATCAAGAGGAACTAATCAGATGGAGTGAAGCATGGTTGAAATGTTAAAGGATTATAGAAGGCCCAAATAATCAACACATGGCACCCTTACATTCAAGGATTAAAAGTAAAGGGGCCCACCTAACTAAAGTAACTAATCATGAGCAAACTCTTAGATCATGATTTTATGGCTATTGCTTCATTTTTCAATTTTGATCTAATGGAGCGAATCAAGTCCAAGATCCTCAGAAACACCATAGAGGTGCCAAGTGGCATCTTGCATTGGGTCATAATGATTTGATGATCTTAAAATTGATTTTTGAAAGACCATCATTAAACATCTATAAGGACATATTTGACATCCACATGACCATCAACTTTAAGCCCATAAAATTAAAATCCTCACTAGCTTAAATTTGGCATTCACATGACCATCATTTGATGTCCATGAGAACATATTTGATGTTCATGAGACCATCAAATTTAATCTAATGAATTATTCTACTTAAGATCAAAATATGCTCCAAAATCTTGATGAAAGGCTCTAAAATTGCTTTCAAAGCTAAGTGAAATGCTCAAAAGATGCTCAAACATTGGAAATATTTGACCTACACAATATTTAAATGGTCTTATGGTCTAAATATATACAAAAGAAAACTTAGTCTAAATCTATACTTTAGGGTCCCTATAACATTTTGTTTAAATATAATAAACCTTAAACTATAGACTTATACTAAGTCTTTTTTTAAAATGAGATCTTTGTTACGTAGGATTTAGACTAAGTTATTTCTATATAAAGTTTTCAATGTGTTTTTTCAATACAATAAAATCCTATTTGTTATTAGACTAGTATACCATTTTTAGTTCTTGATTTAGGAGGATCTATATTTTACTCCAAAAATAAAGTCTACAAATTGTAGGTTTATCAATGCGATGGTTAAGGACTCATCAAGAGATTTCTGATGCATTTCACGATTTGTAAAATAGAGCCCATATGTATGAGTTATAACATCTGGAGGATCATTTTAGGCAAATAAAAAAAATTGGTTTTGTCGACAAGTGACGAGAGGTCAACAATTAACAAATGTTTACAAGTGGAAAACACAAATTTGAACACATAGTTGGTCATCAAGCCACCATGTGGCTTTCCACCAATTTATAATGGTCCCATTTTTATAATTATATAATTAATTAATACCTCATTCCATACCACTTATAACATTTTATCCAGTTTTCCATGTGACCCCTCATTCTTCCATGTATATGCCATAAGACTCTATGTTCCATGCCACATGGCTCCCACATACCTCACTTGCCACACCAAAATTCTCAAAAGCCACCACTTTTCCATGAAATTGAAGGTAATGTAAATCACTTGGCAATGTATACCATGAATTTTATGGCATTTACATACTTTAAAAAAACTCCCACCACCCAAATGTGGGATTAAGATATGACTCAAGCCCAAAACTGATGGAGTAAGATTTTAACCTTGCCAAATTGGATAAAATTATAAGGGCTTAACCGATGCACCATGGAGCTTTAGCATTGTATAAATGGAATGATATTGCAATTGAAGCCAATTTTTGGATGTGAATAGTGTTTCCAAGGCATGTAAAGAGTGTGGAGAGAAATGGAGAAGGATTTTGTGACTCAAACAAATTAATATAATTTTGAGATAGATTTGAAGGCTATAAGATGATTTTTCAAGACTTATTAATATTGCAAAGTGATTTTTATACAATTAATAAGGAGTGATCCCCCATTAGAGCAGATCCAAACATGTAGGCTTTATAGCCAAACTCCATTATCAAATCATGTGTGGTATTTTCTGTTGATTATTATCTCTTATTTTGTTTCACTCTTAAAACTATCTATTTTGTATATTTATAAACTATTTTTAATTATATAATCATTTAAAATGTTGGTTTTAAGTAAATCATTGAATTAAGGTTTCAATCTAATTGTAAGTGTGTTTTCTATTGCTATGACACTTGTTTGATTACAATTATAGATCTAATTTTTGGTATCAGAGTGGAATTAATATTTAACCATGTGGATTAGTAGTGTATGTTGACAAGGTCAAGATCTAGGTGGGGTAAAGGAGAATTAATATAATACAATCTAGAGATTGGATCAAGACATACTACAGAAATGGGAGATGACTTTGAGTCTGAATGATATTTTCTACAATCCTTTTTGGAAATGAAGGACATGGTCGATGAAATTTACTAAGAATGATGAATTAAGATGGATCATGATGGAGGTGGTATATTTTTTGAGAAACCTTCCTCCTCTTCAGGGGATGGTAAAGATAAAAAATCTATTAAATTTCTTACTTCACCAAAGCTAGATATTAAGTTTGAATTATCATTGTTTAATGGTGAGATTAATGTATAAAAGTTGGATAACTAGATAAAGTAAATTGAAGTATATTTCAAGGTCTAGAATATTTTAGATGATGAGGCTAAAATTCACTTGGATACTCTTCAAATGGGAGGCACAACTCTCATCTGGTGGGAGAGTAACTTGAAGGAAAACAATATTAACATTTGTAACTCAATTTCCACTTGGAGTGAATTTGTTGATGCACTTAGAAAGCAAGTTTATCCTTTAGGCTATATGCAGTAATCCATGATGGATTGGAAATATTTCAGACAAAATAAATGATAAAGTGTTCAAGATTATACACAATAATTTAGGAAAAAGGCTTTAGTTTTGAATATTCCTATTTATACACAAGAAATACTACTAAAATATATAGGTGGTTTGCATAATTACATGAAACACATGATTCTGGTTCTCAATTCCACTAGTTTAGATGAATCATGTGTTAAGTCCATTCATTTAAAGGCTATATGAAAATACACAAAATAATATTTTTCTAAAGTTAAAAGTAAGCAATCTAAATTTAAGCATTCTAAATGGCAAAGTTCTAGAAAGGGTAAACAAAAATCCACTATTACTATTCATAAAGAAGAGGGTAAGCCATTTTTAAATCATTGAAAGAAAAATCATGATGAGTCTAAGTGTTGGAAATTACATCCTAAGTTAAATCCTTTTAACAAGCTTAAGAAGAAAGATAAGAAGGCTAATACTATAGTTTAGGATCTTGGTTCAGATTCTTAGGATGAAACTAAGATCACAACTATGAGTATGCAAAATTGTTCTTCTCTTTCTATTTATAGCACTAAGTCATCTAATGTTGATTCCTCTTCAAAATAAAAGTATATGCCTGATGATAAGAAAAGAAATGAGTTGTTCCACATTAGAGTTGTTACAAAACATACTAATATTGACACTCTATTTGATAGTGGATCATAGGCAAATTTGATTTATGAAGAGATTGTTAAAAATTTAGGCTTAAAAACAACTCCCCATCCAAAACCCTATCCACTTGGTTGGGTGTGTGATGATACAAAACTACAAGTAACTAAAACTTGTAGATTGATATTTTTCATTGCACCCAAATTCATGGATGAATTTGATCTGGATGTAGTCCCTCTGGACATATGTGGGATTGTTTTAGGAAACCCTCATCTTTATGATAGAAAATCAATCTTTTATAGGGAAGAGAATAAGTAATTTCTTGTTAAGGATGGAAATAAATATATAGTCAGAGCACATTAGGTGAAGATGAGTCTTTCCTTGGTTACAGTAGGACAAATGAATAGAATAGTCAATTCAAGCAAGAATTTTTGTCTCATGTTGATTAAGTCTAAGGAAAAAGAATATTCCTAGGCAATGGAAAATTGTGATTCTAAACATAAGAAAGAATTGGTTGAAATCATTTCTAGTTATGAAGATGTGTTTTAGGATCCCAAAGGGTTACCCCCTAAAAGGGGAGTTTAACATGAAATTTAGTTTTTACAAGATTCTCCTCTCCCTAACATTGGCATGTATGGGTTATCAATGGTAGAAAATGAGGAAATCAAGAAGTAGGTAATGGAACTTTTAGAAAAGGGTGTTATTCATCATAGTACATCTCCTATTGGTTCACCTATCATTTTGGTGCCTAAAAAATATAACACTTGGTGAATTTGTGTTTATTTCCATGATTTGAACCAAATTACTATTAAGAATCGTTACCCTCTTCCTCATATTGATGATTTTCTAGATTAGTTAATAAATTCTATCTATTTCACTAAGTTAGACTTGAAAATTGATTATCATCAAGTTAATATTAATGATGGTGATATTTGGAAAACTAATTTTAATAAAAAATAGGGATTGTTTGAGTGGCTTGTCATGCCTTTTGGATTGTGTAATTTACCAGCTACATTCATGTAATTGATGAATGATGTTTTCAGGCCATTCCTTAGTGAATTAATTATAGTATACTTAGATGATATTTTGATCTTTAGTTAGTCTTGGTAAGATCATGTCATTCATATTAGGAAAGTCATGGATGCATTAAGAAGGGAGAAACTTTATTTGAAATTTTTTAATTGTGAATTCGGCAAGACCTCTTTGATTTACTTGGGTTATATTGTAGGACATGATGAATTAAAAATTAATCCTACAAAGGTGGAGGTTATAGTTAAATGGCCTAAACCCAATAATGTAACTAAGGTTAGAAATTTTCTTGGTGTAGTAAAATATTTGAGAAAATTCATTGATAATTTCTCACTTATTGCATCACCCTTACATTCTTTGACTAGTAAAAAATAGGTCTTTCAATGGGGAGGCAAGTTTCAAAAAGCCTTCAACACTTTCAAGACAAAGATTAGTATTACTCCTATCTTGGCACTTCTTAATTTGTAGTAGCCATTTGAGATCAAGATGGATGAAAGTGATTATGTTATGGGAGTTGTTATGATGTAGGGAAAGAAACCAGTATGCTTTCATTATGATACCTTCATAGGTGTGGTAAGAAACTATTCAACTTATGACAAGGAATTGTATGCATTGGTTCAGAGTGTTAAGAAATGGAAACATTACTTGATGGCCAAGGAGATAGTGATACATATAGATCATCAGCCCCTCCAATATCTCCAGTCATAAGACAAGTTACAATAGTCTAGGCATTTTCATTGGATGGGTTTCCTACAGTAGTTTCATCTTGTGATCAAGTATAAGAAAGGTATTCAGAATAAAGTTGTTGACATGCTTTCTAGGCCTCCTATGGTAATTACATCTATTCTTTTACAACATAGTTCTTTGACTCATGAAAGTTATAAAGAATAATATGTCGATGATACTAACTTTAAGGATGTGTATAAAGACTTGATGAGTGGAAAATAGGTACAAGAATCAGACTATAATGTGCATAATGGACTATTGTATCATTTGGGTAAACTTTTCATTCCTCAAATGAAAAGGGTGAACATGATTAGTGAAGCAGACACTTCTCTTATTTTTGGTCATTTTGGAGTTGGTAAAATGGTTGCACATTTAAGAATGTATTTTCATGGCCCCATATGCAAGAAAATGTTGCCAAATATATCAATGGATGTGTTATTTATGCCACAATAAAACCTATTAATAGGTACTGGGACTTTACACTCCCTTACCTATTCCTACCCATCCTTAGGAAAGTATTTCCATGGACTTTGTATGGGGTTTGCCTATGTCTCAGAGAAAACATGATTAATTGTATGTGGTAGTGGATAGATTTAGCAAGACGTATGTTTTGATTCCTTTCACTAAATAGATTACAGGGGAAGGTACAACGAACTTATTCTTTCAATATGTATGGGTTCATTTTGGTTTTCCCACTTCTATTATTTTTTATCAGATTTTTTGATTTCTTAGGGAATTTTGGTCAACACTATGGGAATTGATGGACACTAAGTTGAATAAGAGCACTACATTTCATCCACAAAATGATGGGTAGATAAAGGTTTTAAACTACATAGTGGTAAATTTATTTAGGGGTTATTGCAGTAAACATCCCACGTTATGAGATGAGATTTTATGTTATATACAACATGCTTACAACCATGCACTTCATTCTTCTACTATGAAATATCCTTTTGATGTTTATTATGGATATTTTCCTAAATCTCCTCTAGATGTTTTTTATAGATAAGGTTCAACTGTTGATGAACATAAAGATGTTATTAAAGCCAAAAATTTCATTGAAAAGATGTAGTAGGTACATCACATTGTCTAAGATCAGTTGGAGAAAAGGTAGGCAAAGTACAAAGTAAGACATGATAAATATCATGTTGATCACCAGTTTCCTATAGGTGATTTAGTATGGCTTCATATCAGTAAGGAAAGACTGATAGGTGAAGGTAAAAAGTTAAAACCAATTTGGTATGGTCCTTTTTAGACTATGTAAAAGATTGGTAAAAATGTTTTCCTACTGGATTTGTCATCTTATATGTAGATTTATTTAGTTGTGAATGTGGAAAATATAAAATTATATGAGCCTTTGATGATCATAGATCATGATGAGAGTGTATCCATTCCTTCTATTGATGATTTTACCCTTGAGTATCTAATAGAACTGTAAGAAGATATAATACTTGACAGGAATATTCAGACATCATGAAGGGGAAATTTTGAATATCTTCATGTTGGTCTCAAATGAATGTACCCAAACAAGACCAAATGGATGGAAGTTAGAAAAGTGAGGGAACAATACCCTCATCTCTTTACCAATTAATTGAATTTTGGAGGTCTAAAATCTCCTAGTAGGGAGGATTGATCCAGGAGGATCTATATTTTTCTCCAAAAATAAAGTATTCAAATTTCAGGTTTATCAATGTCATGGTGAAGGGATCATCAAGATCTTTCTGACACATTTTTTGTTTGAAAAATAGAGATCATATGCATGAGTTATGGCATCTAGAAGATAATTTTGGGAAAATAAAAAAAAAGTTTTGTTGACAAGCAACAATAGGTCAATAATCGATGAATGTTGATAAGTGGTGAACAAAAATTTGACCATGTGGTGGGTCCTCAAGCCACCACATGGCTTGCCACTAAGTTATAATTTTCTAGTTTTTATAACTATATAATTAATTAATACCTCATTCCATACTACTTATAACATTTTATCCAACTTTCTAAATGACCCCTCATTCTTCCATGTATATGCCACAAGACTCTATTTTCCATGCCACATGATTCCCACATACCTCACTTGCCATTACAAACTTCCCACAAGCCACCACATTTCTATGAAATTGAAGGTAATTCCAATCACATGGCAATGTATACCATGAATTTCATGGAATTTACATACCTTAAAAAACTCCCATTGCCCAAATATTGGATTAAGATATAACTCAAGCCTAATACTAATAGAGTAGGATTCGAACCTTGCCAGATTGGATAAAATGATTAAGGCTTCACCATTGTACCATGGAGCCTGAGAATTATATAAAGGGAATGAGATTATAATTGAAGCCAAGTTTTGGATGTGAATAGTGTTTCTAAGGCATGTAAAGAGTGTGGAGAGAAATGGAGAAGGATTTTGTGACTTGAACAAATTAATATAGTTTCAAGAGATTATCTGAGATAGATTTGAAGACTGTAAGACAATTTTTGAAGACATATTAATATTGTAAAGAAATTTTGCTATAATTAATAAGCATCAATCCCCCATTGGAGTAGATCTAGAGATGTGGGATTTATAGCTGAACTCCGTTATCAAATTGTGTGATGTGTTTTCTATCAATTATTGTCTCTTATTGTTTTGCACTCTTAAAATTATGTCTATTTTGGATATTTATAAACCAATTCTAATTTTTTAGTAATTTAAAATGTTTATTTTAAGTAAATCATTGAATTAAGGTTTTGATCTAATTACAAGTGTGTTTTCTATTATTATAACACTTATTTGATTATGATTAAAAATTAGTTACTTTGAGAATATTTCATAAAGCCTTGGCATAAATATTTTAGACCAATGCATACATTGTGTTTATTAAACACAATTTAAACATTGGCTTAGAATATTTAACATTGGCCCCCATTTATATGATTTAGAAAAAACCTATACATAAATCCCTTAGCCTAAGGTTTACATCATGCTTAATAAACACATAAAAAACCTTAGCCTAAGGAAATTAAGCCTAAGTCCCACTTTAATGATGTGGTATCTTAAATTTTTGGCATTTATGTAGATCAATGGTTCTCGCTTTGCCACTAGAGGATGATTGAATGATATGAAGGTACTCATGAATTTTCAAAGGCTTGTGATCTCACCACATGGTCAATGCTCATCCAATAAAGGACTGACATAGGATATGAAGCATAAGGAATGCATGTAAATATGCCAAGTATCATAACCATTGGGCTTGAAATAAAAAGGAACCAATAAAAAGTAAGGGCCTAGATTACAATAAATGGCTCATGCTAATCTAGGATTTTTATATGATGGTGTGAAGTAAAATAAGTTATTTCAAAAACCAATAGCTAGTGCTCAAAAGAATTTATGAAAAATGCCATGAAAGGTTTAGACCAATGCCACATAGGTTCTATACAAATTGAAAAGGACAAAATGAAAGATCTTGTGGGATTGAAAATATAAAGGTATAAAGGCAAAGGTCCAAATCAAATCCAAAGAATGTATGAACCAAATTTTTGATATATCTTGTCATTAAAGCTTGAAAAACCCTAAAACCTACATAAAAGTGGCCCAATTGAATTCATTTAGTCATAATTCGATCCTAAAAGAGCTTGATTGTGTTTTTGAGTGAAAAAGAGATTTCATAGAAACTAATTTACAAACTGGTGTGATTAATTTGAAGAAATAGGGACCATGGCAGCTCATAGATAGAAATTGAAGGAGGAGACTGAGATCTAATTATCAATAGATAAGATGGGTGTATCTTCAAGGACACTAAATTATACATTATAGCCTTGAATTTCCCAGGCATTAGGAATTGGTCTAAACTCTTCTTCATGGTGGAGGAACTAAAACCTATAACAAAGGAGTATAGAGTAGCCATAATGAGCTAAAGGCATTATGACTTGGTCATTGTCCAGATGATTGGCTTTCACATTGCTACCATAAAACCTGAGGTACTACATTAAATAGACATCTCACCCTATATTTATTGATTTTAGGGTAGATAATGAACGGATTATTTAGGAATGGGATTCTAAGAGGATATCATATATTTCCCCTATAACTTTAGATAAGTATTATAAGCTCCCAATTCCCCATGTGGAACTATCTAATATTAAGGAATGGACCAACACTCATGACTTGGAATATGTCCTTAAACCTTGACTACATCAAGCAACCCATATCTTTAAGGAATTTGAAGGAAATATCCTAGTAGTCTAATTCTTGGAGGGCATTAGAGTGATAATGACCATATTAAACTAAGCCTTTAGAGCCCCTTCAACCACCTATGTGAAAATTTTTGGGTCCCCTATGTACATTTCATGGTAAAATAAAATCTCATCCCTCCAATTAGAGTTTTTATTAGTGTCTTCTTGGCCAAGCAATTCACTACCATCAAAATAAAGACATCTAAGAAATTTTACATGATATCATACCTACTAGACACCCTTCTTACCTTAATCAACTTCCCTAGTATTATAAGTTTGTCTCTTAAGGAAAAAACCACCATTTCCCACCATTACTCCAAATTACATATCTTTTCTAATATAGGGACCATATGCAATTTATTTGTGACTATGTCTACCCAACCATAGTAGAGGTTATCATAGGTGTTCCCATACCTATGGTCTACCCATTCATTAAAAAATCATGTATAAATAATGGGTGACATTTGGTACTACCCTAATTGCATAGTCATTAGAATTGAGGGAATCATGTCCTAGCCCTAAAGATTACCAATGCATGTCCTTAATAAGTTGGTAGAGCAAGAAATTGTCTCCCAACTAATCAATGCCATTGATGGAGTATTAAAAGAGAATAAGAATGGTCTTCTCCACCCATTTATTATAACTATTGGGAGGACTATTCTTTAGGATTAGAAACAAGTTGATACCATGGCTAAACATAGGGATTCATTTAGGTTTTTGCTTGATGAACTCAAGATGTGGGATCCTAAGAACATAGTGACTATCCATTTGAATGAGAAGAAACTCCACAAGCCTAAATACATGTATCATCTTAGTGTTCATGACACCATTTACATCAAGGCCAAGAATTATGAAGAGGTGTTGGCTAGGATCCAAGGGCACAACATAAAACTAGAGCATAAATTGACCAAAGATGATAAGACATTAGGAGAGGCATGGAAAATGCATCCTTTTTAATATCACTTGATAACTAGACCATTTGGGATAACCCAATAATAACCCCAAGTAGAATAGACACAACTACAAGCTCAAGGGAAAATTGTGCAAAAGTAAGATGAATAAGGCTATGGTTAGGAGCAATTGGGAGAAGTGAGATTAGAAGAGAGACATAGAGAGGGGCCCTCATATTTAACATTAACCCAAATACCACCTTCCACAATTTAATATTTGGATATGATTTCTTTAGAGATATAAGAGACACTTTAAGGTTCCCTCAAGGAACTGGCTGAAGCATTTGACACAGATAGGGAAGAAGAATTAGTTAAAGAGACTCAAATTCAAGTAGGGGAGCTTGAAGGAGAAAAGAGGTAGGGGCTCACTCTTGACATAGTCCATATATCATCCCAAGAGAAGAGGAAGGTAGAACTAACATTGGTTCCTATTGGACCAAAGAAGAAACCAAGATTGACCTTCACCCACACTGCCAATGAAGTCAATCTATTTAGTGACAAATTCCCCATTCATGGACTAGTCATCCCTAACTAGTTTATTTATGCATAATTTTAAAAGATTCCTTATCTTTCTCACTAATGGGTACTCATAAAGGTTGCCAATGTTGAATTACATGATGACATGAAGCCATAGATTAGGGTTATGGTGAAAGAATAGGAAGAGAGAAATATTGTGGTCACTCAACAATCTGAAAGAAAGAGAATGGATGCCTTAGGAGCATCAAGTAGAATAGGTATAGAGGTCCCTAAACCTCTAAAATTCATATATTCATCCACCACCATGAAATTTAATCTACACACACACACACACACACACACACACACACACACACACACACACACACACACACACACACACACACACACACACACACACACACACATTTAAGAGGGTTACCACTAAGATAGCCATGGTGGGAGAAGATGAATTCACCTTCCAAAAGGTGGCTCCATTTGTAGGATTAACCCTAGTTGGGGGGAAACAATTGGGTGAAGATGTCATTCATAAAGAAGATGTTAAAAGCTTAATCAAATCCTAGTCAACATAAGAAAAAATAGGGGTAAGAGGAATGAAATAGAGGATCTATAATTTGGAAAGAGAAAAATAGATACTAAATACATAGGTAATCCGATCATTACCTAAGGTAATGACCAAAATGTTTGATGAGTCATTTCATGACATGTTTGAGGCACTCAAAACAATGAAGCTAAGGTAGAATGCATTAACATAGTAGAGTGCATTGGCTAAAGGCTTGGTTTCCAAATGGTAAGCATTAGATGAAAAAATGACCAAACTTCTCAACATCCAAGCAAGTAAATAGATCCTATGCTTTAAAACCATCATTTTAGGACACTTGAGCATAATTCTGGGAATTGTGGTTGACAAGGTTCAAAGTTTGAGTGCATGGCACAATAATGTTGAAAGACTCATAAGAAGATAAATAACTAATCACAAGGATTGAAAATATCATTGGGACTATGATTAAGAACCTTACACAACCCACTACCCTTGAAATCATAAGTGATGAAGAATTCAAACATAGGGATACTTTGATAACCCAAGAAATCAAAAGAAAGAGCCAAGGCTAATCTAGGGTTGATAATAGTAGGATCTTAGACATAATATTCAATATTGGATAAAGGATAAATGAATCTAGGAACATTAAATAAACCATGGCCATAAATGATAGAGAACTTGAGGAATTGGTAGAACAAGAGGAAGAGTGTATCCTGAAGCCTGTTATGGATCTAAATCTAGTTGATGAGAAACATAATAAATCCATGAGGATCCTCCAATAATAACAATTAGAGGCCCCACCAAAAAATTAGACAATATTATATTTTGTATAACTTTTTATTTTTTTAAATAGGAATATTATTTTTTAAGGCATATGCTAGTCTATTAGCATATTTCCCCTAAGTCATTCTAACTATAGAAAACAAGTGTATTCTAGAACCATCCTAGGGAGGATAATTGTCCTTGTCTTTTGTACACCTGTATGGTGTAACTGATTGGTATACTACATGATCCTTCTATAAAGGCAAGTATTAACTATTTGTAAAAGCAAGATAATTTTGAGAAAATTTTATATACTTGAATCAATTAATATAATCAAGGAATTTTGCAAGGATTGTACACATTTGATATGTCAATTGATAATATACCTTTTCTCTCAATTGTTATTTTATGTCTTGAATTTGAATAGTGTCTTTGAATTTTGAGTTGCATTTTATAATCATAGGGTTTCTAATTTTTTCATATGCTATATTAGTTTGAGGATCTTAAGTTTTGATTCATTTCATTTTTCTCTATATTCAGGTTTGTAAAGGCTATTTGATTATTGTAGTAAATATTTAAAGTAGACCTGATTCTTACTTGTGATTCTTTTACATTATCCTTTGAAATTTTCTTGGTATATAGTGAAATTTGAGCTTAGGGTATGTTTCACTATATGTTGGTTGAATTTTTACTTAGATGTAATTGATGCTTTGTCATGATGTTTGAGACTAAAATTGCCAATCACTCATTTATGTTCTACCTTACTCTTCTCTTTGCTCCTTTTTACACTAGATCACTTTAGTTTTAACTTCATTATAAATATTCACTTAGATTAGTCTGTAGCTTAAATATGGATCATAATTCACTAAGTATTAACATATATCCTTTACAATTCATAAAGAATAGACCATGATGGCTCCCAACCATCACTTATTATAAATATATGGGACCCCAATACATATTTCTACCTCTATTTCACCATAGGTGACATCAAATTTCCACAACCTACTACTCATGCTATAAATTCAGCAAATTATAAAATGAGAAGTGTTATTTGAACACTAAGGAACCTCGTGGTGCATTTAGAGACATCAACAAGGAGCTTTATTATCCCTTTGACCAACCTAGCTCTAGACCTAGTGAATTATCTCCCAAAAACATATAGGGTCAATTGGGTCAACCCTATATAGCCAACATATTTGAAAGGATTTAGGTTAATATCCACCTATATATATACAAGTTCATTTCCAACCATTTTTAAGAAGATAAATGAAGAAGAATAAGTGTGAATGAACATCTAATTATTGACCATTCTATTGAGGAATAAATCTTAGGGTTCCATATTTTATTTAGAGATATGGGTCTTGTCCTATGAAGAATTATTTTAGATGCATAGATAGGTTGTGTATCCTATATTTGACTTATCTTTGTTATCCTTACATACCATAATAATCTCTTGTGAAGTACCTTGGCCAAGGGAGAGATTGATGCTTAACAAGTTAATCTTCAAAGGTAATTATTCATAACTTTATTTTTACTTTGTAATATTAGATAGATAATGAAATTGTGCTTATCTCCCATGCATTAGGATTCTATATACATTGATGTGAGTATATGTCTTATATTATCTAGTTTAGTTTATTTTTTTCTAACCCCCACTTTATGTCACAAGTTTTGGTGTGTGCTAGATTAGATTTACTTTCTTGTTATTAGAATAGAGTGAACATTAGACCTAAGACTCTTTTAGGGTTATTTCATGATTTTTTTAGACTATAGGCTTTGGAACCCTTCCTATCATGGTGTATTATGATAAGTGATCCCCTAATCAAGTCTAGCAGATCATATTGGTCATGATCCTACTTAATAAATGTATTCCCAATAAGAAGTGTAGGTATACTCTATCTTATTTGAGCCATGATTGATTTATAAACATGATGAACTTTTTATTTCATACATTAGGTATTGCTACAATGTTTATATTTTCATTATTTTTCTTAATTCTAAGTGGGCATATACTATGTTTATCAGCTGATAGGGACCCTATGACTAAATACTTAGTGACATAAGTAAGTATAAGTTTATCCATAATAGTTATTTTCTCATCACGAGAGCTCATAAACTCCTTATATTCACTTGAAAAACTCTCATTAATACTTTTTATTTCTTACTCAGTCATTCCCAATTTTGATGAGAGCTATTGGAAACCTTGGTTTACATTTAGATCAACTAGTTTTACATCCTCACATACTTTTTTAGTAGTAGGTAATGAATTCATCTCAAGAGCATGAAGGAAATCATCCTCATCTATTTAATTTTTATTTTTATTTTTCTAACTTTATTATATGAACATGTTGATAAAAAACTTCTTATAAGTCCCTACTTCTTTCTCAAGTGCATACACCTTAGTTGTGATTATTCATACAAGATTTCATTTGTTTTTTAATACACTATGATCATGTGAGACATATTAAAATCAAATTCAATCCTAATATTATTTGGTATACCTCACCATGGGAGCCACATATGATAAAAATAGGTTACCATGTACCCATTTAATTTTTTTGACTAGTCTCTACTAAAAAGCATACCATAAATAGTAGGTATATCAACTACTTGAATGTAAATAAAATACTGTATCCTTAGATCATAGGCCAAATACATATGGATATGATTCATCTCATCAAAAAAATTAACCTATGATTTATCTAACTGAATAACTCTCCTATTTGACTTTACAGGTGTCAAACCCTACTACTAGTAGATTGCATAAGGCATCACATTGTTAGAATTTCTTGAATCCACCAAATACTTATGCAAGTTTTTACCAAAAATATTGATTTCTAGAAGGAAATTAGGAATTTAAATTTCTCCTTGTAAATTATAACATGAACATATATTATCTTCCAGACTTCTTTCCCTTTAGAAATTGATAATTCTTTTATTAACATGTCTTTCACGTTAGAAATTTGGAGTAAGTCAAACATCATTATATTGGCATTAGTTTTCTTCGATGTAGTCTAGAATACTAGACCCATGTATCCTTCATTCTACTAGATTTTCAGTTGGTGGGGAGTAGTGTTGTTCTTACATTAATAGGACATTTGATGTTCTCAAGGTGGAAATAGGTTGTTTGAGTTGTCATTATGTAAAAATTGAGTGTTGTTCATATGATTAGATGTAATCAACAAAGTTTGAAATTTACTCCTCAACTTCTAGTTATTTCCCCTTTGAATTTTATTAAATATGTGGATCTCATCTAAGTTATCTTTAGGCTCATTATCACTCTTAAATGGGAAATAATAAAGCTCTAAGACTATAGTTATACCAAGGTTTCCTTTGACTTGATTAGAGCTGTTGTTAGGTGTAGGGATTAGTTATAGGTTGTCCATCTCTTTATAAAAGATATTTGAGGCATAGGTGAACTCAACATAATCAATCTTAGCATGGCCAACCATATTATGTATCCTAAACTAGGTGGGTAATGCTAAATCAGCCAAGTTTAGAATGTTAGAATCATCATCCATCATCATCATCATCATCACCATCATCAACACCATCATCATCACCATCATCATCACCATCATCATCATCATCATCATCATCATCATCATCATCATCATCATCATCATCATCATCATCATCATCATCATTATTATCATTATTATCATTATTATTATTATTATTATTATTATTATTATTATTATTATTATTATTATTATTATTATTATTATTATTATTATTATTATTATTATTATTATTATTATTATTATTATTATTATTATTATTGTTGTTGTTATTATTATTACTGTTGTTTTGAATATTATTTTCCAATGGGTTAGTCACACTTCTATTGTTTGGCATCGTATTCCATTTCCTTTGGTTCTCTATAAGTTTAATTTTTTTTGGGTGTTGGTTTATTTTCATTTTGGATGGTGTTTTTTAACACTTGTCTATGCAATTCAACCATATCATTAGTCAACCTTTGAACCATTTGTTGTAAATTTTCTACTTAAGAGTTCACGTTAACATTTTATGGATTTCTTACTTCTAGTAAGGTGTTGGTCATCAGTGTTGCATTGTTTATAAATGTATGGATAATAGGGTGTTCTTGGTTATATGCATTACTTATAGGTGTCTACTTATTTAAAAATGATGGGATAACCTATTGGTTTATAGTAGAGGCAACATAACCTTTATTTTTAGGCATGGTAATAGTGTTATTATATGTTATGGGAATAAGTTATTGATTTTTTGCCTATCAAAAAAAAATGATTATGAGGGACTACTAAGTGTAAATTTCATAGGTTTTGGAATGTAGATTAGATTTGGGCTTGTATACAAGGCACCTAGATTGGATTGAATAATGGATTGGTGTCTTAAACAACCTAGTTAATCATCATAATTTGGTTATAAGCACTTAGTTGGCATAATGAAGGTAAAGGACTAATTCCATAGTCTTTTAGAACCATCTATTTCTCAATGTTGATAGATTCACTGTATTAAAATGACAAGGATAAGAGGGCTAATGGGGTTCTTATAAGGAACATGGAGGTCATTGTGTCCAAATACCTTAGGTACATTTTTATGGTAGTTACTTGTATTTGAGTGTATGTATTTCAAGATTTAATAAATATTGTGGAAGTGTGTATTGAAGACACCCATATGCTCATTTAGATCCCTACGAGTAACAAAAAATGGTGATATAAGGTAGTTGGATCAATGGGTATCCTAAAGTAGTTAATAAATAGGGTATCAAGATCATTCCAAGAAGTTATAGACCTATTTAGCAACCTGATATACTAGGTATAAACAAATAATCCTGAGGAGTAAGGAAATATGTGGTAATCCACATCCTTGTATTAAATTTGTGTTTGGATCAAGGCATATTTTGATTCCTGAATGTGTTCCTTGACTATTTAAATCCCATTTGGTACATACTTCAAACATAATTTATCCATAGTCTTGGGCAAGTCATGGGTAGACCCTATAATGTTTATAGGGCATCCATCTCCACTAAGCTAAGTGGGATTAGCTACCATTGGTAGGTTTCAAGGGGCAAAAAAAAGGTTGACAAAGTAATTTATAGCCATAGGTAAATTACAAGCTGAGTGAATTTGTCATGTTTTTGGTTTCCTTTTATTTACACTCAGTCTTATGTGTTTAGTGAGTTCTAATAACTCAAAATTAACCCCTACAAACTTTGATCTCATGGGTATCATTTGTACTCCATTTTGACTTTTGGACTAAGCATGGGTAAATATCCTAAGTGTTCAAGTTTAAAATTTTATATTAAATTTTTAGTTTTATTTTCACCCTCCTAGCACATTTTATTTGACATGGCTAATATTAGGCATTGTTTGTTAATCTCTACCTTTATTTAAAGGATATTTATGGGAATATACTAAAGGTTTATATCTACCAATGTATAGGTACACTGATCTTTAGTCAGTGGCTCATTGTGACCATTCTATTTCAATGGGACTTTTTTGGTTTGAATACTTATTACATTATTTTAATAGGTTTTAAGTACTTGAATAATGTAAAATTTAATGCTTGTTTTATGCTTTGTTGATGTGGTTTTCATTTATGTGTTGAAGTTATGTAAAAACAATTATTCAAATGTTTCCCAATTATAAAGTAACATTTTTAGGGTTTTTTTAATGTGTTTACAACTATTTTTTTGTGTGTCCATTTTATTGATTTTAGCATTCAGTACTGCATTTTCATAATAAAAATAACTCTTAAAATTAAGATAAAATTTAAAAACTAATTGCATTTAAACCCTATCTAAAAAACTAATTAAATAATTAAAAAATATAATGGGAAGGGAAATAAAATAAAATCATGTGCTATATGAAGTGAATTTTAAGCCATAGGTTGAATACAACAACCATAAATCAATCCTTCATGTGACCATTTGATCCAAAACCACCACAAGAATGATACAAGCACTTGAGGAGCATAAGAAAATGGGAAGAAAATAAATGACCATAATTCACATATTCAAATCACTAATAAACTTCTACAATATTCTTTGAATATAGATTTTCATGTTGATAATAATGTTTGAGTTTATTACAATCAGTTACATCAAAAACATGCCCACATAATGATAGGATAACAAGTTTGGGAGAGATAAAATTAATGAAAATGTATAAAATGAAATTTTATATCTTCAAATCTCTTGTGGGAGGAGAAATATCCATCCCTTTGAGTGTCAAAATGAGCCAATATATAGAAAATGGGAATTTTATGGGTGAAAATTTCCCTCTAAAATGCTCCAAAAACCACAATTAATGAATCGATCTACCTCCTTATCCATCCTCTCTAAAATTCACCACTTTTACATTGATTTGATCAAAATAAACCAAAACACAAGTTAAAAAAAGTAACTAAAATAAATGAATAATAAAATTGACACTAAAATGTGAATACATTTTTTCATAGTTGAAATCACATAAAATTGAAGGGACCATTGCATTTGTGTCAAATATAACTTTTTGGTAAAATAAATGGTTTTGAAAACTAACATCAACAGAAAAATTTATGGTAAAAAAACAAAAATTAATTCAAAAAATACCCCCAAACCTAATTGAGCTTCTAGGCGGCAATAGGTCGGCTTAAAATTTCAACTTTTTGAAAATTACAAATTCTAGACTTGATTAGACTTTGAAATTTTGAATAGGTCTAGACTATTTTATTTAATGCTCAATACATAATCATGGGATTTAGTTCTGATTAGGTAATGATGTCATGAAAAAAAATTAAGTGGGGGATCAAACACCTAATCAAGCTTGGGACCCCTGGAACACCCTACAAGTTTTCATTAGTTATTGCTCCCATTATAATTAGGGTTTGGAGGGGTCAAAACCCCTTAAGAAATTGAGGTGGTGGGATCCCATTATAATCAAGAGTTTATCCCTAATATACATAGGGAAAATAGTCAAGGTCCAACCCATGACCTAGTCAATCTTGGATCCCTGACTAACACTATAGACACTTAGTAGAGACTCTATGAGCTAGATAGGGTTCAAAGCCTTGACTATAATTATTCCCAATCCTAAAAAAACCAATAAGACTCTAAGACCTAATCAAGGTTACATACCTTATTTATACCAAACAATGACCCCCAAATTTCAAAATTAATTAGCATTTTGATGCCTAGATACAAATATAAAAATGACCTTATTCACCCCTAGACCCAGTTAGGATTTAGAAGCCCAATTAGGTCTATGAGAGATAGAAAAATAAAGCACAGACCTAACTAGATTAAAAAGTATGATTTCCATTAGGAAAGGTGGAATATTAACCTAATGACATAATAAGGGGTGGAAATAGTGATTAGGTTTAGACAATTAGAAAAAAATTCATCACCTATAGCTAGACCATTCTAGAGATTTTTACAAGTTTTTACTTGAGTGAGATTTTGCAAGATCAATATGAGGGTCAAAAAATTATTTTAGGGTTAAGTGTAAAACACAAAAATTACTCCAATGCAATAAATGGAAAATATGGATGAGGTTATATAGGCTTAAATAGCATGGAAAACAAAATTAACCCCTGAGAAAAACTAAGAGACCTAAGCAAGTCAAAGAACAACTAGTCTAAAGACCCTGGAAGTGGGATAAGTACCTTGAAAATACATTTATGCCATAAAATTAAAAAAATAAACTTATCTAAATGAGTGTGGTTGATAGTATGGGATAGGTTTGGGTTTATAATAGTCATGTAAATCAAATTAAACCCATAAATAGTTATAGGGAGTTGAGAGAGTAAGCAGACAAGAATGCCATGTGAGTAGATATGTAACAAAACTTCACTTTGGGGCCAAGTTTTATATATGAAACTTTAACATTCAAGCTTATTCATCAAAATGGGATATATTTTAGGATTCCAAATAGAATTAAAATTAAAATTATGTCCCAAATCAAGATAAGAGAGCTAGGAGAGCTAAGAGAGGCAGGTTTCAAATGTAAATTGGGAGGTCAAAACTCCAAGTATATACTAACTGTAAAATACAAAGTTGACTTGCAGAAATGTGTTATTTATAATGGTGATGGTTTTAGGTCTATATTTATCATGTAAACCAATAAAAATCACTAAGTTAACTTAAGAGTGCTGAGTCTAATGAACTATGAATGCAAGTGGGAGTAGAGAAAAAGGAAAAAAATGAGTTTCCCTTATTCTTTGAAGATTTAGGGCATGTTGTACAATAAAAATCACATGGTTCATCCTAGAATTTGGTCTTGGCCTATCCTTAATGTTCCATTTTATTCCTTTCCTTAAGATACTTATACAAATGATAAGGTCTTTCTAAAAGGCTGATCTATTTGTCTAAACCTTCCTTGAGCAAGAAATTATCATCTTTATTGCCTTTAATGTATTTAACCTTGATAATATTAGTCCATTGGTTTTCCTCATTAATAATTATCAAACATTGTTTTATGATTAGATGTTTATTCATTTTATTTACTCTATTTAACCCAAGTCCTCCCTTACTCTTGGGTAGACATGCCTTTTTCCTAAGTAACTAGTGGAGAATGAAATTCATCTTTAAAACCTTTACACATGAAGATTTTATGGAATTACTCCACTTTATTATACATTTTACTAGGCATAAATTATATTTGGATACTTTGGATTGAGATTTTAAGAATCTATAACTTTCCTTCTTGAGAAAGTAATTTTCTATTCCACCCTAATAATGTTTTCTAAATTATATCCAACGAGTGATTCTAAAGGTTTGATTTCATTCTCCCACTAAATAGTGGCATCCCTAAATAAGAATAAAGCATATTTTTTATCTTTTAGTGCATTATTTTAAACAACTAATTCTATAATCCTTATAATGTGTTGAGTAAAAAACTAGAGCTTTTGGTAAAAATTATACACTAACCCGAGGCTACCTCATAATCCATAATAATATTATTATAGGTTTCAAATTAAACCATCATTACTTCACCAATCAATAATGTGTCATGTGCACATTGTTGGTGAGTAACTTGAGTTGTATTTGGATAAAATTTTGTACCTTTGATTAATATTATGGATCTAGTTTTCTCAATTCTTCTTCCAAGAGTTTTATCCATCATTAAGAAGAGGTACAGAGATAGTAGATCACATTATCTCAACCCTATTCTTGGGGAAAGAAGAATTTAGGGGAAAATTTAATAAGAATAGAGAACATAGGGTTCAAAATTCAAGTTGATATCAATTCCCTAATTTCATTATTTAATCCAAATCTATCTATAACCCTATCAAGAAACCTCCAGGGAACCATCTCATAGGCTTTGTTCATATACAACTTAAATAAATTGCCTTATCTTGTCAAATTAGTCAAAAAATGTATTGCCTCATGAGGAAAAATGATATCATCTATAATTTTTCTCTAAAATATAAATGTACAATATTATTTAGTTATAATCTTTTCCATAATGATTTAGATATGTAGAATAATAGTTTTGGTGCATATATTATAAAACATAATATAAAGACTAATATGCCTGAAGTGTTTAAACTTATTGTCTCCTACTTTATTGTGGATAAGAGTTAAGAAGGTGTTATTAATATTATTAAGAATAGTCCATAATATTAATAATTAAATCACCATATCCACCACCTCTGTGTGGAGAAGATTCTAAACTACTAGACGAAAAACAAGTAAAAATGTCTAGGCCTAATGTTCTATCTCTTTCCATAGATAAGACTAAAGACTTGATTTATTTAGGAGGATATTTCAAGATAGAAATATGTTTTGAATATATAAAAAGATTTATAATGAGATTTAAAATTAGGTATTATTTTCCAATATTCATATGTGAACTATTAAAAATAAGGTTCTTGAATTAATGGATGAGTTTTTCATCCCTCTTGGCTTCTTCCCTAAAAATCAATCCATTTTCTTTGATGGTTTTGATGATTTAGTTGGAATTATTGTCCTTATATGTTGATTTATGGAAGAAATTAGTGTTTTTATCTCCTTATTTTAACAACAAAAATATTAAATTTTATATCCAAAATGCTTCCTCCTTTGCTTCCATATTATGTAAACATCTAAGGAGATCCTTTTTCTTTTTTTGGAGGAGATCATTAGGACCATTCTTTATAATTTAATATTTAATATTCTACAAATATTCCTTGATGATTTTATTATATATAAATATATTCCCAAATACTTATCTATTCCATATTTTGAGCTTTTGATTAACAAATTTAAGCTTCATGGCTAGGATGTACATATATGTTCCAGATATAGGAGCTTTCCACCACTCTTTGAGTGAATCCTCAAAATATAGATGGTGAGTCCACATTTTTTCAAATATAAGAGGAATATAATTTTTTATCATCAATATTTCCCTAGTGAAAACAATTAGGTTATGTTCAAAACTAATTTTAGGTATGGAGGTCAAAATACTACTAAATTAGAAGTCCTAGTTCATAGAAACCAAGAATAAATCTAACCTTACTTGGATTAAATTGTCTCCTAGTCTTTTTTTAGACCAAGTATATGGATTTCCCTTGAGGTCCAAATATATAATCCCATATTTATAAATTAAATCATTCAAATAAATAATTTTATCATGAAATTCCTATAAACCTCACTTTTTGCATAGTTGATATGGGAGATTTGAGTTCTCTAGCTACCAACCAATTATATTCCTCATAATTCTTCCTAAATTCTTTTAGATCCATCCAAAGTATTTTACACCCTAGTTTAGAATTTTTGGAATAAATATTAGATAAAATAAAGTCTATATTTTTGATAACATTCATAAAAAATATAGCAATGTTGCTATTTTTAGTCAAGACAATCCCATATAAGACCTAGGGGTTCCAAAAGATCACAAGACCTCTTATATCTCTTTTTAAACTAATTCTTATGAAGTTATCCTTGTTCCACATTCTATTATTCCTTTGATAAAGGGTTTATTCAAAAATAGTTTATTATACTAAAAAAAAATATAGGGGTTGTGATTTTTTAACAATTTTATTATACTTAGGAAGTGATTTTGAAGGGTATTTTAGGTACCATTTGCTACAAACTTTATATGTTTTCTTCTTTATAATTTTTATTGAAGGGTACCTACTTGTATATTTTGGTTCTTAAACCCATTTCACCTTGTTATGTCATTTTTTAGTGGTGATTTTAGTCCACTATTCTTTCTCTTTCCTTATTCTTGTTGTTCCTTCTTGGTAGAAGACCAATTTTCCCACTCCTTTTATATGTATTTATGTCTTTCTTCTCTATGTGGGGTTGAACATTAAGGATTTTACTTGGTAGGGTTATTGGAATTTATCAGGGTTTAGGTTAATACCCTTTTCTCCATACTTGAACTTGGCCATACTTTTGCCAAACTTCTTGGTACAAATGGATTTTAGGTTTCTATCAATTTCTTACCCAAAGATCTAATATTTCATTTTGGCATGCTTATATCTTCTATTATAACACCCTCTTATTCCATGCCCAATTTTTTTTTTCAAATTCCCTTATTAGTGTTGTTATTTCCTTTTTATTTTTCCCTAGTTTCCTTGTTAGGTTCTTTCTCTATTAGACCTTTAGTAGTTTTAACCTTCTTTATGCTTTACCTTCAAACCATTTTTAATAGAAGTATAGTTTCCTCTATTGGTTTCACCATTGGGGATAAGCTTAACTTAAGAACAATGAATTTCTTTACCGATAATGTATTTTCAAGATGAGTTCCTTGTTTTTTATTGGGACTTGCTTCTATAAAATGACTGGAGTCATTGTATATTTTGTAAATGTCAGCATCCCACCTCATACTCTATAATTTATATCCACACCCCATATTTATACTTAATTTTTATGGAGTATTGTTTGGGTTTATTAGCTAGGAAAAATGAGAAAAATATTATATCAATCATTCTCCTTTAGGAATTTATAACTAGATCTATTATAATTGGTTGACCCAAAGCCTTAGCAATACCCATCATAATCTATGATTCCCAAAATTCCAATGGTAGATTTAGAAAGTTCACCAATAAGGGTATATCCTTTAGATTTTAATTATTTATATTGGTGCATTTTTGCACTTTGGAGACTAAGGTTGATTTTAACCATGAACCAGGGCCCTCCTATCAAAACCTTAATGCAGTCTTCTATGTTTTTGAAATTTACTAAGAATAAGTGGCCACAACTTCTAGTTGACCTTTTGGCTTCCATTTTTAGTTATTCCATTTCCTAAAAGAATCAATATTTAGAAAAAACCCATTTAATATAGATAGTAAATAATTTCCATTTTGATATCATTTTTTTCAATAGTAGAATTGGGGATGTTAATACATACCTCATCATTTTACATTATGGGTTCCAATACTAAATCTTGCCTTTCTTGGTTTAACATATGATTTTTAATAACTCTATCTACCCATGAAAATGTGTATTTAGAATCATTTATTTTAAAACACTAAGACTCCCCTTGTGGGATCCTTTCTATGGTATGGGTCTTGATATCTGATTCTAAAGCATGTAAACATGTTCCTTCCACCATCCTGTCAACTATGATAGTTCATAATGATAATTCATTGGATTCTCTTGCTGTATATTCCTCTATTCCATTTTTTACCCAACTCTAGATGCTAGATTTTAATTTTCACTTGCGGTAATGTATTCACTCATAAATTATAATCCTGATTCACAAATCATTTGATAATATTCAAGAAATGTCTATAAGAATTTATGAAACCATGAAAATAAAATAAAACAAAAAGAAAAAATTCTATAAAAAAGTAACATTTATAATATAATAAAATAAAAAATAAAATAGGAATGAAAGAGGGAAATAAGTTTACTAACCTACATTAAAAAACAAATAAAATAAAAATCATATACATACTACATGCTTATATATACAAAAATAAATTAAATAGAATATAATCTAAAGATTTAAAATCCACAAGATGGAAAACTAAAATTAAATATATCCAAACTAATGAAAAAATAATAACTTAAAGTCAAAATAGAATTTAGGAATTGAGTAATTATGAAAATAAAAGTAGATATTTTATTAAGTCAAAATATTATATTCATAATTCTTTAGAAAATATGTATTTAGATAGAAAATATATTGATATCCCACACAAATAATTTCAAATAATCTACCATGCATGAAGTTTTCATTGATTTTAGTAAAATATATATAAATGGTTATATAGCATATGACTGAATGAGGATCAATTGTATCCATATCTTCTTCAATATAGGGGAAAATTTCTAGAATATGAAGGGGATATTCATACATATAGATATTCCCTACCTTTGGTCATAGATATCCCTCCAAATTATAAAGTATTTGACAATTAATGGTAATCATAGATTTCTATACTCATACCATTTCATGTTGTTTAATAACATAAGGAAACACTAAATAATCAAAATTATGTATTATATGTTAATATGCATATATATAAATCTTAGTCGTAACCTTTAAACTAAATAACTCAGACACTATCATTAATCAAGCCCTTATATACCTTATTTTCAAGGTGAGCCAACCCAACATTGATTGTCTAATAGGATCCTAGGAATTAGGAGGAGTGGGGTTTAAACATATAACCCTATGAGGAGAAATGGGGAAAATATGTGGAAGTTTCAAGTGAGTTGGAGGAAACTTTTTTTTAAGCAACCAAGAAGCTTAAAAAGGGTAAAAAGAAGGTAAGACTAGTGCAGCTCAACTGGTTATGAAAGATTTGGGTGGGATTATTAAGTTTTAAGATGTGGAAGTTGAGAATAATTTGAATCATAGGAGGAGACCCTTATTACCCCTTCATCAAGAAAGGATACATCTAGGCAAAAGGTGAAGGAACTCTTCCCTACTAGTCTTAGCATAAATCTATTTTGATGAATGCAAGACTAGATTACCTAGATGAGAGGATTATCTAACAAATAAAATTTTTGAAGGAGGTGGGTTTGGTTTCAAAGAGTATAAAATATTAATTCTTTTAATCCTCAAGAAATTAAGAATGTTAAAAGAGTTGAGATTAAGAGGAATCTCACTAGTATGTTGAATCAATTCATTAAGGAGATCCTCAAAAATGAGAAAGAATACTTTGAGAACCTAAACTATAAAAAATATACCAAAGTTGTTTTGTAAAAGTGAAAGAAGAAACTATATCTCAACAATAAGAAATATAAAGATAATAAAAATAAAATAATCAAGGTGGATTGCATTAAATGCATGAGTAAAAATACTAGAGTTAGCATGAAGAATATCAAAACCAATAAAAATAAGAATAAACATGGCAATAATATTGTAAAAATTTAAACTTAGAAGGATATTTTGGAATTATCTAATGACTTGGAGGACCCATATAAATAGTTATTTCTCTATGTATATATTGTTTTCTCTTGTGGAACTTATCCTGAATAGTAGTTGAAGTTTCGCTAAATTTTGATGGGTCTTTTGGTTGCCTCCTGATGAAAGGATTATTTTTTGTACTTTTCTAGTGAGTGATTTAATTATTTCTATCATATTTGTAATGTTTTGGGATACTACCAAAATCCACACTTTTACCTTTTTCCAATAAAAAATCTCTACTATCATCCAAATGTATTAAAAACTTTAAAAAATCTTAGATAATTGTCCTTTAATAATTGATAGAAATTAGATATACATGATTGTACCAGGTGGAGTAATTTGCCATCAAGGAATGTGTTATTTGATATTTTTGTAATCATACTCTTATTCTCAGAGATGTGCATATAATATAAACACAATGCAAAAAATGTTCATATATCTTGTATTTTTATGAATTGCTCTATAGATAATGTCTTTTTCAAGTCTTTTAATATCATCCAACACTAAAATTTGTTAATTAAAATTAACGTTTTGACTTTTTATTAAGTTTTTATGATTTTGAAATAAAAATCCACTTTAAAAGTGAGCTATATAAATTTCTTGAGAATTAATTTATTTTTAATTAGACTAATAAAATAAAATATTATAATGGATTTGAAGCCACTAAACAATCAAATTAATGATTTTTATGCATTTGTTGAAATTTATCATGAAATTTAAACTAAATATATAAGATTAAAATACAACAAAAATTAAAAAATTGCATTCCTAAAAATCATCCCAAATATTTAAATGAATTAAATTTAATCTAATAATTGCAAAATTTCCATTCTCCAACTAGTTATTCAAATAAAAATTTATTGAATATTGACTCAATTTTCACTATATCCATACCCAGATATTTAAAACTCAAAAATGGAGGGGGGAAATACACATTATTTTAATTTCATCATTTCAATAAAAAGGATAAAGTAACCATCCACTCAAATCAGATTGAAAAGGTAGATTACCATAATAATAGTCTACAATATCATGCATAAATGCTAAAATTTTGTAAATGTTTGAAACTATTATCAAATTTAATTTCAATTAAAATGAAAAAAACATAATTAATTATCTTATCCTTCATCTAAGTAAATTATATCAATGAACAAAACACCTTTTTTAGTATTATAGTCAATACATTCCATTGAATTCACAAGGATGACAATCCTAACTAGTCACCACATTTAATCATCAACCTATAGCTTAATATTTTTCATCAAATATGTTACCATATGTATTATTAAAGGTATTATGTCCCATTAAAAATTTTATGAGGTATAATATTGAGGTAAAATAATGGTATTAGGGTTCTAACTCAGGGATTGTATTAGTTTAGGGTTTTTGGTTAGTAGGTACAAAAATATCATTGTAAATAATTAGATTTAAAGGATTGTTTTAGAATAAATAATTGGTGAACCATGAATGTATCATTTTTTTAAGCTATCCATGTAGGTATAATATATTATGTAATGTTTTTTAATGTAAAATAATACAAGTTCTAGAATTCAAAAAATATAAACAAAAGGATCTTTGGCATCAAAGTGAAAAGAGAACCTAGTACCATGTCTAAAGACTTACATAAAAGTGTCAAGGGTAATTAAAGCCCTAAAGTATCTATCATAGTATGCACCATGTATATTTTTCAAATTTTAATTATTATTATTACCCCAAGCATCATTTCTCCCTGAACTATGTGAACCTTTGATCCAACCTGACAACTATCCTTAATGTTGAAAAGATAAATATACTTAAAAGGCATCCATTGATTGAATTAAAACACATGAACTAATTTTTATCTAAAATATAATAGTATATGATTATGTAATAAAAAATTCATAACTTAACCATTATTCATATGAAATATTGGTGAACCTTTATTTCCTTAGCCAAAACCCTTTCATAAATATCAATGATTTACAAAACACTAAAACAAAAAAATAATTTTACTCATATATATTGTGTGTTTTAATACATTGTACCCTTTAAATACTATTAAAAATTGATTGTAAAATTTACATGAATTTCAAAATTAACACACATACCTTGATAATTACTTTCCACATTTAAATCTTCATGAGTATGAGAATTAGACTAAAAAATCTGCAATCCTTCAAATGCTATTTTTTAAAATAAAAAGAACTCAAATAAATAAAAATATATAATTTAAAAATAATTAAAAAATCAAAACTAAATTATGAGATTCCATAATCTCAAATCAACAATCATAATATGATTAACATCTATTTAAAACATAGAACAAACAATATGTCACTTTATAGAACTACTATGACTGAGATTCCAATAGGCACTTGATTCTAGTTGTTTACTACTAACTAGTTGTTTTTTTCTTTAAAAAGGTACATAATCTAGGGTTTAAAACTATGTTTGATCATGGAATAAAATAAAAAGGGATTTAACTAATCTTCATCACCTAAAAATGTACCATTAAAATCATGTCCATACAACTATCTAGAAACATCCAAATAATACATGAGATAAATATTATATATTGTCTTTATAATTTTCAAAATAGAACCATTTTCATAACATATATCTAAGAAAATGACAAAATTATAATTCATTTATTCATTTGGGTTTGAAAGGGAGATTATAAATTCATAAAAAAATACATATTTGAAGTTTCCTTCTCAAATATATATCTAAAAATATGCAAGATATTAAGCATTTTTCATTCAATACCAAACTGATATACTCAAAAATTGAACACAAATAATCATACCACATAAAGTTTCAACTTCAATTCTTTTGAATGAAATTATTCAAAAAATCACAGACTATTGTTCAATTGGAAATCATTTTCTTGAACTAAATTCACTAGGGAAATACCAAATTCATTTCAATATGGGTTAAAAATGTAGTATTCACAAAAATAAAATAATACAACATATGCTCATATTTTGACAAGTTTGAAAGAAAAATATTTTTGAAAACAATGCAAAACTCAAATATATTCCTTATTTATTCAAAATGATGCATAATATTATCAAAACAATTGTATGCCACAACTCGAAAAGAAATACCTATCAAACTACATGACTAAAAGGTTGAATCTCATACTTACAAGTAGATACAAATCATTATGGAATTATATAAACATAATTCAACTAAAACCCACTTTGTAATAATAATATTGAAAGTGCATAAAAAATAAACCTTCTTACTATTTAAAAGATTATTATTTATCCATATTAAAATAAGCAATTAATGTAATCATAATTATAAGTAGGATTTTAAAATGATATTAACTCATTTTTTTTCTTATCCCAAAATAAAATACATATTTTTAAATCATTTAGTTGAAACCAATAGTTTTTTCTTGTGTCTGATTTTAAAAATGCAAATATTATTGCATTTATCTTCAATAAATATTTATAAAAAAAAATTAACCCAAGAAAAAAATATTATTAGTACATTTTAATTAAAAAACCTAGAAATATATATGATTTGAATAATAAAATAGTCAAAATAAAACCATAATTAGACTATAAATTATCTGTGTATAAATTGAGCATGTATTTCTTTTACAAGCCCTTCAAACTAAACTAGAAGATTCACTTCATACCTGATATCCCAATGACAATAAAATTATAATCAAAACTTCACATTATAGATTAAAAAAAATTAAGGCTTTGAAATGCACTTATCTTGTTCATTAAAAACATAAATAAAACAATTAGCTTGCAAAAAAAAATATCTTCTAGATTACACTTCCAAATACCTAGGCTATGTGTGCATTCAAATGTGGTTTCATACATATTTAATTGAGTTATTTTATCAATTAATGGTTGAAATTAATTCAATACACATTTAATGAGTGTCATAATAAATATATAAACTTAAAAAATGTTTACTATTTTTACCATTCTGATCAAACGAATGCCAATGTATATTACAAAATTTTCAAGGTTATTACCATAATTGTTATGGATATCAAAATTTTCACAATAAGACCTTTTTCAATAAACTAATCCATGTTAAATTTATTTTCAAATCATGAAACCATGCATCTAAAATATTCACCTTCGTAGTGTTCAAAATAAGAGTATATCAATGGATATGAATGTGATAAAAATATTATATCAATATCTAATGCTCATATTTAAATTCTCATTATTCATGTGACTAAAATTATACAAGATTATCATTATTAATATTAATATTAAATTATTTATTAATCAATTATCTCAAAATATTCATATGTAGAAGTGGCTTGTAAATTTTCAATATTTAAAGAAAAATTATGATACCATCGACATTGTTGTACTCTGACACTTTATTGAACTATTAAAAATTAAACATCTAAAATTAAATTTGGAATATTATTAAATATTTGGACATGGAATAAATTAATGAATCTTTTTAAAACTTTTTCTCTCTCCATCTAACCATATATTATCTTTCCCAATACTATCACCAAAAACACCTATTCAATATCAACCTAGTATATACAAGAACATTCTAAAATACTAAGTATATAATATCCATATCTCATATAACACATTTTTTATCTTAGGTCAATACTTTTAAGGATAGTTATAGTTACTAGGAACACTCAATGACTGATATTAAAATTTTATAAGTCTCTAATAGGTCAGCATAGACATGTTTCATTGGTCAATCATATTAGGGAATAATAAAGAAAACCAATAAATACAAGTCAATCCTATGTTTATAGTCACTTTTATATACATTTAATAATCTCTTAAAATATTGAGAAATACACTACCACTCTCTTGATACATTATCACAAAAGGCATACATATATGAAACACCCTCAAAGTATCAATCCTAAACCTAATTCTAAATACACATAAAATTAAAAATTTCAAGGTGCCAAGTGTTGAAAGATAAGCATTGTATTAAACTATATATTGATCATGATGTTATATATAAACACATAATTAATAGAACTATGTGTGGTTTTGGTCTTATTCATAGTATTAGAGTGTAGAAAACACTTAGTTATTTGGTAACGAATGGTTGTGGTTATCCAAAACAAAATATGAACCTCTTTTTTAAAGGTCGTATTATGGTCTAAATCATACTAGGGTTTGGATAAAATGAGAAGGAATGTAAAGAGTAGTACATAGGACCAAGGGTGAGTGCAAACATAGGCAAGATCTACAAGTGTAGGCATAGGGGTCTTAGGATTACATACCTACAAAACATACTATACATTTTCTACACATCCATGACAATACTAGATACTACATGGGTTTTTATTTTAGGGTAGTATCTAATGGGAGTTGAGCTACTATTTTCATTTATGAACAATGACAAAGCATACACGAAATATTTTCAAAATTAGTGATAACTATTATTAGTGATAAAATGTTATTAAATTTAAGCTCATCTATTCTCCTTTAATTTATTGATTTAAAAATATCTAAGTGAAAAATTAATATATTCTAATTTGTATTTCAGATTAGGGTATTATATCTATATTTTACACAATTTTTTTATTTGATCAGATAAATAAGGAGGTTTTATAAGGATAATGTAACCTAATAGTTAAAAAATATCAAAATAAAGTAGATTAAGCCCCAAGAGTTGAAAAATAGACTACAACCAAAATAAAAGGAAGATCAAAAAAAATCATAGAGTAGAAGGACAAACAAATAGAACATAAATATGTAATTACTTAAGGGGAAGAATGTCCTCTATGAGTTCCTTATTGGGAGCCTTATCCTTTAGCTTTTTCTTAATGACTCTTACCTGGGTCTTTTTTCTTGGGCCCTAAGTAGTGTCCTTTGAGAAGATCATCCTCAATTTCTTTTGGGCCTCTTTTTTAGGGTTCTTCTTAGGAGATTTAGATAGATAAAAGGGTTTAGCGGAGGGTTAGAATTGTGTTAAATCACTACCATATCATCAATCTACCTATTGGGGGGTCCTCTACCTCATTTATTTGCATAAATTCCTATAGTAATTTCCCATATTATCTATTAATTGAGTTATATTCCTTAATCAGGGTACCCAAACTAATATCCACTTTGTGGATTTTGTCATTGAATTCCTCTAGATATCTTTTGTTTTTCCAAACTAAATATATCAAATGGGCTTCCCTTTCCTTGAAAACTCTACCTCATCATCCACTTATAGAAAAATAGGTTTAGGTTTTTTAACAATGAGCTGAAGGGGAATATCCTCTATGAATATTTTAGTATTATGGTTTGATAAGGAAGGACTAAGAGGAGGGTAGGGAAAACTAGAGCTAGGTATTTATCGAGGGAGTCATCCTCCATAGAAGACACCCTTAGTAGAGATTTTTTCACTCACATGGTCTCTATTATCACTTGGATATGCACTCTTTGAGGAGATTCTAAGGCTCTCCTCATCCAAGTGGCACAACAGAGTCACCTCTAGGCTTGTGGGCATCCTAAGGAATGATGTGAGTCTCTAGACAGGGATAGCTCATTTGATGTACCACTTAGGATTGAGCCTACTACTAAATTTGGGAGGTGAAAAGGGAGAAAGAAACTAAAATCAAAGATAAGCTAATGTAAGTGATATAATAAATTGATTGATTACATATAACCATATGAATATTACACTTGAGATCAAGCAACACATAAAACATACACTTTCCCAATTTAAAACTTCTCAAATCAATGTTACATTGTGAGGTAAAGATGAAAATATAAGATAGGAGGACTAGAAAAGAGGCCTTTAATGCAACTAAATAAGATAAAAACTTACTTAATATTTGAAATATCCCAATAACACTTTGGATGCCCTGTAACAAGAAGTTTTCCAACTATAAATAGGTTATAAGAATTAGCTAACATACTAAGGAAACAAGAGTATCACTTAAGAAAAATAAAACATTAAAATATAGAAGACACTAAGTATCACTAGATAATTTTATTTATCAAAATGTATACAAATTATAATGGCTTTACCATACTTAGGTGGAGCCTCAAATAGAAAGCCAAAAAGGCTAGTACTTATAGAACTTGTCTGAGAGAGAGAGAGAGAGAGAGAGAGAGAGAGAGAGAGAGAGAGAGAGAGAGAGAGAGAGAGAGAGAGAGAGAGAGAGAGAGAGAGAGAGAGAGAGAGAGAGAGAAGAAGAAGAAGAAGAAGAAGAAGAAGAAGAAGAAGAAGAAGAAGAAGAAGAAGAAGAAGAGAAGTCCAAAGGTCATAATGGATAATTTTAAATCTAAGATAACTATAAATGTTTATGTGAGAGATATATTAGGTCATAAATTTAAGATAAAGAGATATAAGTGTTAGATTAAATCATCAAACTCTTGCAAAGTGGCCTAAAACTCCTTTTCTTGCATAGAAAATTGCCTTCATGATTAGGCCTATTTGAGTGACTTGTAATTGATATAGGGTGGTGAAATGATTTTAATGGAAGGGTAGGATATAATAAATTCCTATCCATTCATTTTTTTCATTATTTGTCTTTTGGAATCACCTGTAAGAGAGACATCATTACCTGCACTCTAGGAAACCTCCTTTTCTTGCACCTTGCACACTTGTCTTCAAATTTGGATTAAATTATTCATAAAACTAAATTAAAGGTAGTGGTTAACATTTTTGAATACCCTTCATTTCCTTGGAAGCATTAGGGTCACCTTAAAATCACTTTACTTGAATATTTCTTCCCTTCTATCTATTTTGCCCAATATGCTAGATTTGACTGGCTGAGTTGAATCACCTAGTTGGTGAACTTAGACATTAATATTAGGAATTTTTATAAGTATAAATATTCTCTTAAAAATTTATTTCCTATCTTAACTCTTCTTTTATCCTACACAACACACAAAATAGTGATAAAAACCCTATTTTATACCTTGTCCCTACAAGTCCATTTAACTAATCATGGTGCGAATTAGCCTAATGGATTCATATTTAATTTACAATAAATATTATATTAAAAATATTCCATTATATTATCTTTCAAACTCCATTTCCAAAATTAGTTATTTTAAGGGTTTTGCAAGGGTTTTAGACCTATTTTGGGTCTTAAGGATTGTTCATAAAACTTGGACATCAAACCTACCAAAAAATTCCAAAAATTTGAATTTCAAGACATCCAAAAATATCCATGAATTACTTTGGCCTCCATGAAAAGTGTCATGAATGATGTGAGCATCAAAACTTAACCTATCATGTTTGTTTTCTTGGCTTTAAATAAGTCTGAGTTGGTTTGAGCTCAAAAATGGTTTTCATATGACTTATAATGAACCCATATAAATTTTAAACCTCTTGTATAGTCCCATAAACATGTTTCAAGTCATATATATTATTTATTTATGATAGAAATGGAAGTGACTACTTATTTGAGATATAGGCTTCATCATGACAAACAAGACTAGGTTGTTTCTTTAGTAAAAATGGCCTTAATTATGTTTCCCCTAATTTAAAATGGCATAAAAAAACCTAATTCCTTTCATTCACATGATCCAATAGTCTATAAGTCTTTCCTAGTACTAAAAATGGAAATGACCTCACACTTGGTCATTAGGCCTAAATCTGCCTTCTATGTTTGAATACATACTTGAGGGTCTAGGCCACTTTATCTAGTTTTATCTCCTCATTCTTGGTTTATCATGTTTTCATATATGTTTTAAAACTTAAAATACCTTTTCTCAAGCTTAAAACATCTTCTGGTTCACCCTTGACCATTTTTCACTCATAATTATCAAAGTATGCATGAGGGGAAGTACCCCCTATCTGAGACAAAATAGGGGTAATTCCCCTATTTTCTCATGAATTTTGAATATATTAGTGTCTTATATAAGTAATTATGGTGTTTAAAAAATAATTATTTCTTGATTAAGTATTTTGACCCCAAAATCATCAAATTCCAAGACTGGCTTCTTTAAAAGCAGACTGTGAGGAACTTTAGAAGATTGACTGAGCTTTGAATTTGGAAGTACATATCCTTGTTTTATATTAATATGATTTAATGAAGTTTATATAATTATTATTAAGGTGCTTCATATCCTTACTTAAACACTCCAAAATCAAACAAGTCTCCATATGATCCTATTAGGACTAGACTGCTTGTTATTTCTATAGGAAACTTGCCTATAGGTGCAAGTTGAATGATTTGTATTAAAAAAAAAGTACACAATATCTTATGCCTCTCCAAGTATAATTTATATTTATTTGGATTCATAAACTCCCCTTGATATTCCTTTCTTATTTAAATTGATTTATAACTATGATTGTGTTTGCTCTCAAAGTTGCACATATGGGTATAATATGCCTGACCTAACCTTAAACATAGTGTTAAAATACATTATATTCTTCATTAATTTTAATTTTTTTAAAATTATTTATCTTCCCTACCTAGCTTTTACCAGCTCTTAAACATATTATTTTAGCTTGGGGTAACCTATAGTCATCACAAACTATGTTGGGGAGAATAGGGGTCCTAATTGTGGGGTATTTACATGATTCAACCTTAAAAAAATGCACACAAATTCTTATTTACACACTAGAGTCATTTTATATTTCTTAGGTTTGACTTATTTCATAGATAAGTTATGTTGACCTTGTAAGAAACATATCCTCCTTACTGTTTGAGATAACCACTTATAGTCATTATAGGTTTGAATACATTTCAAATGAGTTGGTTGTGATGTTTATTGGACCTCTCATGGATCCATATAAGGTCATAATATGTATGTTTGAACTGGTTTCCCACTTGTAATCCTTAAATCATCATCCAATCTCCAAAATATCTCTCTACCTATTTGATTGAGATGAACTCTTTTAGACCTTGTTGTAGGTGTCCCTGTGTATGGATTGTGGGTGTGAGTAGGAGTTCAAAACATAAGGTACCATCATCCTTAAGTGTATTTATACTAGGTAATGTTTTTTGAGTCATAGGGAGTCATCCTAGCATGAAAAAAAGTTACGTTATCATCTTGAGAGTAGAAAATGTCTTTTGTAATTCAAGACTTATAGATGTTACTATATGCTTTTAGTATCTAAATGCATACTTTTAAAACTCTCAAACACTAAGTATATCTATTCTTAGGATCTCCCTCTTTTTCATAGTGTTAGTCCTATCATTATACTATCTAATGAATTTATCTAGACTCCACAAGAACTTATCTAGAATTCTTATTCAAAATCTCTAAAAATGGGAGGTGCTCTATTTTGTCTCTTCAAAGATTCAGTCCCAAAACTCATAATTGTTCACATTTGGTTTAACACCCCACTCTCCTTGGCTTAAAAATATATCCTAGATATCAAAATCACTTTCATAATCCCATGAAGAATTTTTACATATTGGTATTCTCTTTGTACATCCTTATCAAATCTTTATTATAGGGAATCCTATAGGTATATATTCTATATTGTAGGCAAGGATCATAGACATTGAGTGTTATGCATGAAAATTGTAACTTTGGATCTTCTCTATAATTTCTCACTCTCCTCCAATGAGGCTTTAATATCAAAATAGACCTATCACAATCTAAAACTTGTTCTTACACCATCTCTACTATATGCACCTATAGGTGCTCTTTCATATCAGAATAAAAGGTTGTATGATTAATATGCATGGTTTGAGCATATTTTGATTCTAATGAGACCCTAATATCAAAATAGACCTATCACAATCTAAAACTTGTTCCTACACCATCTCTACTATATGCACCTATAGGTGCTCTTTCATGGCAGACTAAAAGGTTGTATGAGTAATATGCATGGTTTGAGCCTCATGTGAGTCTATCCTAAATTAAAAACCTAAAATTAATTATTAATACCTTATAAAATATTAATAAAATTTCAACATCCTCCTTGAAACATGAAACAAGTGTCATGGCACCTAGTTGACTGTGTATGACAATCATAGGGTCAACTAATTATATGATGCCTTATGATTCTATTCTCATGGGGTATGCTTTGTATAATGACATTTCAAGGTGAATGGAAATCACATAACATTTAAAACATGTAAATGAAACTATTACAACCCCTTGTTACCATTGAAGAAGCCTAAAAAACTACAAGACAATGGAAGTTTGCCCATAACATAGGAAAGACTAGTTTGCCAACTTGAAGCTATTAACTCATCAAAGAAACATGAAACTTGAAACCATTCATGAGAATTGTTAGATAACAAGGCCAAAATCATCTTTAAAAACTTGAATAACTAGTTTTTATGAAATTTCTCAAACCAAGGGAGAATTGATAAGGTGCACAATTGAGCAGGTAAATTTGGAAGGCCAACTTTAAATAGATGATTCATAAAGAAAAATCTACCATTTCAAAACTTATTAATATCAAAATGTATATACCTAAGTTTAATATCACCTCCCATAATTATTTTAATTGAAACCCCTTGTGATGATCATACTAAGAAAAAACCTGAGTCACTTCAATGTGCCAAGAAGGGTGAAAAGAGAGAAAAATGGTTCTAAACCAATTTTGACACTTCCAAAACAACTCAAGCATTTAAATGAGATTTAGGAAGATGGATATATGTTACATGGCATCCTCACATGTGGTACACTTCCCAAAAAAATTTACATGTGTCATTTTATTCCTTTTCTTTAGGAAAACTGATGTTCTTTTGATGAACCTACACATTTTCAAATTTTCCAATTACTTAAGACCTTTTTGGACACATGGGGTATTACATCACATTTTGACACTTGAACATTTCCCAAGAAACTTGTATAAAGCATTAAGTGCACTATTTTTTACCCTTAAAATGACTCAAAATGATAAATGGACCTAGAAACTAATTGACCAAAACTATTACAACATTAATAGACATCAAATGACATATAAAACACCTCATGAGAATACATATTAAATCTTTATAGGCCTATAAATCAAATTTTCTACTAGGGGTGCCCCAATTTGACCTAAAAGTCAAATTTAGTCAATAGTCTCCTTGCGCTTGACTAACATAAATATGATAAATTGATGAATGTAAAGGTAAATGTTTAGCCAATGCCTTATTAAATCCATCCTCAAGAAAGCCTTCTTATCTTTTTTAGAACCTCATTTATTCAAAATAATCTTTGCATCAGCTCCAAAGTTTTGGATTGATCCTTGAAATACTTATAGCCCTCACACAATATCCTTGTAACCTCCCCAAATTAGCTGTAGTTTTACAATATTTTGGGGCATATTTTTTTTGATTGGTAATGGAGGGTTGAAGGGTACCTGATCCATTTATAAGTTAAAAATATAAAATAAAACATCCATTAAACATATAGAACCACAAAAAACCAAAAAATCCCACAAATAAAAGAAAATACCCCAAAAGGGTGAGCCAACCAAAAACAAGCTTGTAGGGTAACAAAAAGACATCCAAAAACACAACATTGTAAATGGGCCAAGAAACCAAAAAAACACATGATGACCAATATAAAAATAACATAACATGACCAACCACCTACCTATGAACCATCAAACACTAAAGATCCACCATTGCTCATTTCACTACCTCCCTTCATCATCGCCCCTCTAACACCTACCATCTCACCACTTAGTTACCTTTATCACTCAACCAATCTAGCCCCATGACCACACTTCCACTAAACCAAACCACCTTCAACAACCTCTATCATTTTAAACCTTAACACATGATATTTTCCCACTAAATTCATCTTGGTATCCCATCCCACCCCTATCATCGACCATGCTCACTAGATGATCCCTCACATGGTCTAAAACCACTTGTCACCTTGTGAGAGGGCCCTCCACCAACCCTTGAGGAGAAGACTATAGAAAGGGAGAATGGGAACCATAAATTAAATCCAAAAACTTAACCACTATGGCCATTCTAGATGATTTTTTATTATTCAAATCTACCACTATTGACACTATTGGTTCCCTCATAGCATTTAATTTGAAAATTGGTAACACTCTCCCCATCAACTCAAGGTTTTTGAGACAACATTACTTGAATTTTATGTGATCCACCATAGTGTAATATCTATCCTCTAAATTCATAAAAGCATGTATAGGTACCAATCATTTATCATCCTATTCATAAAAAATAAAGAGTGTTGGCCACCTAAATAAAAACTTTCCACTATAGTCACGAGTCTAACTCAAAAACACGGGTGAATAATCTTATTTTCCATTGCCAAAGTTAGATCTTTATCCTTCAAACCATGAGTAGTCTCCTTAAAAATTCTAATTCTACCAAGTATTTCACTTTCATCTTACAATTGGTGTCCAAAATTATGATGCCTATAATATCCTTTACTTTTTGTGAGACATTCGCTGATTGAAAAAAAAACACCCACTTCAAATGGTCAACTAATACCTTCCCATCAAATTCCATCTCCATATTATCCACCTTGACACATATATTAGGCTCACTTAGAGCCACTTAAAGCATGTGATCCATGATTACATCCTCTCATAACCACCAAACACTACAAAATATACCCAACATGAGATATGATAACCCCCTAATGTAACTAAAAATAAATGCACCATCAACCCAGACACATCCAATGTAAGTGTAATGATAATACACCTCACATGTGGGATAATAATCCACCCTTACCAATTATTATTTATTTCTATTAATTTTTATCAATAAAACTTCCCTCATCACCAAGTCCCATCTACATACTTGAGATAGTACCATCATCCCTCTAAGCCCCCCAATCATTAGCAATATTGACATCCTCAACTTGTGAAAGACCTCTATTTACAAGGCCATCAACCATATAATTTAATTTTTAGAACTAGTTCTTCACTTCCAAAAGGTTGAATTCATCTAACACACTCCAATCCTAACTAAGCATGTTCTTAACATTATAATAACTAACTCACCTATGTCCTAGGGCCTAAATATCTACCATTATATCACCCTTAATCATTGCACGATCAATGCCACACTATACCAAGAGATAAATCCCTAACATTAGGGCCTATGATTCTACCTAATTATTGGTACCATCCATAAGATTCATCAAATCTAATATAATTAATAAACTAAAATAGTATCATATTACACATCTTGCCCCTGAAGCACTTGGGTTTCCCCTAGAGGCCCCATCAAAGTTCAATTTTAACATCCTTGGATGGGTGGGCACCCAATTAATTTTAACCAAAAATATCAATGCCTTAGAGTGCATGATCAAACCATTAATAAGTGTACCAAACTAGTGCCAATATAAAATGATATACAAATCCAAATCTAAAAGATTATTTCTATTCCTCTTAGAATGGGTAGACACAAATTTATATATAGTTAAATCCTACTCTTTTATTCACTACCTCAAAGGGACTAATCCTATATTTGAAGATCCATTGGTTATATTCCTTTCACATGGTTCAAATTAGAATTAGTGGGCATTCTTACCATAATTATGAGAATCAAGGTTAATTTTAAGAGGCCATAGTAGAAAACCTACTATAAATATTTGGTGAAACTAGAGAAATTTGATTCATTGGTACCATGAATCCTATATGGATGATGGTGAATTCTTTATTGATGGTTTTTTCATATAATTTCTTGGATCATATGAATGACTAGACCAAATGGCTAGATCAAATTACTAGACTAAATGCCTAGGTTGAACTCCTGGCTAGATGATTAAACCAAATGGTTTGGATGAATGAATGAACCAAATGATTGAATCAAATGGCTAGAACAAATGATAAAAGTAAAGAGCTAGACCAAATGGACAAACTAAATGGTCACATCAAATGACTAAACCAAATGGTTAGATCAAATGACTAAAGTAAATGACTAGACTAAATGCCTAAACCAAATAATTAGACTGAATGGCTATACAAAATGGCTAGGCCAAACATCTAGTTCTGAATGGTGATGTCTAGACCTACTCATGGGTAACTTGTGTAGCTAGTCTACTATTTGGTTGATCAATTACCTCCACTAATTTATACATACTCACCCTATATACTCATTTTTAACATTTTACATAAGATATTTCTTATCCCCATTTTCCCCCATTGCATGAATTCCCCAACCATGGAAAGAGAATTCATTTTGAAGAACCTATTATTCTCAAACATTTTTAGGTTTGTGTAGTAGCTAGATACATACGATGATTGGATTTAGGAATGCAACTTTACTAGCATATTATTCATTCCCTAGTATGACATAGACACAATACTACTAAAATGGCTAATGTATTCTTATGACCCTAATGAGAAGATCTTTACTCTAAACATGGACTCTAGAACCATTTCCTTTGGAATCTCACCAAAACATATTCATAATTTTATAGGTCTTCCATTTCACAATGCAACCCTAGTGTTAAAAAGCTATACTGATAGATGATGAAAAAAATTGGTGACAAATTTTAACTTTCACATTGATCAAACTAGTATGTAATTACAAAATTGTTTTTATTTTTGAAATTCAACTTTTGAGATGTAAAATCCTTGTTTTCTCTTTCATTTTAGATAGTTGGAAGAGGGGACTCCATGTCAAAGCTATTAAAAGCCCTTTTTTAAATAAATGGTTCAATTTTTCCAAGCCATAATAGTATTACAGGGAAGACCATTATATATTACCTATTAGGCACTATTTTTCATTGTTCATACTCTTTTAAAATTCAAATTTGACTGTGCTCTTTTATTTTTGCTAGGATAAGGCTTGAATTAAATTATTCTTCTACCAATCCCAGTTCCACTATTTCTTGCTCAAATTTTATTTTAAAATTTGAAAATGAGGCCTTTTTTGACCTAAAAAAACATAGGTTCCAACTATGTTTGATCTAAAAATGATGATAAACACTTTGTATGTGGATGAGTATGAGGTTAGTTTATTTGTTCATTTCTTTTTTTTAATAAAAAGGGGTAAAAACTTTATTAATAGCTGGAAAAATAAAATACAAAAAAGGGCCAGAGCCCCAACATCCCATGAAAAATGCTGAAAAAAGCACTAGGCACTGACACTAACCAACAATATCACCATCCTCCCTAAGAAGTCTATCAAAGTCCCTACTCACCTACTCTGAAAACAACGCCCTATCATCCACCCTGTGTCCACAAACATTCACTGAAGCCCACTTGGCCAAATAGTCAGCCATTCCATTCCATTCCCTTAGAATGTGAGAAAAGGAAATGGAATCCATAAGCATAATAATTTGAAGAATCTGCTGCACCACCAAAGATATTTGCCAGCTAACATCATTGATTTTCCTCTTTTGGATCAAATTTATCAAAATTTGTGAGTCAACTTCACACTCCACCTTACACCAGCCAAGCTCATAATCCCTCCTTAAAGTATATAGAATAGCAACTCCCTCCATCATATTCACCATTTGTTCTCCCATGTGGGTGGATAAAATGAAAACAACACCCGAGTGATCCCTGCTAATCCCTCCAATCCCCACGGGGCCTGGAAAACCTTTGGCCAAACCATCTGTGTTAAGTTTCAGATAACCTTCAGGAGGAGGGGTCCATTTCCCATTCCTCTATATTTTATTCTTCCTCCCACGACCACACCTGACACTAGCAACAACTGGAGAAATTGCCAGAATGCCAAGCCTTTTCACCAAATCAACATCCCCCTATGCCAGAGGTAGAGCAATTTCTCTCTTAGCTTCCATAGTTTCCTGAATCATGCCAATAATCCTTATCCACACATAGTGTATCACCAACCTTTCCCCCAAAGAAATATGGTGGTTTCACTCCAGCCATACCTGCCACATCAAAAAAATGGGACCTACATACCACACCTCTTGAAGAAAATGCGCAGCATGAGGTAGCTTGCCCAATCTATCCCAAAACATGACTAAGGAAGAGGCATGTAGGCATTGACTTCTCTAGGCATTCGACCAAGCATGCCATAGTCGAAGTGTGAAGGGACAGCCCAAAAATAAGTGAGAAGAATCCTCCTCCACTCCCTGATACAAGACGCACCAAGAAGGACTAGCAAATCCATGTCGTCTAATATTCTCCCATGTCAAACAATGGTTCCATGTCAAAGTCCAAATAAAAAACTTGCACTTCGACCAAGAAATGTTATTCCACACTCTTTTCCACCACATCACTTCCCCACCATTTCCCCATCTCTGTGCAATCAACTCCTAGTATTTGGCAGCAACCATGTACTTCCCTTTGGGATGAGGTGACCAAGCTAGCAAATCATTTCCCCTAAGAGTGCAATAGAACTAGTCAGCCAAGATCTCCTAAAGCTAAACACACTCATCCCTCATATCCATAATTAGCCAATCTTCCTGTTTCTTCCACCTCACCACTGTCAAATGATACTAAAGCAGGAAGGATTTGTAGTCGCCCACCATGACCCAACCAGCCTCATTAAAGCACCGTGCCATGCCCTCAAGATGTGGGTACTAAACCACCAAGGGGAAAACCATCCCATGAATCATACCAAAATTTTGATTCATTTCCTCCCCTATAAATCTATAACATGCCCTTCTTAATCAAAGCAACACCTTTCTTGAGAGTATTCCAGATAATCGATCCACTACTCGACAAGTTGAATCTGGGGATATCACTCGCAGGAATCCCAACACAATACTTAAAAGCCATGACCCTTGCCCAAATGCTATTCTATTCTACACACCATCTCTAATATAACTTGGAGGCCAAGGCCATACCAACCAAAAAAGACTACCTTAACCCCAAACTGCCCAGCCTCTTTGGATTGCAAATAACCTCCCAGTGAATCAAGCTCCATTTCATCGAGGATAAGTTGCCAAACCATAAGAACTATTTTTCCAAGGAATCAAGATCCTGAACAAAACCCATCAGTGCCACCTAGAGCATACACCTATATATAGGAAGCACCTGCACCACCGACTGAATCAGCTAGACATGCCCCACAAAGGACAACCATCAATTGGTCTAATGATTCACTTTGGCCCTAAAGTTATCTAGAATTCCTTACCATGAGTCCTTAGATTGTCACCCAATAGTTATTGAAATTCCAAGATAAAGAACCAGAAGTCTACCAATTTGAAAATGAAGAGTCTTATCCACCCTTCACTAAATAGGTGGCAGAGTGTTGAAGAAAAAAATAGATGATTTATCTTCATTAATCACCTGCCCCGTGGCAGCCAAGTAGGCATCCAAAATAATACAAATGTTGGTTGCCTCCCTTATGTTGGCCAATCCCATCAAAGCCACATCATCCACAAACTAAAGGTGAGAAAGAGTAGGAAGGTTGCCACCCCACCTCCATCCCTGAATAACCCCTTCTCCTATCTTATTTCTAATCAACCTTCTAAGACCTTCTGCCAAAAGAAGGAACAAATATGGAGATAATAGATCTCCTTGCCACAACCCCCACAAAGTGCCAAAGAGCTGTGAGTGCTCCCCATTCACCAAAATAGAGAATGAGATCGATTTCACACAACTCATAACCCATCTGATCCACTCCTCTCTGAAACCAAAGGTAGCCAAAACCTTATGTAGAAAGGACCATCGAACCCTATCATATGCCTTAGACAGGTCTAGCTTCATAAACATTGCCTTTTCCTTGGATTGGGACATGGAATGAATAGCCTTAGTAGCTACCACAATTCTATCAAGAATCTGATGCCCCTCCACAAATTTGCTTTGCTCCTCTGAGATCAATGCCCCAACCACTTTTTCAATCTTTCAGCTATCAACTTAGAGATAATCTTATAGACAAAATTATAAAGAGAGATTGGCCTGAATTGACCAAGGTGATCAGCACCTTCCCTCTTAGGAATGTGCACCATGAAGGTCGAGTTTAAGGCATGAAGCATTTGTTTACTAATTTGAGACTCTTGAGCCATATCCAAAAGATCAAATTTGATGATTTCCCAAAACTCTTGATAAAATTCAATCAAAAAACCATCTAGGCCTAGAGCCTTACCATTTTTCATCATGAAGACAATATTTTTGAGCTCTTCAAGGTTGATAGGGTGCATCAGTTGTTCCATCATCTCCCTAAAAACCAAGTTGGGAATACATGATAGAATTTGATCTTCAGTAGTAGTACTCCTCAGACCATCTTCACTGAACATAGAAGCAAAATATAGGATAGCTTCATCACACATGGCTCTTGTGGATGATAGAGTCTCCCCATTGCTTGAAACCAAAGTCATTATCCTATTGCTATGATGTCTGGGTCTAACCAAGTTGAAAAAGAAGGCCATGTTCTTGTCTCCCTCCTATAGCCATTTAATTTGAGATTTCTACTTCCAAAACACCTCCTCTCTCAGCTCCCATTCTTCCACCCTCTTGATAACCCTTGTTTCATCTCTCAACAAGGATTCTGACAACCCTTCCTCCCGAATTATTCTAGAAATCAAGTTTAACTCTTCTTGCACTTCTTTCTTCTCCCAAAAAATGTTCTTGAAGCTCAATACATTCCAATTTTTGAGTTGATATTTCACATACTAGAGGAGCTTAGCAAAAGTATACATCGCTGTCCCAGTCACTAGTCTCCCAATTCTCCACCAATTAGCAACTTGATCATATAAAGACTGATCCCTGAGCCACATTAGTTGAAATTTGAAAGTCAATTTCTTATGCCAATAATTAGAAGAAATGTGAAGCTTAATAGGCCAATGGTCGGAACTTCTCCAATCCAAGATTTTGAAATACAAAGACCATAAGCTGCCCATCTAATAGCAAGAAGTCAAGAATCTGTCAATACGCTCCACAATAAATTTGTCCCCCACCCTCCTATTATTCTAGGTGTACCACCCATTGCAAGGCTTGATATCCACTAGGTTGTGCTCCAAAACCTTGTCTCGAAGCAAATAGGATGATGGTTCCAATCTAGCATTACCTCCCATTTTTTATGTTAGGTCCATTATAGCATTGAAATCACTAGCCATAATCCATGGAAAAAATGGAAAGCCCCTTTTGACTAAATGGATATTGTTCCAAACCTGTTGCTTACCTTGAAAATTAGTGGGTGCATAGACATTGGATAGGAGAATGTACTCTCTAGATTCACTGAATAAAGAAACCAAAGAAAGAGAGGACTTAAAGGCTATCCATGACACTGGCTAGACCTTGCATGGATTCCAAAGACAATCCATGCCTCCCACTGATCCTTGTGCCCCTACGCATTGACAAGATCCATGCTTTCAAAGCCTAGGGGCCAGAATCAACATGAAATCCACTGACACCTTAGTTTCCTGTAGAAAAAGAACATCTGGACTCTTAATCTTAATCAACTCCCGAACAACTTTTTGTCTAGGGCTGCTATTCAATCCCCTCACATTCCATGATATAACAATCATTTTGAAGGAGGCAAGAAATGGGAGTCTAAGGTCTTGATCGCACCTAACTCAACCAGATTTTCCCCAATCATCTTTATCCTCTACGTATCTTTTCTTCTCCCCAATTTAATATTTTTTTCCGAAGCTAGTTTTTTCCCTTCCTTCTACAAAATTCCTAAGTGAGAAGAGACCTTTCCTTTCTTCTCCAACTCAGGCACCTCAACTTGTACTAGAGGAATTAAGGCTTCAAATTCTATACCCATATTAGTATTTGATTCAATAATTTGCTGCTCTCCATTCTATTCTTCCAAAATCATAGGAAGGACAACATCCTCAGGGGGTGTTCCCTTTTCCATGGCAGTGTCATTATCTGCTCTAGAACCTCCCACAACTTGCCCACCATTAAATAATCCATGTAATCCTCCTGCTATCCCAAATCCTCCAAAACCCCAAATCTATTAATTAAATCTTCCTCTGAACGTTCCATAAAGGATCTCTTTAGACCTCTATTTCAGCCTCTAGACTTGACCTATACAAAGCCTTTAGAATCCTTACCAGTACTAGGTCCAATCTTCTTTCCTTTGTCCACACCAGAAGTGTAACTCGGTGGAGCTTGGGCCAAAGCCTGCTGGTCATTCCCTTTTGCCTTTGGACAAAGCCTAACTAGGTGCCCATACTCATGACATAAGTGGCATCTAAATGGGAGCATCTCATAGTCCAGCTGCTAAACCCATGAGTATGAACCTACACAAAGCTCAACAACATCTGACAATGGCCTACTTAAATCAATTTCCACATAGATTCAAGTGAAGGTCATGATTTTCCTACCTAGAGTTTGTGTGGAAGAACCCACAGGTTTTCCAAGCATTGAAGCAATCATTTGGAGAACATCCTCCTGGTAGCATTCAATAGGCATTCTAGGCAACCAAACTCATATAGGAACCTTATTTGGCAATTCCTCAGTGGGATTACAGCTAGCATGCCAAGGCTTAACAAAGAGCCCCGCCTGATTGTAGAAGTATGGACCTCCCTTAAATACCCTATTCTTGTCAGCCAAACAAACAAATGTGACCATGAAGAAATTATTGGCCAGTAACGTTACCTCCATCTCTCTTTGGTTCCCACACACGTCTGGCCCAATTCTCCAAGAATGAAAGGGAAACTCATAGCCCCAAGAATTTACAGTAAAGTGAATGTTTGGAGAAATACTCCACATCCTCAACAATCAACTCAAATGGAATAACAAGCTTTGGTCTTTCCTAGTAGCATTCCAGATAGCCATTTACCTTGGAAATTCTCAATCCCCCCATTGTGTTAGTGGTAGATATTTCTAGAATCTAGTTAACCTCCAAATTAGTCTCTGCTCTCTGAATCTCCTCCTGGCACCCCTTCCCTACAGCCTCCCTATAACTCTTCTCTAGCCTGGTCTGAGTCGACCCCTACAAAACCATGGTCCCTGCAACTGGTTCTCCTCTGTTCCTGATGAAAACTCCTGCTGCTGTTGCACCAAGTCTCCTCTATCTACCTTAGTATCCTACGCAGCCCACCACTGATCAGAAACAAGCTAGGGCCTGATGCCCTAACTTGGATAATAGGCTCTAAACTCTCCCATACACAGCCTACATTTTTTCCGTTGAAGATCCTTAAATCAAAATAATTCTTATTTGTTCATTTCTTAATCTAGGGTTTAATATTTGTTTATTTATTAAATAGTTACTAAGGTAAATATTAATAAATGTTGGAAATTTTTTTGTTAAAGGAAATAATTCATGCCTCATAAAAATAATCTACCTCAAAAGGATAGTGTGGAGTTGAAGAATCTATAGATTTAGAGTCTGTAGAATCATCCTTGAAATCATTTCAACTTTTGAAACAACTAAGAGTTTCTTCAATGTCATCTCCATGTGTAGGTTTCTAATTTAAAATTTTTGAATGATATTTTAATTTTTAATTTCATTATTTTAATTATTATTTTTATTCTTTAAGTTGACTTGGAAAGAATTGAGATCATGGAATAACCCCCACTACAACAAATCACAATAGTTATTGCCCTGCTTGACCCTCTATGGAAGGTATTTTACATTGCATATTTTGTTTTTAATATTTTTTTGTTTTTGATTATAATTTTTTTAGACAATAAGTTTGTGTAATGTACTATCTTAGAATACCCCTATCAATCACAATATGACACATATATTGGAGGATACACTATCTCCAAATAAAATTACTAAACCTTTAATTTAAAATTAGCATATAACTTCATTTTGGAAATTTATTTACTATATAAAATAAATTACATTTTGTATGAAATCCTCAATGTTTGAATCTGAGGAACACTATGCCACTTCCTATGTTCCCAAACTCAATTTACTCAAGGGGGAATACTCTTTCATTACAACCACTGAAACAAACTGCAACACTAAAATTATCAAGTTCCCAATTCCCCTCTTTCTCTATTAGAAGTAAATCAAGTACATAGGGATTGACTTATTTTCTAGAAATTAAACTTGACAAAAATATCTAGGGGTTGAAAGTGGCACTAATGTTGGAGCTTATTTCAATTGATATGATATTATCTAGGGAAAATCAATAGATGTTCATATGACTTCTCAAGAGGAACCTTCAAATGGTTCACCAGACAGTCCCAAACCAATAAAGAATGTTGTCCTATCTAATGATTCCATTACATCTTTTCCATTAAATAATTTGGTAGTAGATAGTATTACTATTAATCTTTAGGAGGGAGTAGTTTATGAATTACAAAATTTACATGTGTGGGAGTTCTAGGTGAAGGCATTGATAAAATAAATAAATGCCCATTATCACAACCACTCCCAACAAGAAAATTCATTTGCATTGGTGCAATATGAACCTACCAAGACTGATGCTTTGTTTTCCAAATCTAAACCTTGGTTAGTTACTATTTCTAATAGTTATAATGATAATGTGTTGACTATTTTACTTAATAGATTGGATAATTTGAATGCATACGCCCATACATGTTATAATAAATGGGAAAAATATGTTAACCCTGTTGTGATTGTGAATGTGGAGAAGAAAAAAGCTTTGGTAATGTATCTTCATTTTAATCAAATTTCATATTATACTTATTATTGTTTACATATAATTACATTCATTTTAAATTTTAGGCAAAATATGAGAACTTGAAAAAAGAAGCAGAGGTCCTCAATGTGCATCTAAAAAATGAATGAAAAAGTTAATTATCTACCATTCAATTCAAGGAGAATATTTTTCTATTGAATAAACAAAACAACACACTTTTAAAAATCATTAAGGAGAAAGGATAGGATCTTAATACCTTATTTAAGTAGAAGACAATACTTTCTATAGGAGATGTCGGAAAAGAAGATAGAGAAAATTTTGGTCATTTTAATTCTACAGTTGTGGATATTGTAAAGGTAGGGATATTTAAGGATAGTAGTGGCATAGAGGATGTTGTGGTTGACAAAGTATCTAAGAAAGTGGTAAAGATAGTAATTGAGAAAGTGGTTGAGAAAGAAGCTAAGAAAGTGGTTGAGGAAGTAGCTAATTAATTTCCAATCTATTCTATATATTTGTAAATAATGTTTTATTTAAAAATATATATTTTGAATGACAATTTCAAGTTTGGATATGTGTTGGTTAATTTATTGATTTTTAATTACTAGATGAGCCATGCAGATTGCAATTTAAATTTAAATTTTATGATTTTGTAAACTTATATGGTGTTAGGCCCCCTTTTAATATTTATGATGCACTTGTGAAACTCACATCTCAATATAAATGGATTAATGTCAATATATTCCTTTATATAATGTTCCCCCTAACACAATCTCAATATATTAATATTTCACAGTCATCACCTAGATGGAAATAAGGAAATGCATTTTAGAAAACATATAATAAATAATGCATCTTATGATAAAAGAGTGAGTTATTTTGTGTGGAATATCTCTTCTTTATTATATTTATATTCTTGCTTGAGTAAATCATTATTTGATTTGAGATACACATTCATGTTTGGTATAAGTGTGTGTTGAAGATAGTATTGTGATAATAAGTAATAATGATGATTCATCAAAGTTGAAAATATGTATGATTAATTGTGATCATGAACTATAGAATAGGTTTATGGATTTTTTAATGTTATGAGGATGTTTAGATAGATAAGGACTCATGAAATTAGTTTTATTCATATGAGAATTAGTATAAAGAAGAGGTACGGTCTTTACAAATCTATGAACTATTTATTGGTGAAATTGTGGAAAAATAAGACTAAATAAAAAACTCTTATCAGGAAATAGGTATCATATATGACATGAGTGTCATTCATACTCATTGATATGTGATTAAAAGGTTATATTTTATTTTATCACTTTATTCTAAGAAGAATCAATTTTAAGACTAACTATCAAGAAAAACCAAGGGTATTTTAGATTTATGCACAGTCTATTTTGATATATGAGAACATGATTTGTCACAAGTAAAGGACTATAGAAAAGTGGATATGTTTTTAAAGATCCTCACGAAAGTGATTTGGCATTGACATAGATATTATAGTTTATGGAAATTGAAAATGTATAATAATCATTGCATCTTATGATAAACATATGAAAAGTAATTTCAAACAATTAGATAAAATAAAATAGGATTACATTGAAGACACATAATAGAGTGAACATTTGCAACTAGTCCACATCAAACACATAATAAGAACATCAAACACATTGTAGACACATCAATTATGAGAGAGTAAATGTCAAATAAATGGAAAGAAATAAATTAATCATTTTATAAAGGAATATTAACCTACATTGTTCCCCCTAACACAATCACATTATATTAATATTTTACATTAAACACTTATTAAGAAAGAAGGAAATGAATTTTAGAAAATGTATACTAATTATTGTATCTTATGATAAACATGTGAAAAGTGATTACAAATAGTTAGATAAAGTAAAACATGAATACATTGAAAGCACATAACAGAGTGCAACCAGTCCACATCAAACACATTATAGACACATATATTATTAGAAAATACATGTCAAATAAATGGAAAGAAATAAATTAATCACTATATAAAGGAATATTAACCTACAGTGTTCCCCCTAACACAATCACAATATATTAATCTTGCACATTCAACACTTAGCAAGAAACAAGGAAATGAATTTTATAAAACATATAATAATTATTACATCTTATGATAAACATGTGAAAAGTACTTGTAAATAATTAAATAAATTAAAACATGAATACATTGAAGGCACATAATAGAATGCAACCTGTCCACATCAAACACATAATAAGAACATCAAACACATTACAGACACATCAATTATGAGAAAATACATGTCAAATAAATGGAAAGAAACAAATCAGTCACTATATAAAGGAATATTAACCTACAGTGTTCCCCCTAACACAATCAAAATATATTAATCTTTTACATTCATCACTTATCAACAAATAAGGAAATGAATTTCTTAAAACATATAATAATTATTGCATCTTATGATAAAAATGTGAAAAGTACTTACAAAAAATTAGATAAAGAAAAACATGAATAGATTGGATAGTAGTCACTAGAAACAAATTAAAAAATTATATAAAATTGAAATTTAGAGACTCAAAACTAATAGTCTGGTAGTTGAAATAGTCCTACACAAACTTGATCATCACCAGTGACATTTGCATCTACCATGTCAATGCCATATTTAGTTTCATCAATTACATCCTCTTTTTTTGCCATTGTATTACTAATGCCTCTTCTTTCATTTAGAGAACTCCATGTTGCCATATCTCTTTCATAAGGAAACATGTCCACTACATAACGTGAAACATAAAATATCAAAAAAAATTATATATTTTTATCCAATCTATTTTGAATTTTTGACTTTATAAATAATAATGCACTGAATAATATTTCATCTTCCATTTGAGCCTAGAATCATTGTTTAAAAAACATCATATAATCAAAAATATTCACTTAGACTTTCCTATAGCATACTACTAGGATAAAAAATTTCCACAACCTTGAAATTTCCCCATTGTCTATTGGTTTGATTAGAAGATGATATTATTTAAACATTATAATTCTAAAATGGGTTGATTGGGATGTTACTAAATTCTTTCCCACAGTACCTTTTATTTTTACTTCAATCACCTCTATAGATTTAAAAAAAGCTTTACAAGATAGACCATGTATTTGTGAAATAAATTACTAATCATATTTTGACTATTATTATTGTTCCAGAAAATGAGATTCACAACTACCATGGCCTCCAAAAAATCATCCCTTTGAAAATGATCTTTGATCTCCACAGATAATTTTTGGGAAACTATACTTTTTTAGATAGAATAGTGTCATATAAAATACATGTTATAGGTAGTTATTTAGATTTAGCTCCCATAACATCAAGTCTTTTATATAAATTTTGCATTGGTATCTCTTTGCCATTAAAAATGGCATAAATATTATCATTGATATTCAACTTCAAATAACTATCAAGGTTATTTAAAGTTGTCAAAAATTGCCAACTGATAAAAATAAGACCTTGAAACATTTCATTCAAAGTGCATAGTATATATAGAGATTGAAATGCTCATTTTTTGAACCATATGAAGTATACAATATAAATAGATTCTCCTGAGCATGTTTCACTAAACAATTAATTTTCTTTAGCATTGGAAGAATTCCACATAAAGTCATTAGTGTTTCTAGACCTATTAAATGATACAAAAAATATTTTTCATTGTCAATTTATATATGATATTTATACATAAAACCTAATAATGATGGATATTCTTCAAAAATTCCACATGTAAGCTCATACATAGAAATCCACCTTGTATCAAAATCTTTAAACAATTTTTTACCATCAGTTAATCCTATTATAAATTTTTGGAACTCTAAAAATCCTTTTGGATTGATTGACATATAAGCATGTAGGTCATGAATGATCTCATCAACTTTTATCACATTAGCAAATTTTCTAACTATTGTATATGTAAGATTCATCCTATGAGCCATGCAATGAATTAGAATCATTTATGTGGCAGATGTTGTTTGCATCTAAACACATAAACCATTTATATGTCCTTACATAACTGATGCACCATAAGAACCAACACACACCATTTATGTACCTATTACATAATCATCCATCCAAACTTTATCTTTCAAATTCACTACAACTAATTTGTGAAGATTTTTTGCATTGCAATTTTCTACCTTTTTATGAACTGCTAGAAGATGAGCTTTCCTTTAATAGTTCTCAAAAGTATACACATGCATGAAAACCTAGGTTGTGTTGTAAATTAGTGTGACCTTATCAATGGATAGTGAGATGAAAAATGATTTTTTAAATTTTTGTTTTAAATCTTCCTTCTCAACAAATGCTAAACATTTTTCCATTTCTTAAGAACTATTATTTGACCAATGTGATTATGCAATATTTATAAATCCATAATGTTGAAATAAAATATTATAATCTAAAAAATAATAAATGGGTCTACCTTTTTTTAGAATATGGTATATATTAGAGAACTGTATATATTTCACCTTTAGATGGGACTACATGAATTTTCCAAAATTTGCTTCTACTGTTCCCCCTTTCTCCACAAGATGTTTTTGACATTTCTTATCATTTTAATATTTGCATGCATATATTATATGCATGAATTATTATGTTTTTTTCCACATATGTGTTCTTGTTATCAGTCCATCTGGGTGCTTCACTGTCTTATATACTTTTCCACAATGTTTCTCAATCATGTCCAATTTTAGATGCATTCTATGTTCCTTTCCTAGTTTCTAGCTACAAATTATATATCTGTATTATGCTGGAGTATCATCAATATGTTTAGGATTTACAAGTTCTATGAAGATAAATTTTGTTGTGTAGTCCACCTTAAATGACCTTCTAATTGTCCATCTACTTCCCTTACTTTGTAAATATTTTTGAGTGGAGGTTTCAACCAAACTTTATGTTTGGTGAGAACCAATAATGTCTTTTTCTACTTGAGTGTCATTATTATTTTTGTAAAAGACCATAGGAGCATCTTCTAGTGGTGGCATGTAATCATCAAAAAAACATTTAGGGGGTGATATGCTATTCTGGTTGATTCTTTTTGGTGAGATAATAATGGGGATTTATGCATGTAAAATTGTATTAATATTATTGAATAGTTGAATTCAAATTTATGATGAACTAAAAAATAACAAATACCTAGATTTTGAGTGGATTGTGTGGAATTTTTGGTTGGATCTTTAAAATAAGATAATGTGCATGATTTCCCTAATAATTGGCCTATCCTTTTACCACTCCCACTAGACACCATGATGGTCAAAGATGAAACACTTTAGATATATCACCCAATTCTATTGTTTGTTCAAAGAGTAGATGTTATAGATCAGTTGTGTTATCCAACTATTTTTATAGTATTTTTAGCTCTACCATGTGATAATTTCATTTGGTGATGTCATCTGGTAGAAGATTTTTGGCTCCACCAATTAGCTATGTCATCTAGATTGTCATTTGGCTCTATCATTTGTCTATGTCATTCGGTTTTTCATTTGGCTCTATTGTTCATCTCTAGCATTCAATTCTAGAATTCAAATATTGCTTTTAATAATCCCATTTAGTGATGTCATTTTGTAGAAGCTTTTTGGCTCTATATTTTGATATTGTTGATAAGGATTTTCATTCAGTAGAAGTGTTTCAGCTCTACCACTTGATATGCTCTCCTAGAATGATTATTCATATATATTATTGAGTTATGTCATTTATTTCTATCATTTGGTTTTATCATTCAGATCTATCATTTGTCTTTGTTGTTTGATGTCTTAATTCTATGTTATCATTTAGTTTTGTTAACCTCCATTTTTGATATTTCTTGTTGGTTTGGTTAATATCAATGAGTGGTTGTATTATATATATGGAAAATTCTAGTTTAATATTATATATTGTTGTAAAGGGTTGGCAAGCTAACCCCCCAAAAAATTATATTCCTAAAGTTTTGACAATCCAGTCCCATCTGCCAAACCTAAAAAATCACCAAAACCAAAATCTAAAAATTAGAATATTCATGAATTAGCAAATATTCACCACTAAAATTTACCTTGATAATAATGTGTTTCTATAAGGCCCTATTGGATATGATGAAAAGGATTGTTGTTAAGACTCTGGTATTACCTAGCACTTAATCATTGTTTTACACACCTAATTCTAGACAACCTCTAAGATGTAATAATGAAATAAAAAATGCTTAACATATTATTCCTTCACAAAATACATAATGTATATCTATGGCCCAACCATTCCCACTTTGTGTAGCTGATCCTATGTTAGAAACATCCCTTGTGTGGCAAGGCAAGAAAAATCCCCTACTTTGGAAAAACTTGTTGTACTACAACATAAGGATTTATGTTTACCAAAGGAAGTTTTTGTATACTCTACCATTTTATATCCCAAGATGACTAAATAAGAATTTACATTTTCCCCAATCCATTGGATAACATTGTCTTTTTTACTAATTAAAAACATCCTCTTGGATAGAATGTCATTCAACATGAGCTTTTGGTTGTTTGGGATTGAAATTGATTCCATATCCCTCCATTTCCAATAGATAAATCCTAGATAAATTGGTTCTAAATAGTATCTAACTTTACTTCCCCATGATGAGGCCATTTTATGAATCATTATATCCACATATTGACCTTGTTATACCTATTAACCTACCTTCTTAGATTGGACATTGTATGAATTCTATGACTTATATTTAGTCTAAAGTAGAAGATATGTACTTATATCTTAGTTAGTATGTGTGATTCTATTTTCTCTTTTTTACCATTATATTCTAATTTTTAGCATGGTTAGTTCTCTAATTTTGTATGTACATAAGAGATAATATACTATAAATGAATGATAATCATTTTGTCAAAGTAATATGATCTTTAAAAGTAATCCTAAAGTGTGATGAAGCTTTCTAATAAAGATATGGATTTTGACAATTAATATTTAGAGTTTGATAGTGAGCTCTAGAGTTTGATAGTAAATATCAAGAGTGCCATAAAATTTTCCATAATATATCACAAAGTTATGAAGTACATGATTTGTGCACATTTATTACAAAGTTAAACTTATCATTCACTCTAATATGTAGGGTGTGCATCTCTCACCAAATATTATGCATGCTTTAACCAAAGCTTTCTCAAAGTCATACACACAAGTATTATGTATATCACATACTTATACACATTAACCACTATGCACTCTTCACTATGCATTTCATAGCATTTAGTCCCATGCACTACCCAAATTCCATATCACCTTGTTGACCTTTTAGATTTCATAACACATCCACATATTGACTCACCTTGGCCACATGCTCTAAGGGGCTTACCAGCTATCATCTAGCCTGAAAGATGAACTAATGTAGCCATTTTATTGATAACTAATATTGGTTGTAACCACTCTTGTATTCTATTTATAAAAGTATGTAACATACATAATTATCCTAAGGTCAATGCTCCATATATTCATTACATATATAACATGCTATGCATATCTACTATGTAACACATGTAATATATCACCTTTTACCAAATTTACCTATTCTCTACTAATGAATATAAGTTACATTTCCTACAAGTAAGACTTCCACTCCATTGAATGTGTTTATTTGTTTCTTTCTAAATTAGATTTAATCATCCACTCTACATAACCAAAAATCAATTATCACCTACATGCTTGGCCCTGAGCCCTATGGTGTGGATCATTGGTATCAGATCTAAAAAACTCTATTCCTTTTTATGCCTATAAACACACACGTCAAACTCAATAAGGAAAGTTTGTCAATTAGTTCTATTTTATAATATTTGGAAGAATTTCATAGTAAAATTAATAAGGATGATGCCTAAAAGAAACTTGAGTTTTCTTTCAAGGTATGAAAACTCATCACTAACACATTGAAGGAAAAATACACCAAACATTTTTTGGCTAATTATACATGTTTATGGTATAAATCAATCTGATGCCTTCCATCACACCTCCACAGTTTTATTACCAATAGTTTCATTAATAAACCCACTTTAAAGATCATGTTAATATTTGCATCCCTTTGTTTCAAGGCAAGATCGATGTCAAATAATTGGATGCCTAAATTTGATAACTCTAGGCTCAATTCTTAATCAATTACTTCACCAATGCTAATAATATCACCTTTATAGTATTGAAGATTTCCATACCACTTTCTCACTAATGGGAGAGATTCAATGCATAACATGCATAATAGTTCATTATAATTGAATATTGAAATAATTTTGTTGATACACCAAAGGAAAAATACTAACCTCTATGCCAATTAGAAGATGAATACATAAAGTTCAAACAAATGTGCAAGTGCAAAGATTAGTTTTTGGAAGACTACACCAAAATTTTACATGACCACTCTAAATACATGTATGATAACATAAGATAAAAACATAAGGTGTTGAAGTAAATCAATGGACTCTCACCTTATATCTACGCAAAGATGAAGTTCTTAAATTATGACACTTTGGGGCAAACATATCACAATGCTGCAAAGATTAAAGCTAAGGAAAAGATGAAATAACATGTCACCTCTTCATCCAATGCAATTCATAACTCCAAACCTTTACACAAATACACATCACAACCTTTTTGAAAATGCATCATCACTATACAATAAACATCACACTTCTCACAAAGGATATTAAAACTAAATAACTACTCAACCCTTGAAGGCTCTTGTACCTTTTACTTCAAACAAAGGCAAGAATAATAAGTTTGGTTATAAGTGGTACAATCACCATCACTCATCCACTCATAATGATTCTTAATTTTTTGCATAACAATCCCTACTCACATAATCTACATAAATGCACACACTAATCGATGACAATGATCCATATGCCTCTTATCTAAGCACCAACACCACTACCATCAACATCTTTGAAGAACATGAACATCTCTTCCACACCCAATTTTGGGTGAAGGGTCAACCTCTCCACATCATCATCAATAATGGTATCTATAAGAACATCATCATAAAATACACATCTCGACACCTTGGTCTTATCATTATTATCCATCTAAAGCCATACTATTTAGGGTGTCTCTAGTCAGGATAAGATTTACAAGTCTAATATAAATACACTTTTTGGTACAAATTCAAGCCTATTAAGGATAATATCACTTGTGACATTTCACCTCTATAGGTCTACAATATCTTATTATGGAAACTATACTTGTATGATAGTGAAGTTAAATATTAATCCAAGCCAAAAAATTGGACATTGACATGTAAAATCACTTCTGTAACCTCTTTGAGTTAGTTACCATGACCAAAGTCACCTTTGTCAATTCCAAGCAGCGTTGTAAGATTGTGTCACATGTGTAAAAGTTCATGTTACTCATGGTCCACCCTAATAAAAATATGCATTCAAAACTTAATCACAACCTATCAACATGTAACACTCACACATAATCACAATAATAATAACTTGACAAGTTATTGGGGTGCAGTATCAAGTCTTCATATAATCTTATAGCCTTATAACACACTATGTAGTAAAAAAACACATTGACTTGGTCCCTATATCCCCTCTTCTAAATATCATACATATATCCTTCATCATCATATACTTGGATGGAAATTTCATATTTAGGATACAAGAGCATGAAACTGGTTGGTCCATTCTTGTATCCTTCATCATCATATAATTGGAGGGAATTTTCATATTTAGAAAGACTTAGAAGGAGCATATGGATCACATCTCATGCATCTCAGACACTTTTCACCAACACATGTTTCAAGCCAACTTACTGAGGTGTACATTTGGCATGGTGCATATCTAATACATGGGCTAAATCATTGATTAAACCAAAATTAGAGTAGATATAGAGAATATGAAGTATATGATGATGAAGGATACAAGGGCATGAAACTAGTTGGTCCATTCTTGTATCCTTCATCATCATATACTTGGATGGAATTTTCATATTTAGAAAGACTTAGAAGGAGCATATGGATCACATCTCATGCATCTCAAACACTTTTCACGAACACATGTTTCAAGCCAACTTACTGAGGTGTACATTTGGCATGGTGCATATCTAATACATGGGCTAAATCATTGATTGAACCAAAATTAGAGTAGATATAGAGAAGATCAAATTGATAAAATATTGGCTTACTCCATGTAATGTTAAATTAATTGAGGATTTTTCTTGGACTTGTTAACTTCTATCACAAATTCATCCTTAGCTTCTCACATATCTCTTGGGCTCTAAATCATCTCACACATGATATAGAAAAATTTGACTAAAATCATGTACAACAACATGATTTTGAATAACTCAAATAATTCCTCTACATAACACTTATTCTCATAATGCTTGACATTACACAAACCTTCAAAATTCACATTGATGTGTTTGAATACACACTTGTGCAATGCTCATGCAACATGGGAATTTTATCATATACCACTTTGATAAATTTAGAGACACATTTAAAATTTACTCCACCTATGATAGGTAATTATATGTTATTATGTAAGTAATTAAGAAATTATTCCATTAAATTCTTAGGAAGGAGACAGTTGTTCATTCAGACTATAAACCACTTCAGTTCTTGTAGTTGTAGAACAAGCTAGTAATTAAATGCCATAGAAATGGATTACTCACCTAAAATAGTTTCATATCATAGATCAATAAAAATAAAGGGAAGAAAAATAAGGGAACATATTTCCTTAGCTAACCGCATATTTATGTGTTCATCACAATGTTGTACATGCATAGATACAACTTCATAGACTAGGTATCTCTCTATTCAAGGAATTAGGACTTCACAAAAACTTAAAAAAACCTCATGCAAGGTTATAAATTTCAATATTTATGCTTATATAGCAATATTATATATAATATTAGATATATCTATGTTCCCTCTAGTGCGCCTTCCCAAGGAATCATCTAGGAAGTGTACTACACCAAGACTTGGGGACACTTCAGTGTGACAAAGACTCTAGATGCATTGTAGTCACACTTATATTGATTTTACATGCTCATAGACATGGAGTGCCACATCAGTTTTTGAATTCTTTATTTTATCTCCAAGCCCATGAATAAGAATATCAAACTTTACACACCTTTATCATTTCCATATAGACCATAAGAATCTATTACCATGGATTTCATGACTATGCTACCTATGATGAGATGATAACATAATGTTGTATTCATTGTAATGGATAAATTTTCCAATATGGCTATCATGGTTGCATGCATAAAATACATTGATGTATATGACACTATATAGGCATTATTCAACCATGTTTGGGTTCATTTTGGTCTACCAACATCCATTATCTCTGACTAATATTGACACTTTGTGAGCCACTTTTGGAAAGCATTGTGATATTTGATGGGTATACAACTTAAGTGTTCAATGACCTTTCATCCTAAAATATATGGGTAAATTGAAGTGATCAATCACATAATTATTTATCTTATATGAATATACAACTATTCACCTAGGATGATAATTATGTATACATTCAACACACCTACAATAGGGCTATTAATATCTCTACTAGGAATAGTCCATTATAGACATGTCTTGGGTTTTAATGATAAGAATCTCTAGACATCTCCTACCATGCTCCATAGAGCCATGAGTCATGTGCATAAGAATAAGAAGTATATAAAGTCAAGAAGTTTATGTGCCACATCTAGTCTATTCACCATCAAGTTCATTAGATTATCTCTCACACTCAAGCTAAGTTAAAGGAGTGTCATGATGCACATAACACACCTCATGCATTCCAAGTAGGTGATAAATTTTGGTTTTAACTTTAGAATTAATGCTTCAAAAGTATACATTGAAAGATAAAGATTTTGTGTTATGGTCTTTACACCATTTTCCACACAACTGGTGAGAATGCCTTCATTCTTGATGTACCTTAGTACTTGTGTATGAACCCAATCTTAAACATGGATATTTCAAGCCTTTCACTCTACCACTTCTTGATATATTAGTGAAACAAAATCTTATAATTTGGATCCTAAACACTTACATGCCATAGATAGGGACAAGATCATCAAATTGATAAAATCACACACATACCATAGCACATATCAACTTTATAAGTGGTCAAGGTTGGGTAATATGTTGATTAGGCCAAGTGGTACACTTCAAAACAAATTTAGGTGAACTCCAAAACTACACACTAATATAATAGAGACTATTTATATCCAAAAAAGGGTGAATGATCCATGTGTAGTTCCCATATGACTAAGATTAATCTTTTTTTGCTCTATTGTGTAGGTTGACCACCTCTCACCTAATCTTGTGAAATACTTATCTAAAGTTTTATCAAAGTCATATGTAGAAGTCTTGTGCCATATATTAAACTTATGCACACTGACCCCTACACATTATTCACTGTGCACTTCACAACATGCATTTTCATGCACCCCACAAGTTCTGCACTAGCTTTCCAACTTCTTAGATTCCACAACAAATCCATATGTTGACTTACCTCAAATACATGCTCAAAGGGTTTATCAACCATCATCTAGACTGGAAGATGAACCAATGAAACCATATTCTTAGTAGTTGTTAATGGTTGTAATCACTATTGTATTATATTTATATAAGTATGTAACATACATAACTAGCCTAAGGTTGATGTTCCACATGGTCATAACACATATAGCATGATACATGTATCTACTATATAACACATGCATTGTAGCACATTGTACATGTTTTCCCTATTTTCTACTAATGAATATAAGTTACATTTACTACAAGTAAGAATTTCACTCCATTAAATGTTTTTAGTTGTTTCTTTTTAAATTGGCTTTTCCTACTCACTCTAGATAACCAAAACTTAGTTATCACCTGCACACTTAGTATTGGGCCATATGGTGTAGATCAGTACATTATCAAACCTTTAGAATCATTCTGGTCATCATTCAAATCTTGTCAAAGGTATTTTTGATGACATTGAAATATTCCAAAGATGTCTATGGATCATATCTTGGATTTATAGATACAGTTACTTCTTATAGAATTATATTTATAGTCTTTCCTCTTATAGACATATCTATAAAATGCCATTGTATTTATAAAGGTGTTTTGGGTTATTAGACCTAAAATAAAGACAAAATTATGAAACCAACTTGTAGTTATGCATGCAGTTACACCTCCCTTCCTTTCTAAAATTTTTCCTTGGGATGTGGGGAGTTGTAATGCATTTTTATATTTTGTGAATAGATGGATCATAGTTGTGATCTTGTTAGGTTGTTAGTTTGTTTAATTATTTTGGGATAGTAACTAGAAATCATGTGAGAATAAGATAACATATTCATGTTGTTCTAAAGAGAGAAAAAAATAGGAGATTAGAAAATGTCAGTAGTAGAAGTATCAAAACAACAATAGATCAATGTTTTATAATATTTTCATAAATTAATGAATTTTTTCATGTTCTTCAAAGACTATGTTTATTCAAATCTAATTTAATAGTTTTGATAATATTGATGTGTTATTCCTAATTTAGTTAAAGATTTTTAGTAGTAAAATCAATAAATAAATATGCAATAATTAAGCTACTGATTTATATAAATTTGATTGTGATTTTAACCTTTCTAAAAATAGTAATAAGGTTTAGAAAACAAGCTTTAGATGGAAACTAGCTGAGATGACTGAGACAAAGTCTAGAATTCACTATGCAAGACTAAGATACTATTGTAATTTAGGATCTAGCCTTTGTTTTATGATTGGATAGAAGTGCCAAAATAGGACACTAATGGTACTAACATTGTAGTCACCTCTACCACTATTATCTAGGAGACCTAAGATTTTTAGGGTTTTGATAACTATGTTTGTGTGACTCTACCTATGAAGTTTCAACTACCAAATGTCTACAAAACTACCTATAGAGTAGATTTTATCTTCAACCCTAGACTCTTTTTTAATTTGACCAGTTTTGAGAAAAAATGGGGGGCTCATGTGTGTAAGATTCATTGAATGTGTATCCACACCATTTGTGTGGGTGTGATGCCTACATACCAATACTCTGAAGAGGGATCAACCCATATGTAGTTCTCCCACTTGATGTGCTTTGTACAATAGTCTGTATGAAGATGAAAAATGCTAAACTAGATGTATTTGAGGTGTCTAGGGACTGGTGTAAGGATTTGGATAAGATTGTAAGAATATTAGCTAATTATATACAAAGAATAGGAAATATTACCTCAATAGTCTTTCTTATTTTATGATGTTTTCCAACCCTTTTCAACTGATATTTGAATGGGATTTTATAGGGATATATTGGTCATGGGTTGAATGTGCTCACATTAGGCCTATAAAGAGAATGCTGAGGAACCAAAAGGAACTAACGATTGGGTATAAAAATTCATTAGATAGGAGCACCAAAATTGGATATTAGTGGCACCAAAATTATATTCCAAGTTGGGCACTATTTTCTTTAGCTAAAGGGGCCTAGCGGCAAGGATTTTTCATGGAAATAGTAGTTTGGGTTAGATAGAATGAGGTCATGGAAGGTTATAGATGACTAGGAATTAGTGAAAAGAAGCCTATGAGGGTCTTGAAAGTAAGCAGGAGGGACCTATGGACTGGGTGTCATTAGCCACAATCAAGTTATTAATTTTCACATTTTATATGACTACATTTCCCCCCTTAATTCTAGTGATGCAACAAAGTGAAATACTAGGATAAAGTAAAATAGAAAGCGTACCTAAACTTACCTATAAAGGTGAAGCCCATGAAGTTGTGTGATGTTGGGTGTGCATAGAGAGAAGACATTGTGAACTACAAATACTCAATAGAAAATAAATATTATATCAATTCTTAATATATATGTTATATCCAAAATAATAATGTACAAATTTGGGTAAGAGTGAGAGGAAGAGAAAGGAATGAATACACCTCACTAGGTATGTGAACTAACAAAAAACTTGTTTTGGTGCTGAGTAATGTTGGGTGTGTTGGGTATGTGTTAAATGATTATAAAAAAAGTAATATCATGAATAGATATAAGTGATCAATTCCTTAGAAGTGGATCAAGAATACAAAGGCTATCTCTTTGGCTCCATCATCACCCACTAAGTGAAGATAAGTATTCATGCGTGTGTTGATCAATATTTGGACTGTGTGTCTAATCCCTCTTAATAGGTGGATCAAGAAAACAAAGGCTAGTCAATCCTTTAGCTCCATTTTTACCCCATGAAGTGAAGCTATGAACTAATATCGATATGAAATGTATATCATATGAGATGGCTTCTGAAGCTTGTGAATGTTCTATAATCTAACAATGTTGGTGTGGATAACTAAATGTATGATAGAAACTATACCACTCTTGGCCATTTTTAAAGGTTGAGATCATGATTGTATGAAATACACTCTAAAATTAGTTCACTAGGCTTATATGAAAGCCAATCTAAAAATGTGGAAGTTAGGCTTGTATGAAAGCCACTCTAAAATTAGTGCACTAGGTTTATATGAAAGCCGCTCTAAAAATGTGGAAGTTAGACTTGTATGAAAGCCACTCTAAATTGATGCCAAACACTTATATATGGAATAAGGTAGACAACTGATAAGAATGCTTAGGTAATGCTGAACTTGAAAATAAAAAGAAAACAAATGTGCCTTACACATTTCCCCCAATCACTAATGTCTAAAATATAGATTCTAATCTAAAAGTTATAGCAACTCTCATATTTAAAATTGGAAGTGAGAACCATCATACCATTCATGATGCCCCCTATATCTATATTCTCTAAGCAAAAGTATACTACCATAATGGTGCTAAGGAGAGAGGGAGCTACAAAAACTCTATTGCCAAAGACTCTTTGAGCATAAACTGATCAAGCCACTTAATAATGCCCCATAATATTGGGTTTGATCCCCCAACATCCAATGGGGTTTCTAGATCTAAATCTAGGCCCTCACTTTCTTCCCCTATATCATTAGATATATATGGGCCCTCACTTTCATCCCTTTTATCATTATCAACTTGGACCATAATATGTTCAATCCCTAATTATTTCTACCAAGAATTAGGTTTTTTGAATTTAGTACTTAGACACTTATTAAAATATTCCCAATTTTAATGAGTTATCTAAAAAATACTTATTTTTAACTAGTTTGGATAGGAGCACCAAAAATGGACACTAGTGGCACCAATGATATAAGGTTCCAATCTTGGCACTATTATTCTAGGCTAAATATGATGAGTGTTCTAACATTTTCAATATCTACCTAGTTTGTTCTATCTGGTTTGATGTCTGGTTGCTAATTTTTCGACTATTAGGAGATCTCATCTCCATGATAAAAATCCTATTTGTTTCCCCATTTTTTAAGGGTAGGAATGAAGACCTTGCAATGACTTTCCTCAAAAGAAAGATCCCTAAAATTGTGTTATGTTATAAAGATACATGATATAGTAATGATAATTGATAAGATATCTCAAGATATATCATGGTTTTTAATGATATATTATTATATCAATATGGGTATACCTAGATAGATATAAAAATGTAATAACATGTGTAATATACTGAACTAGAACTAGAAGTCTAGTTAATTATTAGTTTTTAGTTGTCAAGGAGGGATGGAGCATGAAATCCATAATGGAATCCAAGAAAGAAAGAATAATTCATGATGTGGATCACGTCATTGAAAAAAAATTATAATAAAATAGGCAATAATCATGCAAGGCAAGAAGCAAGAAGCATACAAGGGTGGCCAAGGGGTCAGGAAAACAAGGGACATGGGCACATGTCACTTAAACTACAAATCAAGCATACAAGGCATGTTCAAATGACACATACACATACAATTGAAACAAGAAAGGTTTGTATGAAATCCAAAATCATAAAGAAGAGTATAAATAAAGGACATTTGCAAATTTCCTAAGGCACACACAAGAATAGAAGCAAAGGACATGAGTAAATGTCCTAAGGCACACATAATAAATAAATAGGAACTAAGAAATGTAATCACATCTAGATATGTAAATTAAGGAAGGAAATCATGTAAAAATGGGATATACAATCGCATATAACTAATCAAAGAAAAATATGAAAGTATGCAAGACATGGAGTATAAGATTAGGTATATGCTAATAAATACACAAGTGATATATACTAGTGAGTGTCGATAAAGTAATCTATGTAAGCTAGTAAATAATGCACATCATCATGATAACTAGAACATGTGGTATATGAATGACATAACCTAGATGGTGTAGTCATGTAGAATATGCCCCCAGTGGGTATGTATATTGATTTATGTCTTGATGTAGAAGTAGGATGACCCCTCAATGGGTAGAGTGAAGCAATCAAGGATCTGGATGTCACTACACATAATCAAAGAATATCAAGTGAAGCTTGGTAATGTAGATAAATCAGCAAGCAATAGCATAGAATAGAAAATTTAATTCTAACATAGTAGTAGAAATGTAAGGCATGGATAATGCATATAATTGAAATATTTTTGTGTTTTGGATTTTTTTTATTTTTTATTTTTGAAATGTTATATTATTTTTGGTATTTTTGACATATTTTAATGTTTTTGGATTTTGAAATTTTGTATTATTTTTGGTATTTTTAATATTTTAATGTTTTTGATATTTTGAAATAAGCTATGTACAATCAATCATGAAGAGACTATGTACAAGAAAAACTAAGAAACTATGTACAAGTAATATTGATAAGAAATAATACTAAGCAATGATTCTCATAGGAGACTCCCCATTATGGTGTCCTATATCAAACAACAGAATCATGTGTGATTATAAAGCATGAGGGAATGATTGTGAATATGACACTGAATATTTAGATTCATTGTCAATATCTTTGAAATCATAATAACCTGTTAATTTTCCACTCATTATTATCATCTTGATTTTGAACTAATGGAATGCTAGTGTTGACTTTTGTTGTATCTAGATATTTTATTTGATGTTTAATAAATCCCAAACCTTGGTGACAAACATTATCAACTACTAAAATAGGAGCAATGATGACTTCTACATGCTTGCCCAACCCTTGACCTTGATAATCAAACTGTTGTAGATATTTTTGACCAAACCCATACTTCTTTGAAAGTTGAGCCTCATTTTGGAGAGGTAGATTTGCATTTTTTTGTGATTTACCTATGCTTTTGGTACTATTTATTGCTCTGATTTAGATTTTTTATCCTTTTGTTATTCTGAGTTATGCTTTAGTAATAATTTTTGTACAATTTCTAGATTTGACCCTTTGTGAATGTGTTCCTATATCATCATGTATTTCTTGACTAATTTACCTTATATATGGTCCTCCTTAGCAATTATATATTTTATATGTTTATTCAATGCAAAACATGAATCTGTGTGATGCCCATACATTCTATGATATGCACAATAATATCTAGATCTTCTCACTAGATGTAGAGGAGGTAGTTTGATCAACTTAGATTTATTCACTTCCCTTAATACCTCACTTAAACTAATATTTGATCTTTGAATGTTTTTTGAATCACTAGTTGAGGAGTTACTTTGTTGTGATTTCTTATTTTGATATGTAACATTGATTGCAACCAATTGACTAAGTGAAGGTGTATATACATGATTGACACTATGGTGCCTTTGAGGTTTTTATATTATAATTTGATTTTTTAATGTTATGATATTTTCATGTAATAATTGATTCTATGTTTTTAAATCTAAAATTAACTTGATCATACTGGTGATTTGATCCCTCAGAGTCTCACAAATGTAAACCCTAGTTGTTTCTGATTGAACATGTAAGCACATATGTTGAAGAGGTTTTGAAAAACCTATAGGATACATATATGCATTAGGAATAATAGTATATGTTGCCTCACATTTTGGAGAATTTATAGCATGGACCTAGTTATAGGTAAAATAGCTATCACCCTCTTAGAGGAGAGGAGGAGAAGGAAATTCTTTCATGTTCATAAGATATGACTATGAAACTTGACAAGTACTTGTTAGCTTATGCAATGGATCCTCTAAGTATGTAAGTATTCTATTCTTGATTGAATTACACATAAAAGAGAGATAAGATGTTAAATAATCCATTAGAGTTATAATTTGTATATCAATATGATTTTAAAGAATATTCCACATGAGAGATAAAAATAAGGGATAGAGAGAATGGAATTTTTCATTAATGCATAAATAATTTTTACATGTGATATGATATTTTTAATGTATTTAGCATGATAAAATTGAAATTTTTTACATATGAGAGATATAAATAAAGAGATTAAACCTTTTATTAAAGACAAGTAAACATTGCTTTGAAGGACAGGTATCTTACTATGTTTAAGAATGACTTTTTTAATATCATCCAATAGTATGAAAAGTAAGCATTAAAGGCCAAGAATGAATATTTTTTTAAAAATGTAGTGAACTTCATCATTCATGTACATGATAGGACCAAGTATGGTCTTATTTTTTACAATAAATACAAGAAAAAATTATAAATAAGTGAGATCCATTTTTGTTTTTATGTGCAATCTAGATTTAGATGTAAGGTGATACCTCAAAAGCAATGGGACCTAGTATATGCAACTAGTGTTTTGAATGAATTTTTTTTTAAAATTACTAAATAATTTTAAAATTTGATGCAAATTTTTTATTTAAATATGTAATTAAAAAATTATAAAAATATAGGAAAAATACTAGGACCTAGTATGGGCAACTAGGGTTTGAAATAAAATTATTTTAAAAGTACTACAAAATTTTAAAATTTAAAGCTAATTTATGATTTTATTATGCAATTAAAAAAATTAAAAAAAATATAGTAAAAATTAGAAGGAAAGTTACCCTAGGTTTACTAGGCTTTTAATGCGTAAATAAAGTAAGATAGGTTCACCAAATGATTAAATAGTTATGGGAATATTGGTGTGTTATTCCTAATTTAGTTAAAGGGTTTGAGTAGTGAAATTAGTAAATATATATTCAATAATTAAGATAATAATTTATATAAATTTTATTATAATTTTAACCTTTCTAAAAATAGTAATAAAGGTTATAAAACAAGACTTAGGTGGAAACTGATTAAGATGACTGAGATAAAGTCTAGAATTCACTATGCGGGACTAGGACACTATCACAATTCAAGATCTAACCTTCATTTTATGATTAGATAGGAGAACTAAAATAAAACACTAATGAAAAAAAAACTATATTACACCTTTTCCACTATTATCCAGGAGACCTGAGCTTTGTAGGTTTTGTTTACTATGTCTATGTGACTCTACTTGTGAAGTTTCAACTATCAGATGCTTATGAAACTCCCTATAGAGAAAATTTTCTCTTCAAACCATAGAATGCTTTTTAATTTTAATTTTTTTGAGAAATAGGGGGTTTAGTGTGTTTAATATTCACTAAATATGTATACACACCCGTTATGTGGGCACACTACCTAGATACCAATATTCTAAAGAGGGATCAAGCCATATGTACTTCTCCCACTTGATGTGATTTTTGAAAAGTGTGTATGAAGATTGCAAATTCGAAATTGGATGTGTTTGAGGTGGTTAATGACTATTGTAAGGATTTAGATAAGTTTGTGAGTGTATTGGTTGGTTGTATGTAGAGAATAAAAAAGATTGCCTTAGTAGTCTTGCTTATTTTATGATATTTTCCAACCCTTACCAAATGATATTTAAATGGGATTTTATAGGGATCTATTGGTCATGGGTTAAATTATCTCACATTAGGTTGATAAGGAGAAGGATGGGGATCCAAAAGGAACTGACCATTAGGGTTAAAAATGAATTTAGATAGGAGTGCCAAAAGTAGCAAGTAGTGGCACCGACACTATAGTCCAAGTTGGGTGATATTATCCTTAGCTGACAGGGGCTGGGGGAATGGATTTGTCATGGAAAGAGTAGTCTGTGTCAGCTATAATGAGGTCTTGGAAGGCTAAAAATGACTAGGAATCAATGAAAAGAAGCTTATGAGGGCCATGAAAGTAAGCAGGAGGGACCTATGGGTTGGGTGTCATTATCCGCACTCAAGTTACAAATTTTCACATTTTATATGACTACAAAATCCTATCAAAGGGAGAGAAAGGGCTAACTCACCCAAGGATCTAGGATTCACATTGGTATTTATTTTTGTTCATGTCATTTATTGTTTAAATTCTATTAATGGTATTTATATTGTAAAGTGTGGTATGTTTAACCTATAGGTATATTTTGATTTGTGTGTGCATTTACTTTACTATTTACAACATTTTTATCATTTTCCTTTTCAAAATCAATCCCAATTTCATGTAAATTCAATTATGTAATTTTAGTATATGAAAATTCAATTTTGTAATCAGGTTAAAGTGTGTCTTCTTTTGAACTTAAAGTGTGTTTGATTATCAACATTACCCTTGAACTAAGTGTGTTACTTTTAAAATATTGATTATACAAAGTGTGTTTATTTAATAATTTAGGTAAATTCAATTATAGTTGATTGGAATAGATATTTAGAGTTATTTGATCTATCTAAAACCTCCCAAAATACACAACTATTAGCAACCAACTACACACCTTATTACATATAACCTTTGGACATGGGCCCCAATTTTAATGACATCAACTAAGGAGTTGATTAAATGAATGGATTAATAAAACCAATAATTTTTGGCACTATTTCTAGGGAATAATTTAGGTGTTATTAAGGTGTAAATTATAAGATAATAAAGTAACAACTTCCCTAAATTAAACATAAATTTATTAGTAGACTTAAAAACTCACAAGGAAGATTCACTCCAAAAAATTCTCAAGAGAATACCATAAGTGCTTAAATAAAAAATCACATATAGAAAGTGGAAAAATTATAAGAAGTTATTAAAGAGTCTTTTTTATTTATTGGAAGAGACAGATCCTTAGTTCCACCTAAACCTTTACATAATTCTCTAGAGGTAGGTGTTTCCCTCCAAAGATAATTAAAGCTAAAAAATGTTATGAACCAAAGTAGTGAGTATCAATAAAGTATCCTTTCAACCACCTCTAATAATTCACCACCCACTAGGAAAATCCTCTACAATAATTATTGGGAAGAAATGGGAGAAAACATAGGGAATGTATTGAATCTTGTTAGAAATACACAAAATAGGGTTTATCCACCTAGAAGGACCTTCACTTATCCCATTATACTAGAGGATGATGATAGGACCACCATGAAAAATATTCATCCATATATCTATCCACCTTTAGTGGGAAACCTAATAAATATCTTGATTAGTTTCTCTTTGAATTCAAAGTCCTATGTCAAACTTATGACTATAGAACTGATAATCAAAAGTTAAAGTTATTTCCTTATACACTCAAGGAATCAACCATGAGAGGGTTTATGGGCTTGCATCCAAACTCCATATAAACATTTAATGAGATTTAAACTTATTTATTAGATAAATTCTAATACTACTATATGGGAAGGGACAAAAAAGACCTTTTTATAATAAAATAAAATAAGGATGAAAACTTAGAAGATTACCTCAACCATTTCCAATTCATCCACATGAAATGTGGATATGAGTTAAGTGAAAAATACCAAAAGTTTGTTTTCTCAAAATGTATTGATGATTATGTTATGGAATCACTAACCCTTATTGGGAAAGGAGACATAAAAAAGGTTGATCTCGATGACATATCTAAGATATGTAGGAATTACTCAAGAACTAGAGGGGATGTTAAGAAGTTGAAATTATGAAAGAGGGGTAATAATGTAGGAAAACTCATAAAATAATTATCCAACCTCAAAACATACATTTTAGTGCAATTAAATATTATGATATATGTCCTATAATGCAAATCCAATGTTATTACAGAACCACTAGCCATGTATTTCCTTAAGTGTAGGTTGAAGCATGCCCTTCAAGATTTCCCTCTAGATACGATTGATATGTGTGGGATTTTTCATATAAATGGTAATGATACCAATAATTTTTCCCTATTATATATATTTTAAAAATAATTAAAATAATCAACCCAACCAATGGAAGATCTTAATTACATACAAAGATAGGGAAACTAGTTTTCTCATAATCAAAATCAATAACCATTTTGGTCCTAGAGCTACTTCTAACCCATAGATGATGACATGGGATTGGAAACCACCTATGTAGGCTTGGTTATATCCTTAATTTGGTACACAAGAATTTACACCACAACCATGTATGCCTCATCCCCAATAATAACCTTAGATACCCTAGCCTAATCCTTAACCATGGGAAAATTAGTAATGGGTTCCCCAAAAAATATTTAATTAACAAAGGAAGTTTCCATTGAAGAAAGTGTTGATTCTTACACCTACCACTCAGAAAAAAACAAATAAAATAAGTGTCTCAACCTCAAATACTTACAAAACCTGTATAAAATCCAAAGAATAGGTAAGAAACTCTTGTATATGGAACTGAGCAAGAAAGTACCTTGGGAGTTAGTTTCATTGATTTTGAAAATGTATAGTTGAGATTACGTAATATGTGGAAAAATCCTATAATCACCATAAAATAAATCATAAATGAGAAAGCAAACCATCCTAAATATAAAACTAATGAGGAAAAGGATAGAGCTCAAGAATCTACTATAGTTTCTATAGCCATACCATTTCTGAAAAGACTTTTCAGAAATAAAGAATAAATGTGAATCTAATTTAGACTAAGAGCTAAGGAAGTTGAAAATTTAAATTCAATTTATTCAAGATATAAGTGATATTACATAACTCAATAGAATCATTAAAGAGTTATGCATAAAAATTCTAGGTAGAAATAAACAATAGCATAAAATAATACAGGTAGGTGGCAAACTTATTGATTTATTAGAAGGTAAGATCCTTCTACCTAAGTATGGAGATATTGAAAACCATATAATTTTTGTAACCATAAGAAGGATATTTAAAATTTAGTTGTGGACTTAGGATATACCATTAATGTGATGATAGAAGACACTATAAAAGCCTTGTCCCTTATAGGGGTGCAACCTAATTCTATAGTTATGCAAATGGTAGATCAATCTATGTCCAAAATTGAAGGAATAATATAATATGTATATTTGATATTAGATTATTAATAATATACTATATATTTCATGATATTCCATCCCAAAAGTAGAAATCTTGGATATCTATTAATCTTAGGAAGATCATGATCAACCAAAGTTACAACATTAATAGATTGTAGATCAAGAGACATGAACATTTCTAATGGAATTTAATCAAAATATATTTATTTGTATCCACCCAAAAAACCATATACATATCTTTCATACCACTTATGGGTTAAAGAACTTAAACAATGCAGTAATAGCCTTTCGTCATTAGCCATGGAACTATCAAATACCACTTGAAGGAGTTATAATATGAATTAACAAGGAGTTTAGGATAAATTGGGATAGCTTTGGAATTTGATAGTGAAACTTTAGAGTTCTATAGTGAAGCTCCAAAATATCTTATAAAAACTCCATCATTCATGAGTAATGGTCTGAAGTCTATTAGACAAGATCCATAGCTTAGTAGTGAAGCTCTGGAGCCTATCAGACTAGCTCCAAAGTTCAACTAGTGAAGTTGTAGAGTTTACATAATAGATTCAAATTTTAGTCTATCCTCTTATAAAGATAAAACATATAGTTAAATACTCCTAAAATAACATATGATCAAATACCCATTCAATAGAGCATTGTTAGGTGGGCACAAAGTAGTCAAGACTCATTTTTGACATTTTCTCATTGTCTATTAGCAAAAGTAATTTCACAAGGGGAGATTTTTTTTAAGTACATCATCACATTCCATTTGTTGTTACCCATACATGACCTATGAAATATATAATGAGTAAATTTAGAAAAATAAATTTCATCTATCTAGAGACCAAACAAGTATGTCCAACTAGGTAAAATGTTAACTATAAATGTTAACTAAATGATGAACATGAAGGTGTTTGACATCATAAGGAACCATACAAAATCCTTTTCATGGGATTATAGTGACATGAAAACTATTCACCCAAGTGTGTGTATATGTCACATATATACTAAATATACTATACTAGTCATACAACCTCAAAGGAGGATTAATCCAACATTAAGGGATATAGTCAAAACTAAGAGAGAGAAACTCTCAGAGGTGGGAATAATTTATCCAATATCTAATAGTCAATGGGTCTCAACACTTGTCGTAGTACCAAATAGGAATGGAAAGTAGAGTATGTGCATAGTCTATAGAGAACTCAATAAAGTCACCATGAGATACTAATTTTCTTTGCCTTTCATAGATCAAGTGTTGGATAACCTAGCTAGGAAAAAGTATTTCTACTTATTAGAAGGGTTTAGTTAATACAATCAAATAGGTGTCCCTAAAATACTAGGATAAAACGAAATTTACTTTCCCTTGGGGGAAATTTGCTTATATAGTGTTGCCTTTTGGTCTTTGTAATGAGCCTACCACCTTTCAAAGGGTAGTTTTGTCCATATTTGTTGATCTAACCAATGAATGTGTATAGGTATATATGGATGAATTTATTGTGCATATTGCACCTTTTGATGAGGATTCAATAAATTGAGATAAGGTGTTAACAAGGTGTGAATAACATCAATTATCCTTGAGCTATGAGAAATGAATAATGATGGAAAATCAAGGAAGTGTTCTTGGTCATCACATTTTATCCCAAGGGATACAAGTGGATCCTAAAAAGATAGAAGTCATTGTTGGCATGCCTACTCCTAAAAACTAGATTGATATAAAAAGTTTCTTGAAACATACAAGGTACAATATATTTTTCATAGAGGTCTTTAGTAAGATATATTCACCTATGTTATCTTTACTTACCAAGGACAATGAGTTTTTTTGAACAGCCAATACTAACATGATTTTGAGGTAATTAAATCCAAGCTGATCTCTACCCTAATATTGATAGGACTTGATTGGAAATAATCATTCCACATTCATAAAGATGATTCCAATAATGTCATTGGGGTAGTCTCGGGTCAAAAATATGAATAATTAAATATGTTATAATTTATTACAACATCAAGAACCTTACCCCCATAGAAATAAACTACATAACCACTAAACAATAGTTCTTAGTTGTCATTTATGCAACAAATAAATTTGGGCATTATATCATTGGTTACAAAATATTTTTTTATATAGATCACTTGGCCATAAGGTACCTCATGAATAAACCAGTGGTAGGAGGTAGGATAATTAGATGGTTAATACTCTTTCAATATTTTTACATCATCATTATTGATAATCCAAGGAATTTTAATGTGGTTATTAAATTTCTATCAATATTATATTTTTTATGTGAATAAGAGACAATGGAGGATAGTTTTCCTGATGAGCATCTATTCACAGTGTGAGGACAACCAACATGGCCTGTTGATATAGAAAAATATTCAACTACAGGGAAGATTCCTTATAATTTTAATTATAAATAAAGAAAATGTTTGGTTAGAGATAGTTCCTATTTTAAATTCCTTAATGGTATATTGTTTAAGTGTGGACATAACCATGTGCTTCATAGGTGTCTAAAAAAATATGACACTAATGACATCATAATAGCTTTTCATGATGAACCATAAGAGACCATTATTTATCAAAGAGTATTATCTATAATATCCTTAGGATTGGATACTATTGGCCCTCACTTCATAATAATGTGAAAAAATATATATGGCAATTTGATCCTTGACAAATAATTGGTAAACCTACAATGTCCAATGAGATGCCTCTCCATCCCCAGGTGGTTTTGGAACCATTTTAGAAATGAGGGATGGATTATTTTGGCATTATTGATCCTCCATACAAATAATATGAGTGTTTACTTGCGTGAACATATTATGTCACCAAATAGGATAAGGTTTAAGCTCTCCCATTTGTAAGAGAAGTAATAGCTGATTTCTTGTGTTATACCATTATGCAAAAGTTTAGGGAATAAAGATAAATAGTATCAGATCAAGGACCATATTTATTATCCAACATGATATGATATTTCATATAAAATTACCATATAAACCATAAGAAATCATCACCCTATCACCCACAAGAAAATAGACAAGTAAAATTCACTAATAGAGAATTAAAGATTATTCTAACCAAGATAGCCATCATTAGTAGGAAAGATTAGGTATATAAGATACCTAAATTATTATGGGCATACAAAACCACATGGAAAACCACCACCAAATTCTCACCATATGATTAGGTTTTTTGTAAGAATCCTATGTTTTTAATTGATTTTGAGTAGTAAACTTTGAGGACAACATTAGAGATAGACATAAATATTGATGAGGAATAAAAATAAATAATTTTTTATATTAATGAGTTAGATGAGATGAGAATGGAAGTCTTTTATTAGAAAAATATTATGTATCACTGATGGAAACAATGTCATGATACACACATCAAAGGAAGAAAGTTTAAAGAATGATATTATGCACTATTGTTTGATTCTAAGTTTGAGCACTTCAAAGGGAAATTGAGAAATAGATGGTTAAGTATCTTTCAAATATTAAATATATTTGATAATGGGCTAGTATAATTATCTCTTATAGATGAAAATCATAAAATACTTCTATTCAATGGACATCGACTGAGAATTTAGCAAAAGACTCAAATTAAGGAGTATTTCATTGAACAAATTCTATCTCAATATGATTTTGGTCACATAGAGGAACTTAGTTCTTCCATGGTTACTAAAGAATGAGTTCTAAAGTTTAATAATGGAGGAGCATTTAAAACTAGTAAATGGTAATCCTCCTCTCAAAAAAGTAAAAAAATAAAAAATAAATATTAATAAAATGGGAGAAGTTAAAAACTAGTAATGGTAGCTTTTCAAGGATAAAGAAATAAAAAATGGTGTTTGTACTCTTTGTGTATAAGATCTTCAACAAATGATAAGTAGGGTAAATACCATAACTATTAAGGTATTTTATATTCTATTTTTCTATCTAGGTTAGACTTAGCATGTACAAATATATGATAATTCATCTTTGGAAGGTAGGTTACCCAAAAAGGTAAGGTGTCCTAAAAAAGGAATATGAAAAAAGGGGTTCAGTTCTAAAAAGGAAAGTGTCCTTTCCAGGAAGGATACTACATAACAAAAAGGTACAAATATTGAAATTTTGACATGATGTCCACAACATGATATAAGTGGTAATAAATGAAAAGAAAGACATCATTAAAAGTCATCATTGTAGTTGACAAACTCAAAAAAATTTGAATATGAGTTTGGGGGATGATGACACTTAATAAAGGACTAAGGTACATCCCAAACCATAAAAAAAACATCTCACACTTGGTAATTATTGCTTCCACCTAATAATAGTCACATCCTACCAAATTGTTGGGTTTTAACAAAATATTGAAGATTTATGAAATTAAATTAGGATATATGTTGCATGTGCCAAAATTGATTCAAAGGATTTAACCAAACTTAAAAAACCATCATTTTAATCTGAGTTTTGCATTTTTCCTCATCATACTATGTTCTTGCATCCCAAACATATGTGAAGTTTCTCACCATGGGTCAAAAGAGAAATTATGATCTTGAGTCTAAGGATTTATTGCTCAAATATGAGGTACTAGCTATTATGTTTGAAGAAGTAGGGTGTCTTAAATTATTCAAGAAGTTTTAGGGCTATGATGAAAGGATGGTGAAGGATTTTATCACCAATTTTGAAGACAAATACACCACAGTGAATAGAATAAATATTACAATGAGAACTCAAGCTATTAGTAAGTTATCAAGAATTATAGATGAAGGTATGATAATTGTAGGTAGGTATAACTTAAGACCTTATCAACATATTTCATGAAGATAGAGAACTAACTCTTGAGTTTATTTTCAATCCTCAAGGGGTGGATAAAGGCATTAGAAATGAAAACTTAGCTAAACCATGTAAAATTATTGTCTTCTAGGTAGTTAAAGATCTAACATACAATAGGAAATATAGTTTATCAAGTTGAGATTCTATAAATCTTATCATTAATTTAAGGTAGGGGTTACACAATCCTAAACATAAATTACATTTGATTATCTATCAGTTTAGAGTCGTACAAGTTATGGCCTTGAGATAAAACAAAAGGAAAACCTATATACAACATCATGGGCTCATCCAAATTATATGTAATCACCATTTAATTAAACAACTAAAGGGATAAGATGATTGGGAATTATTCCTAAAGAATAAAATGAATAATACACATATGTCAAAAACAATATCTCTCTATGTGTCCAAAAAATGAAGGTCAAGCATGAAAGATGGAACTTCCACTGAAGAGATAAATATAGAAATAGTACACAAGAATAAATTGAGGCCAAAATTTTCACACAAAATCTTTAAGGTTACTCTAGTAACAAATATGAAGATAATGCAAAGGATAAAACTAAGGCATAGGGTTCCACAAGCCAGCTCTATAGTTATTCTAGATCCAACTATTACTCAACATCCCAAAGTCATTTATAAGAAAGAAGAGAGAATTTTTTTGAATATCACACAAATAATTATAATAATATCCTCTTGATGAAAGAGATAAATTCCACATGAATAATCAAATCCTATAGTATAGCTAGAAGGATAAAGATATTAATCCTATAAGAAGATTATGACTTAGAGAAAGATGTAACTAAGATACTAGGAATTTTGAGCCAAAAAAACCTATGGGAATCCTAAATATGGAAGTGGATCTTGAAATTAAAGATGTAGATGAATATCCTACACTTGAAAAAGATGAAGTAGAAGACATGACTGAAGACATGGAAATAGAGACAATGCATGATGAAGTTTGGGAATACATTTTGGAAAGAATTAAATAGAAAGACACCATGGCATAAGCATTTGAAGAGTTTATAGTAAAATTTCTTCCACCTTCATTTAATTATCCTTCATCATCATAGCCACCTCTAGATAGAGGAAATACTTTGATGGAAGAAGAAGAATTCCATTCTTCTAGTTTATATGAAGTAATATAGATACAAAAATCCCTTACTATTTCCAAATTTAAATTTATTATGAAGTAGTAATCATAATAAATTACCTTCCTAAAACTATAATTACAAGGTAGGGACATTACTATTCCCTCTTTAAAAAAATAATTTGAAGAAGTCAAAATTTAGTCTATGGAAAAAGACATTGAAATAAGGGCACTTAAAGAAAATGTAGTTGAATTACAAGTAGTAATAGACCAAAATGCTTAAACACATCCCAAATATAAAATAAATAGAGAAGTTCAAACCTTTTTATCTTCACAAGATGTCATGTCCATTTGGGATAAGACCTGTACAAAATTTAGAGAAATCAAGGTAGAAAATATAAGCCTTAGAGAATAAAATAGGTAGTTGAAATATGAGTGTGGGAGAAAATCAACAGAATAATCAAGATAAGGAAACCCTTTAAATAAACTATGATCTAGGAAAAAAAATCTAGCCTGCAAGAGATACTCCTCTACTTATAGCCTTTTTATCCAATAACAATTCTATTGATGGAAATTATTGAGAATCGCTTGTGATCAAAACCATGAAATAATAGATGGAAAATAATTTTTGTAAATATTTGTAAATAGTAATCTAAACCATCAAGATATATTATGTGAATTCTATTTGTGTGATTTTATTTTAAGGAATAATTATAGATTCTTGATCAATATTTTCATAAGAGAGATTCAACTCAAAGTTATCCTTTCTACTTTTAGAAATTAGTTTTCATAGGATTAAACAACTGATGAGTATTTTGATAAAGTAAGGATAGTATGAATATGCATGGAACCTCAAAGTAATTGTACACATAGATTTATTCAAGAATTCAAAATTTAATACTTATGGTACATGTGAGATCACTATTTAATAACTTTACAACAAAACATTGTAAATTTGATAGATTCACACATAGCCAGTCTAAAGACACTGTAGTGGTATGTATGAAATGATGAGATACATTAAACATCCATTTGAAAATAATAGAAGTGATCTCTCCCACTAATCTCTAATGGTTTATTTATAGGGATAATATTTTTATATAGATAATCTCACAATTCATCAACCAAGGAAGAAACAAACCTTGGATTGGTATGAGATTTAGGAAACCACTCATTCTCAGCCCTATGTTACCTTAGTTCTCCAAGAATTTTATAATTTGGATGACATTTATTCTTTAGGATATGGGAATCATGCCTATAATTGAGGATAATTTGGTCGCTCACTATGATATCTATGATCTCATCCGTAACTTGGAGCAAAGAATTTTCAACTATGAGGAAAGAGGAGTGTAATTTGTAAGAGGACTTGCAAAAGGTAAAATGTGGGTTAAATGATGAGTCTATTTTATGACTCATTATATCCACATATTGACCCTATTACACCTATTAAAATACCTTCTTAGATTGGGCATTGTATGTATTTTATTACTTATGGATAGTTTGAAGTAGAAGATAGGTACTCATATCTTAGTTAGTATATATGAGTCTATGTTCTCATTTTTACCATTATGTTCTAAGTTTTGGCATGGTTAGTTATCAATTTTTATATGTACATAGGAGATAATATATTATAATCAAATGTTAAGATTTTTAGTGAAGTAAATTGATCCTTAAAGGCAATCTTTGAGTGTGACGAAGCTTTTTGATAGAGATCTAGAGTTTGACAATAAATCTCTAGAGTTTGATAGTGAACTCTCAAGTTTGATATTAAATCTCTAGAGTGATACAGGTAGGTTTTAAAATGTATCACTAAGTTTAATAATACATCAAAAAAACATTAGAATCATTCCATCTATCATTCAAATCTTTTCAAAGGCATTTTTTATAACATTTCAATATTCCAAAGATGTCTATGGATCATTTATTTAAGTCATAAATATACTTACTTCTTATATCATTCTATTTATAGTATTTCCTATTATAGACATATTTATAAAATACCATTATATTTATAAAGTATCTTTGGGTTATTAGATCTAAAACAAATACAAAATGATGTAACCAACCTACAACTATGCATGCAGTTGAATCTCCCTTCTTTTCTATCATTTTTCCTTGGGACGTGGGGAGTTGTAACACATTTTTATAGTTTGTCAATAAGTTGGATCACAGCTATGGTCCTGTTAGGCTATTAGTTTATTTAAGTATTTTGGGATAGAAATTAGAAATTAGGTGAGAATAAGATAGAGTATTGATATTTTTTTAAAGAGAGAAGAATTTGGGATATTATAAAATGTCAGCAACAAAAATATTGTAATAGTAACAAATCTATGTTTTGTAACATTTGCATAAATTAATAAATTTTTTCAAGTTCCTTAAAGATTAAATTGATTCAAATCATGTCCAAGGGAGAGAAAGGGCCCACTCCTACAAGGAGGTAGGATTCATGTTGGTATTTATTTGTGTTCATGTCATTTATTATTTAAATTATGTTAATGGTGTTTATATTGTAAAGTGTGGTGTGTTTAACATAGAGGTCTCTTTTGAGTTGTGTGTACATTTAATTTACTATTTAAAACATTATTATCATTTTCATTTTCAAAATGGATCCCATTTTAAAGTAAATTCAATTTTGAAATCCTAGTATAGGTAAATTCAATTCTACAATCAGATTAAAATGTGTTTTATTTTGATCAACAAGCATTTTTTATTATTAACATTTCCCTTCAAGCAACTTGTTTATTTCATCATTCTAATTCTACATGTGTTTCTTTAAACATATATATATATATATATATATAATTACAATTATTTATATTATATATTTAGAGTTATTTGATCTATCTGAAACACACCAAAAGACACAATTATTATAAACCAATAACACACCTTATTGCATATAGACTTTGGACACTAACCCTGGTTTTATTGACATCAACCAAGGAATTGATTAAATGAATGGATTGATGACACTAGTTACCCCACACAATTTATAATAATTATTTTACCACATCTAAGTCTTGTATCTATTATAAGGGCCTATGCCCATTCCTTAAGTACTCTAGAAATCAATCAAACTCCCATCGTTCACCACTTGTGATACATGATCTTTAATTGTTGGTTAAAACTTAAGAATAAATATATAAAGATGAGACCCCTTAGGTGGATTATTAACCTTCAAAATTTTGGTTATGGAGAAATCCCCATCATACTTATATTATATCAACCTATTCCACACATCTTTTTTCTGATTCACCATACCCAAGACTATCTTAGTGCCAAGTGCCAAATTTTGAATTGCCAATATTTTAATACCAACATAACCCACCCATATTTGAGGTAAAAATACATTATCCCATTATACTAAGGGGATCTTATTTTTATCCTAAAACATTTCCATAAAAAAATCTTCATAATATAATTAAGTTCTTCAACACTTTGATTGGTGGTTGTAATATTGATAAGGTGTAAATCGATAAAGTTTTTAGTGCAAACTTGATTAGAGTATTCCTACCCACCCAGAATATCCACTTAATTTTCCACTTCAAGTCTTATTGAAAGGCTCTGATCAAGTTATTCCATAGATATGTTATACTAGCTCTCAAGAAAATGGGAACACCAAGATACTTGGTGGGAAACTTCTTAAATTTGAATTCCAAAATAGTCATAATAAAATGTTATACTTACCTATATGTATTAATTAAATACACTTCTAATTTATTTATATCAATCCACTACCTATATGCCCTTATATAGCTGACCACAAACTATTTGAACATAATATATTACCCTATATTTTGACTACCAAAATAAAATAGTGTCATCAATGAATTGTTGATGTGTTAGACTCTTGAGCCTTTACACTACCTTAATACCTATAATCAATCCTTTAGTCACCACTCCTAAAATTTCCATCCCAAATGCCTCTACCATTAAAATTAATAGGAACTAAGAAAGAGGTTTCCATTTACTAAGACCTTGAGAGGCCTAAAAATCCCCATTGGTTTCCCATTGACTAAGATAAAAAAAACTTGGGGCTAGAGATGCAACTAAAAATCCTAATATAACACTACTTATCTAAAAATATCCAAGGTTTTTATTATAAATAAAAAAATAATAGAATCTTACTAATATCTAGATTAAAAATCATCCCATTTTCATGGCCTACCACTAGTGAGTAGATAATTTCATGGGTGATTATAACACCATATTAAATGTTTTTGCTAGGGTTAAAGCCCCTTAATATATGGAAAACATATTTTATAAAATACCTTTTAACCTAAATAAGATGGCCTTGGAAATGATATTATACACTACATCTCATAGTTAAATTGGTCTATAATCTCTAATGGAGGCTTGCATCTCACCTTTTCGAATTAAAGTGATAAAGGTACAATTGACTTTTGGTCTAACCTTTTGTTTCCTCTGATATTCATCCACCATTTTGAACACCTCATCACCCATAATATCCCATAAATATTTATAATCTATTGGAAAACCATATATCCCTAGAGATTTGCCTCTACCCATGGATAAAATCACCCTTCTTATTTCCTCTTTGGAGAAAGGATCCATAAGCATGCTATTATAACACCTAGTCATCATTATAGGACTGTGATCAAAGCTTTTAGAATATGCCATCAAATACAAGGCTTTAATATTTATCAAAAAATAATGAAATCATGAAACATATTCCTACTTGATATTATACATTACCTCAAGCACATGCCCATCCCTTATTTTGATGGAATATATGTGATTGGAACTCATTACCCTCATGGAATTGTGAAAAAAATTGGTGTTAACATCACCATAATTAATCCATTATTTTATTTATTTTTCTTCCAGTAAACTTCCTCCCTAATTTGGAAATATTTAAACTATGATAGAAGCTCATTTTCACACATATAGTAGCATGCATCCATACCACTGTTAATGATGACCTAATTTAGGACTAATAGTTCTTAAAACCTTGGGATTTCTTCAAAAAATTCTTGAAGGAATAATTATTTCATGTTTTGAGACACATTTTAATGTGATAAAGATGTTTTCTCAATAAAAACATCTTTTATCACATACCCACATGAGATTTAGTCAAACACTTATTGAGATGATATGGCAAAGAAGGATATCTAAGCCACATCATTTCAAACTTGAAAGAACATGTGGGTGGGGCATCATATTCATTAATTTTAATCTCAATTGGATTATTGTCCACACCTAACACCAAAATAATGTTACTCTCTATCACCTAGTCCACATTCAAACAATTCAAGGAGACCAAAAAGTGGTCCAAACTTTATAAAAATCTACTAAATCATTGATGCATATTTCTCCATGAGAATAAGCCATTGTGGGGGAGCATATCAAGTAAACACAATTGACATGAATCTAAGAAAGTATTTATGCAATTTATTCTCCTTACTTATCCCACCTCTCTTATCTAATCTAGATAAAATTAAATTAAAAACACCCCCTAACACACACCATTTTTGAGGTAAGAAATAAATATACTTTTATATTTATTTAAACATATGGGATTTATAATCCATAAAGTTTAGCCCATATACATTAAAGATAAAAAAATATCTAAAGAAAACATAGTTACCTTGCACACCTTCCATCTGGTCCTAGAATTGAAAGATTCCACAAAGACCCTAGAGGCATCCCATAATATTTTTAGTCCCCCTAAAGCCCCTATTGAGCCCAAAAACTAGTGTCTCAAATTATTCTAATTTTTTTTCATAAGTCTCTCAATTTACTCCTTATTAAGTTTAGTCTCTTGGATAAGAAACACATTGAACATGTGATTGTATAACTTCCTCCTCACTGATAACCTATTAATAGGGGAATTTAATCCCATAACATTCCAAGAGAGTACCATCATTGAGTGTAAGACTAGCCTTCCACCCCCTGATTTATAGTAGTGACAAATTATTTCATGGATTTTTTCTTGCTTGCTAAGACCTTTGCCTCATTAAGCTCATTAGTTATTTTCCTTCCTATCCTATTCAATCCCCTATAGTTTTCTTAGGAGATCTTATATTCTTAATGTTTTGGGGCATATTAAACCAATATAAGTAAAACACTTACACACTTATGATGTAGTTTTTATTCTTGGTCTCTCATTATTACACTTTATCCAAAGGAGGGTATTAGTTTTCAAATTGTTGCATTTATAACTTCTATGGAAGAGGAGGTTAAAAATCCTCAAGATATTTCCATCCACACACTCTCATAACTATGTAGAGTTATAATTAAAAGCATGTGAGATATTTAATTTGTAACATTACTTTGGTGATTTCTTGACTCTTTAAATATTTTTTATTTTAGAAATTCAAGATATGTAAAAAAGGAAGAAAATAATTTCTACATATTTTTCATAGAAAAAGAGTGAATCATAGGAACAAAAATATTATAAAGACATAGTGAAGTAGTGAAAACAAATGTATTTGTGGAACTTTGTAAACTTAATAATTAGTGGCACATGGACATAATTGGCAAGTATGATTTTGGCCAGCTTAGTTTTCTTATAAAAAACCTATGCCATATAGATATCTATCAAGAAATAGTTTTAGAATCCCATATTTCATGAGTAGGATCTAGACAATTTACACAATCATTTTATAGGATCATAATTATATAATAATAATTATTTGTGATCATTATTGAACATATTTTACTTAGTTTTCATAACCTATTTTAATTTGTTTTGTTTTCATGTTTACTTGAGCTTAGATATTTAGATAGATTTTAATTGTGTACTCTCATGGATGTATCCTTAGATATATTTGATTATATCCATTTTATTTCTATTTTGAGTAAAACTAGAATTAGGGTAAATATAAATGGTGAACCCTATTGGAAGCATAACCACTGAGAGGGGGGATGAATTAGTGTCCTAAAATAATCCTTTATTTCCACTTAAAATGCTTAACCTTTCAAACTAATATAGTGATCATGCAATGTATAGATAAGTAATCAAATAAGAATGAAGAAATATATCAACATATGAGCACAATAGATATATGGGAAACCCTATGGGGAATTTAAAAAAATAAAACATAGATGGTAATATATTCCTATAAAACCATGAATGAAGATATAGTGAGGAACTAACCTCATAAGGAGCAACAACCCCTCATTAGTTAATCACTAATACAACTAGGCCTTTAACAAGCTCCAAATTACAAGGAGGCACCCAACCCTAAGTAACTCAGAACCAAATTATCTAATTTAAAGACACTTTTTCAAGCACAAACCTAAAATTTAGAACCCACTCCCTCTTGACTAAGAACAAACTCAACCAAGACAAAATTGATCACCTTCACAATACCTTGTTGGTCAATCAATAGATGGTGACCTCTTCTTCATCTCTATATCTAATCTATCCACTATCATACATCAATATCACATATCTAAATTAAATTTTATATTCTCCCAATCAACACAATATCACTCTTTCAACACTCTCAAACTACATCTTCAAACAAGCAAATCTACCCTTCTTTTATTTCACTTAAACAATCCTCATATGGCTTGATTAGGTCATATGAACTTGGTCATAATATTAAAAAATTATAATTTATGTTTATGAATAATCCTTTACTCTACTTTAAGGAGGTATACATGATCTCCTTCTGATCCTCATGCTGATATTTTATTCACTTGCACTCTCATTCCTTTTAGTTGCATAAATATGTCTATTATGACATGTACTTATACCAATCACTATATCAATCGTACTATTGGTCATCAAAGACATTAATACATTAGTTTAAAACCTAAAAAAATTGTTATAAACATTAAACATAAGAATAGGATCATAATTAGGCTATCCAAACTCACATAGACCACCTTCTCTTCTTAGGCCTACTTAAAGACCTAATGCATTAGGTATATCTCAAGTAACATATTACACTTATACATATTGAAACTTATTGAGCCTTCACATAAGAATGAAAAGTTTAAAACACACCTAAAATATACCCTTAATACATATATTTATGTCCATACCAAATTTTATTCCAATTCACTACTTGGACTACACCATTAGGCCTACTCATAATTAGTCCTTCTCACTGCTAGAAAGTCTGTCAACTAAAACTAAAGTACACAACCAATTTGATCAAATAACCATAACATAAAATTACTTTTATAAAACATAAATTACATTATATTAATAACCATGTAATTTATATACTAAAATATAGGGCAAAAGACCTCAAACTAATCACCTTCATATGCTCACTCAGAACTACATGTAGGCCTTAAGAACCCAATTGTCATGTCCCCTTTTTTAGTGGACATCGTCAGAGTTGATGGTTAGCCTATTTTGCGACCCTCATAGGCTGAGAGGATGGATAGAGGGTCATGATGGAGCTTGGCTTGGCTTTGACTAGCAGAATTTGTCCAGTTGGATTTCATTCAGGCTCTTTCAGACACATTTGCCTAAGCTCCTATTATTTAGGGATATTTGACATGCAATGGAGCACCCTTATTTTGGTATGGTCATGTGCAGAATCACTCCCTAATTCACTAGCTTCAGTCGATTTAAGGATCTGACATATATTGAGGGAGATATTAATATTTGATTGATTTAATCAAATATTAATTATTTGATCTATTTTTAATTATGAAACCCTAATTCTTAATTATGAAACCCTAATTAGGGAAAGCACACCTTTTTGGAGGATATAAGGGTTTCTTATTGGAGGGAGGCATGATTATGAGATTATGATTATTGATTTTTGCTAAGAATTCTTTTGAGAAGACTGAGCCAAGGGTTCCAAGATTCCATTTTCATTGGAGAACATCCACTCTTCAGTGTGTGTAATTTAGAGGCTGTGAGATATCAGCTGATTTATTGCCAGGTTGAGAGATAACTTCACACAAAAGTTATCACTGGTATTTACAGAGATTTATTTTATTAGGTTTTTGATTCAGGGTTTTTGATTTAGGTATTTCATAGATAAAGATCTTCTATATTAGAGCCATATATCTTGAGATCAGGGGTCCAACAAATAGGGTGTGTTATATTGGCAGTCGTACGAAGTCCGTACAGATCCGTGCAAATCTTTACGCATCAACAGAAAGCATAGAGACTAACATCAGCAGGCAGAGACTGACAATGACTGACATCAACTGACCCCCATACTGACACTGGTAGGTTAACGACACCAGGAAACTGATGGTGGTAGTATAACTGACGTCGGTAATTATGTTTTTACACATTAGGCCGAGACGTACTAGATTCAGGTTTATTCCCAGTTTGCAGAATACTCAGGTTATTAAGACTGTATTTGAATATTATTTTATATGCATGACAGAGGACATCTATTGTAATCATCTAAGTGAATAAATAAGAGATTATACTATGATTTATTTATCTATTTGGAGATATTTTTCATGAATAAAGATAAGCAATTCAATAATATTCAGTTTCAAATTTCAAAGGAAACAGGGGATATTACAGTGGTATAAAATATTTTGTCTTTCTATAGTCCCTATTGGTTGGGAATATTACAGTGGTATCAGAGCCAAATTCTTGCCATCCTATTGGGCAAATCAGAGCTAAATTTTGCTATCCTGTTGGGTAGATTGGACATTAAATTAGCGAGTTAATCATGGGTACTTCAAGTACTCAAAAACAATGGGCAAGGATATGAAGAAGCTAAAACAAAGTTTGAATAAGTTGGTTGAACACCAAAGGAGGATGAATGAATTTCTTTTAGACTCTACATTCGAAGCCAAATTAGTATGGTGTATGACATCCTTTTTTAAAGGGACCACATCACAAAATAAGAAGGAAGAGGAGGTTGACCGGTTTTCTCATGAGCTGGAGGATACCCAGAATTCCTTAGTGTGTACTCAGTTGGCTCTCCAAGATTTTGAGAGACACGTGGATGACCTATGTCATGAGGATTTGGACTCTCAGTTAGTTGTAGAGGATGTGGGAGCTAGAGATTGTGATGATGAGATAGTTTCAGCAGTAGCTTCTTCAGAGTTAGATGAGGATGAGTCTGATGCTTGCATTCAAAGTGTGGAGGTGTACTCAGATGTTAATACACTGAGATTTGATGATCTCTTAGATGTGGTAGAGTCTATAGAAGATTCCCAAGATCTAATTATTATAGATGACACTTGGGAGAATGCAGTGGATAGTTTTGAGGACTTAGTTTCACTGGCAGTTTCTTTTGGTATGAAGGAGTTAGATAGTGATGCTACAGTTTTTGATACTCTATGTGTTGATATGAGCTTTGGAGTTGATTCATAGAGTATGGATGGTTGTACTCTAGAGATTAGTGATTTTGAGTCTACTCTTTTAGACCGTGCATTAGAGGAGGACTGTAGCAGACAATCTAGCTAGCCCCATCATGTGTCTAGTTAGCTGAGAGTTAGTGAGCGAGACATTGCTATCGCTTGCAAGCATTTCGATGCTGCTCATCAGTTGTTAGCAGTTTATGGATGGGGTTCTCCTACTAGCATTGAGTGGGGAGGTAGTTATTTATCCTTGATAGAGATCCACTCTTTGTGGGAGGCTATTCAGATTCTGAGATAGGATTATATGCAGTTGGTAGCTGACAAAGATTATCTTATGGAGTGGGTCACCACAACGTTTGATGCATTATTGTCTAAGGAAGATAAGGTGAGCAATCTTACTCAATAGCTTGAGGTGAATTTTTAGATTCTTGAGAGTACAAAGTTGGCTTGTGAGGAGTCATAGTTTCATTTGGCTGAGGTGACTATGGAGTTAGAGCATTTGCGGTCTTCACCAGCCCCAAACCCAGTTCATTTGTATATTGAGGTGGTTGGTGGTAAGTACGTTCTTACAATTTTTATTGAGGAAACTGTTGTTGGAGCTAACACACATGTTTAGGATTTGGGAGTACCTAGTCCTGATGAATTTGGCATACCAGTGGAGTTGAGTCTCTAGATTGATTCTTCTCACACTGATGACAGTGTGGTACAGTTGATTGTGCCACCTTTATAGAGGGATTAGTTATGGGATGGATTGGCACCATCTTTTATAGATTGAATTGGTAGTTTCAAGTTACACAACTTGTAGTATCGACACATCTAGGGCAGTTGTGATTTTAGAGATTGGTTGAGTTGCATTCGCCAGTGTGATTGTGGATTCCTCTTGGTTATATTTTAGAGGATATTACAGGTGTGTGCATTGATTGTCATCAGTATAGATCATGACTACATTTGGGATCCACGTGGATTGATTGGTTTGTTATTTAGAGATTACTTGAGGGCAAGTAATTTTAGGAGGGGCAGATTATCATGTCCCCTTTTTTAGTGGACATCATCAGAGTTGATGGTTAGCCTATTTTGCGACCCTCGTAGGCTGATAAGATGGATAGAGGGTCATGATGGAGCTTGGCTTGGCTTCAACTAGTAGAATTTGTCTAGTTGGCTTTCATTCAGGCTCTTTTAGACACATTTTCCTGAGCTCCTATTATTTAGGGATATTTGACATGTAGTGGAGCACCCTTATTTTGGTATGGTCATGTGCAGAATCACTCCCTAATTCACCAGCTTTAGTCGGTTCGAGGATCTGACATATATTGATGGAGATATTAATATTTGATTGATTTAATAAAATATTAATTATTTGATCTATTTTTAATTATGAAACCCTAATTCTTAATTATAAAACCCTAATTAGGGCAAGCACACCTTTTTGGAGGATATAAGGGTTTCTTATTAGAGGGAGGCATGATTATGAGATTATGATTATTGATTTTTGCTAAGAATTCTTCTGAGAAGACTAAGCCAAGGGTTCCAGGATTCCATTTGCATTAGAGAACGTCCACTCTTTAGTGTGTGTGATTCAGAGGCTATGAGATATCAGCTAATTTATTACCAAGTTGAGAGATAACTTCACACAGAAGTTATCACAGGTATTTATAGAGATTTATTTTATTAGGTTTTTGATTCAGGGTTTTTGATTCAGATATTGCACAGATAAAGATCTTCTATATTAGAGCCATATATCTTGAGATCAAGGGTCCAGCAAATAGGGTGTGCTATATTGGTGTCCGTATGAAGTTTGTATAGATTTGTACAAATTTGTACACATCAACAAAAAGTGTAGAGACCTACATCAGCAGGCAGAGACCGACATCGATTGACATCAACTGACCCCCATACTAACATTGGTAGGTTAATGACACCAAGAAACCGATGGCAGCAGTATGACTAATGTCGGTGACTGTGTTTTTACACAGTAGGCTGAGATGTACTAGATTCAGGTTTATTCCTAGTTTGTGGAATACTCAGGTTATTAAGACCGTATTTGAATATTTTTTTATATGCATGACAAAGGACATCTATTGTAATCATTTGAGAAAATAAATAAGAGATTATAATATGATTTATTTATCTATTTGGAGATATTTTGCATGAATAAAGATAAGTAATTCAATAATATTTCGTTTTAGATTTCAAGGGAAACAGGGGATATTACAGTGGTATCAGATCTTTTGTCTTTCTATGGTCCCTATTGGTTGGGGATATTACACCAATCAAGAAATTTTAACTTTTCAAACCTTCATAGGAATTAATAATAGATAAAAATGTACTAATATTAACCTATTATACCTATATAACAACTTAATTTTAATTATATCCTTCAATTTTTTATAAATCATCCTAAACAATTCTTATTTAGATGACTACTAAAAATTGCTTGAGTGCTCCAAAATAGAGTCATGTAGAATATTATCTTAAAATCCTATAAGGATAATTAAAATAAATATAATGTATATTAATAGTTCCTATGTGAAATATATACCATCCTTCAATAGATATATCACAAGTTATAGTGTCAACTATTGGTCTTACAAATCGAATTTTTAAGCTTCTCTCTCAGTCCTTACACAACTAGACAAGTCATTTTGGCTTCCACATTAAAAATAATTAAATTAAATTTACACCTTATATAAATCATTTATAGATAATATATATATGAAAAACATAAACATATTCATTGGATACATCAAATCATGATATAACATCTTGAACTCATCACTTTATCTTACATACTTAGAAATGCCATTCTGCCTTGAGAACTAGTCATGATGACCTTGCATTCCAAACCCTATGTAGACACATTTAGGAACTATTTATATATGTGTGATATCATATGAGACATATATATCATTCTCATATATAATAAAACATTGTCTTTGCTGGTCAAATTTGGTCTACATACCAAAATTTGCCTAATCTATAATGAGAAGTTGAGCAGAGTTCTGGATGGAATGAGTGGACCAAAAGTAGGAGAAGAATAATCTCATATTATTTGTAAAGATTTTGAAACAATTTACATAGTATTAAAGTGTAAATCTATCAATTTTAAGGAACCAAACCATCATGACACATCATTCAGGAATGAAAGAAGTAAGGTAGTCATGAATTTAATATTTACACTTGAGGAGTCTTCTAGAGATATGGAATTACATGACATGATGATTTTGGTCCCAAAAACATCCCTTAATTTTTTTTATCTTTATTAGTTCTATATATCAAGATATAGGCTTCCATAGTTGAACTTGTAGAGTGGGACATACACACAGACATCAAATTTGGGTCTCATGAAATAGTTGTTTAAATTAAAATGTTTTAAGGATAAATAAACACCTAACAAGCATTAAGATCATGGGAGATTAAGTTGAGATATAATGACAAATAGGATATTATTTATTTCAATGGATCTAGAATATCTAATAGATTTTATTAATTTATGCATCAAAGATCAACAGTGAACTCATAGTGTTGCCATGTTTGAAGACCATGGTAACTACTAGGTAAATTAATGGTGCATGTGTAATACATGCAAAGGGATATTGATAGTGCATGTAAGGTCAATAATTAAATAATCTCAAGATGAATGTGAGGCTACCACATCGTGTAAGCATAGGAATAGGATGGAATTGATTGTAAGACCCATAGAATAAATGAGGAACTATCAAATGTCATGATCAGGGAACATAGATTAAGATAGGTAGATAAAATTAAATGTCAAAAGCTAAGAGACTTCAATGGAGAGAAAATGTGACCTAAGGTTGAACCAAAGTAAATATTTCAATGGGATGTCATAAATGCAAACACATTAGATAAAGGATTTTGACACCCTAAGTTGGTAGAATACATAAATACAAGATCAAATATGATCTAGATAACCAAGAGCACACACTGCAAAGCCATATAATGCCATTAAAACCTTATAAAATTTTTAAAGATATTTTAGATTTAGGTTTTACATCTCATTGAGATTTAAGAAACTCTATCCTATGGATCATTTTCAATCATGACTATATGAAAACCAAAAGGATGTTTGGTTTTCATCCATAATGGATCTATATTCAAGATTTAGAAGTAATGGTAGAATGGTGACTGCACAAAGAATGTCAAAAGAAACATTAATGATTAAGCTCAAGTAACTTCTTGATAACACAAAGAACATCAAGAATGTAAGAGGAAGATAATGGGTTACTTAATGTTTTAATGTCCTTAGGGACTTGCTCTTGTTTGATGGATTATGACTCAACATCCTCTGATCGATGTTAATTGATCAAATGTGGTTGGGTCAAATATATTAATGGTTATCTATTTAGTTTCCTCTCTCTCTCCCATTTCTTTTATATATTCCATTTTATTTCTCATTAAAAAGGGATAACTTAAAAATATTTCTCTTAGAGATAGAGACTCTTATGCTTTGGCTATGCCAATTTTTTACTATAACACCTATTTGATATAGTAGAGACTAAATTCCTCCATTTAAAATTTGAATTGAAGTGTTTCTTATGAGTTCATTGATGTGGTTAAGTGAATCCATACTTTACTTTTCCTCTATCTAAATTCCCTAAACTTCATGAAGTGTTTGGTAGCTTCCATAGGCCATTCTTAGTGCATATATAGTCTATTGATTAGTTTAGAAGTGGAAAATTTCCCTCCCATGCTAGATTAATAACTATTTATTTCCTTTTAGTGAAACATTTATGTGGAATCTTTTCAAAAAGTGAATGATGTGATATTTAGTAGTATCAAAAGTGTCCTATAGTATGTCTTGTGTAAGCATAAATGTTTAATACATTGGTGCATCACCTCATTTTTACATGTTTTCATGTAATTAGTGTCTTTTTCTCTCCCTTTTTCAATTCATAGGTTATTTTAGGTGATATATCCAATAGGAATCTAACCTTATCTAGAGGATCAACCTCACCACAAGATACCCACATGTTGAGGTTGTTCCCATTTTCATGGCTTATTGGAGGGAGCTTGAATAACTCCCACCATGGGTGAAAATTAAGACCAAAACAGTTTCTCGCACACCTAGTGGGACTCATTGGAGATGGTTTTGGTGAAATTATAGTTGCAGTAGTGTTCTTAAATAAGTATTTGGTGACTCCAAGCTCAACTAATTTATTCTAATAGTCAAGAGTTAGTTTTCAAGTAAGTCTATTTTCATTGAATTATATTGATGTTGTTTTCATGGATATGTATAAGGAAAATTATACAATACTTCCTCATCATCCCTATAGTGAATCATTAAAACTCTATCATAATCTATATGAGTTTCATTATGATCTTAATCAGCCTTACCAATAGTTTTATCCAAGCTATGTTGAGCTTTATCGGGTTTCATATGATCCTTATTATCAAGAGTATGAACCTTATTCCCATTATGAACCGTATCAATCTCAAGACCATATTTCACCTTCCTAATATGGCTATGATGTTGCATATGAGTAGCCTTGTTTCCAAGAGAGAATGGATGAAATAGAGATCAAACTACTAGCATATACAAGAAAAGTTTGTTCAAATTCTTAGTATGAGGAAGATGGGTTGTTTCTAAATGTATCCAATGATATAAAGGAGAGGAATGAACTTTTTAATCTTATATTGGAGAATATGTAGGTTTGATAGAGGCAAAAAAGTGATCTAAACTAGTGTCTCAAGAATCCTCTTGTATTCCTTACCAATCTTCTTGTGTTCCTTATTCTCATGAAGTTCTTAACCATGCTTAGTGTGTGCCAAGGGAGATTCATAGTTAGATTCAAGAGCCTATTCAAGAAACTAAACCTTATTGTAGTTACATTTATTCCTTGCTCATCCATAAAACTTAAGTTGTCTATGAGGAAAAAGAGGTTTCAAACTTTGATGAGGTGATAGACAAGTGGAAGTAGCAGAATATAGAGGTCTTTAAGAATTTATCTTTCCCTCCTTTTCAATACTCCCTAGATGATTCCATGTCCATAAAAATCCCAAAATCTAGTCATGATCAACCTTTCATGCTTTATACACCCTCTCAAGAAAATTAATCTCATCACCCTCCCACCATATCCCTTCTTCAAGAGGACCTTGTTTTATGGAGGTATGAGAAAGAGATTGAAGTTGAAGGTTAAGTTCTTGGAGGGTGTGAATAAGATGCCTCAATTTTGTTTGAGGAAGAGTTTCTCATTGATACTTCACTTGAGGTTATGGTTGATAATGAGGTTGTAGATAATCTTGAATAGTATATATCAAGTTTGATTGAGAAGGATGGTCTTGATGTGGAATAACTCTAAAAGAAATTAGTAAAATCTAAAGTCATGAATGAGTTTGAGAAATATCCTATTGAGAAGGATCAAGATACATTTCAAACTTATCCTATTTGGGTTGATCAAAATTAGGATCAAAAGGATTATTAGTAGTTTACCTTGAATATCTATAATAAATTAGGGAGATTTGTAGGGATATGTTGTCCATTTAGGAGCATGTTTATGAGAAATTTGATCAAGAGTGACTCATCCAAGATCGTGATATAGATTAAGTTCATTATTAAAATCTCCTTGAAGATCTTAATGAACTTATAATATATAGTAAGAAGAATTAGATTACTCAAGGACAAGGCATAGACAAGATATCACTTGATGAGGTTGTAGATGACAAGCAATATGAAAAATATCCCAAAGTGCAAGATGAGTTCATTTTTGTTGGTGACTAGTTTGTTTTTGATGAATCATTTGAGGATATGCTAAGAGAGTTGGTAGGTAATAAGAGTGCCTCATAAAAGGTTATGTTTAATAAATATCATGCTTTGCAACTTATACCGTCTTTTGGAATTAGCGAGTTCATGAATTTCCATTTTGATCTAGGTGGATCATGTTTTATCATGATTAGTTACATCTATTTATTTATGTTTTGTCTCAAATAAGTGTTTTGTTTGAAAATTTGTTTTTTTTAAATTAAATTCCCTTTTTTTGTGTTTCCTTCCCTATTTTGGTGGAATTTGTTGTCTTTATAAGTAAAAGGGTACTTGTAGTCATGGATCCAATTTGTTATTATTATTTGAGTCCAAGAGTCATGTAAATGGTTTGATTTCACAAGTATATCAGGCATGCTACCCTATTCAGTCACCAAAGATGTTGGTCAAATTTGGCCTACATACCAAAATTTACCTAATCTAGAATAAGAGAATAAGTAGAGTTCTGGATGGAATGAGTGGACCAAAATTAGTAGAATAAAAATATAATTTTGTTTAAAAATATTTTGAAAAACTTTAAGCAAGATTAAAGTATAAATATATCAATCTAAAGGGACCGAACTATCATGACACATCATACAAGAATAGGCAAAACAAGTTGGTCATAATTTAATAATTACACTTGAAGATTATTATAGAGATGAGTAATTTCATGGCATGTTGATTTTGGTCCCATAAAAATCCTCTAAAAATTTTGTATCTTGATGATTTCTCTATCTCAAGATATTATCTTCCAAAGCTAAACTTGTAGAGTGGGACGTGCACACATACATCAAATTTAGGCCTCATGGAATATCTACTTAAATTTAAATTTTCCAAGGACGAATGCATGGTTAACAAGTGTAAATATTATGGGATATTAATTTGATATATAATGATGTGTAAGAGATAAATAATGTCAGTGGGTCTAGAAGATCTAATGGAGTGCATCAAATTGTGCATTGAAGATCAAAAACTAGCTCACAGTAAAAAAATTAGTAGATCCTAGGAACAAATGTGTAGTTTTCAAGTGTCATGACCATGGTAACTTCTAGGTAAAGCAATAGTGTGCATGTAATTAATGTAAATTGAGATCTATGGTTCATATAAGATCAAGAAGTTAATTAACTTAAGATGAATGAGAGGCCACCACATGGCGTAAGTATAAGAATAGGATGGAACTAACTACAGGACCCATGAAATGAATGAGGAGATGATAAATGTCATAATTAAGAATCCCAGATTAAGATCAACAACTAAAATTAAAATTTAAAATATAAATGACTTCAATTGAGAGAAAATGCAACCTAAAGTCAAACGAAATAAAATATTTCAAGGGGATGCCATAAAGGCAAACACATTAGACAAAGGATTTTACCACCATGAATAGGTAGAATACATAAATAAAAGATTGGATATGTTCTAGATAACTAGGATTATATCCTAAAAATACATATAATTCCATTAAATCCCTATAAAACTTTTCAAGAGATTCTAGATGTAGGTTTTATGTCTCATTCGGATTTAAAAAACCTAGCCTAAAAATCTTCATTTGCAATCATGACTATATGAAAACTAATAGGGTGATTGGTTTTCATCCATAATGGATCTATATTAAAACTTTAGAAGTAATGAAAAAATGGTGATTGTGCAAGGAATGTCATAAAGAACATAAATGAGAAAACTCAAGTAACTACTTGATAATGTGAAGAACATCAAGCATGATTGAGGAATATAATGGTGCATTTAGAGTTTCAAGGTCCTTAGGGACTTGTTATTTTTTGATGGATTATGAATCAACACCCTTACATCAATGTTAATTGATCAAATGTGGTTAGGTCACATTTATTAATGGCTATCTATTCAATTCCCTCTCTCTCCCCTTTTTTATATATTTCAATTTCTTTCCCATTGAAAAGGGTTAACTCTCAAATAATTTTCTTAGAGATAGAAGCTATTATGCTTTGGATATGCGAAATTTTTACTATAAGACCTATTTGATATAATAGAGACTGAATTCCTCCATTTTCAAGTTGAATTGAAGTGTGTCTTATGAGTTCATTGATGTGGTTAAGTGAATCCATGCTTTCCTTTGCCTTTGTCTAAATTCCCTCACCTTCATGACATGTTTGGTATCTCCCCACAGGTCATTATAAGTTTATATATAGTCTATTGATTAGTGTAAAAGTGGAAAACTACCCTCCCATGATAGATTAATAACTAGTACTTACCTTTTTAGCGAAACACTTATGTGGAAGCTTTTTAAAGAGTGAATTAAGTGATGTTTAGTAGTCTCAAAAGTGTCCTATAATATGTATTGTGCAAGTATAAGTTTTCAAAACATTTTTCCATCAACCTCATTTTTACATTTTTTCATTAAATTAGTGTCTTTTTGTCTCCCTTTTCCAATTCAGAGGTTAGTGTATGTGATATATTCAATAGGAAGCTGGACTTCTCCAGAGGATCAACCTCACCATAGGACATCCACATCTTGAGTTTTGTTCCCATTTTTATGGTTTAGTTTTAGGGAGGATAAATAAATCCTCCCATGGGTACAAATTAAAACCACAAAAATCTTATTGTAATAGTTCAACTTACAAACCCATTACAAACCCTTA
>JARHVA010001604.1:0-200000 GCA_037957365.1 Torreya grandis
CATCATCTATTTAGTCCATAAACAGGTGTTGAACATTTATATAACTTACAATTGTACCAAGTCATCTTAACCATTACATGCTCAAGTTGCAATCTTAATGTTTAACATGACCCATGTATTGCATTTTAAACTAAATGTATCTATTTCCATGTAGGTCAAAGATAATGGCACTATCAAACATTATGTAAACTTTTTACAAATATCAATGAAAAATACCTAATCAAATCACTATGGTATATAATATGTTCACATTATGACACAACCTTATATGTATATGTACATATGTATATATTCATATACATAAGTATATATACATATGTTTGATTCCATATAAGAGTATACTAATATATTAACATAGGTTCCAAATTAAGTCTTCTAGTATAATGTGCTCAAATCCTTATCAACTTTGATTTATTTTGAAACCCACAAAATTGTACAACAAAATCCCTCTAAAATATCTAGCAATAATTATATTAAAAATATATAAGGGTTTTAATTAATAAACAAATCCTCAAACCATGTAGAATTTGGTGGATCTTTAAGGATTATTTTTATGTCATTTGAGTTAATACATACTTTACAAGAAGGTCAAATTATAGGGTCAAATTTTTCCATAACTTGATGTCCGAGTAACAAGGCTCAATGTCAAGCATAAACTAGGTCTTCATATATTATGGCTTGACCCTCAATTCTATAGGCCTGTGGATAAAACTAAATTCCATCCCTTGGTCTATAGATATGAAACCTTAGGGATTTGAGTAAGGTTTTTATTAAAATATAAAATTTCAAGCATTGAAATGAGTATGACAAAACTCATATCAAACTAACATTTTTTTCTGCTATACAAATCTACAATAATGAAAGATGAACTGACCTCAAGTGTTTTGTCACTTCAATGTATGAAATGTTACCCCTTACACCACTTTCATTGATCTCTACTTTATCCTTATATTTCCTACCATTATCTTATTTTTTAACTTCCCCCTTTTCCTCTTCTTATTATTTTACCAAAATCTTTGCAAATTTTTGCACAACTAACCAAATCTCCCATTATTTTGTCAATTTCCCATCATTACTTTTGCCTTCATCAATCCACCATATCTTCATTTTTTGTTAACGTGTTGTCAAGAGATCGATATGTAGTATGGAATTTGTAGAATCCCTCCATCTCTTCATAGAGTGAAGTTAACTCTTATGATTTTTAGAAATGACAAAATATAATTCTTTTTAACTTTTTAGTTTATTATATAAACCAATGATTATAACCAAACAACATCCAAAGATTTGAATTTCATTTAAATAAATTTTCTTTGGGGTGTTTTTACCTCTACACTATGCCATTAAAAGGGACAACAAGAAATAATTAAATAAGACCATTGATATTCATACCTCAACTAACTATAATGCATTCCATGTTACCAACATATATTTTTAGTTTCTATAGATATTTAAATAACACAACCAATCAATGCAAGGATTTTACATGCTAATAAAATCACAAGTGTTCTACTTAGAAAATTCAAACAAGACTCATTTGTTACCAAAACAACCAAATCAAGCAATAATCATTCTACTCAAGAAACATTCATTTCATTTCTCTGATAATACTTTCCCTCTGTACTACCTATGAGGGTGGTACAGTCCTGTAACCACCTCAATCAAACAAACACATGCATTGGATTACAAAAATAGCATTGAAACTAGTGTCCAAGTATAAACACAAGTGTTCACAAATATAAAATGTTATTAAAATTTTATAACTAATAATGAAGAATGTATATAATGTTTTAAGCATATTTTGGGATATAAGTGATCTAGGTAGCTAGAAAATCAATAATGGACTATAAGATAGGCATTTAGGCACAATGAGATGATGAACACAAACATTTTGGATGCAAGGTATGTCAATAACTAAAGGTTATAGACTTGGCTAATATTATCCAAGTTTATAAGAATATTTTATCATATAAATCTAGATTTGAGTATCTATACCGCCCCCCTCCCCCCCCCCCCCCGCTTTAATATAGTAAAGCATAAGGATGAAATTTTTAGGCTAAAGGAAAGAAATGTATATCATAGTGTGTACAACACACCTTTATTTGAATTGATTATTATTTTAATTTGATTTATGTGTATTCCCTAAATCCAAGATAATGTTATAGGTGTAATTAGTGCATATAATCTATAAATGAATAATTTAAACTACTTGAAATAAAAGGGATAGAGGAAGGAATACACCTATGTGTTGATGTAACCATGTCTCCCCTTTTTATTTTACTTTGGTAATTATTCTTCCTAGATGAATCATTCGAGAGAGGCTCACATCTAAAACTTGAATATGTGAAGAGGGTAATTAGAGGGTGCCAATCTGGTATGAGGGTGAGTTGTGAAAAATCTATCATGATCACTAAATCTCAATCATGCAACTCAAATGTAAAAAGAATATATCCAATCATACCAAAATCAAACGGTGTAATCATATCAAACTACCATAAATAGAGGTAGTGCCAAGTCCATTGAGAATGTTTAATCTTGATCACATTAATAAAAAAACCCAATGTTGTAGTAGATAAAAACTCAAACAATGGATCTTGGTAAGGTTGGTGCATGAATATTAGTATGATTTGAATAATGTATCTATAATATGGTGCATTTTCATGGCATATGCAGTTCAAATGTGTCTCAAGTTGAATTATTTGTCAAAATGTAACCTCTAATCTATAATCTATGTATAATATGTGTCACAAATCTAAAAAGATTTATCCCAAATCTTTTCCAAATGTATAATATTCTATCCCATGTGTATATCTGAATTATGTAAAGTGTATAGTATTCTTCCAATTTTATCAACTATGTGAATGTGGAGTCATGTCTCTATGACATGTCCCCATACATTTCCCCCCGCCCTCGACTTTTTAATGTGAGGGAAATCAAAAGTGATAGTCACCATATCTCAAAATGATAAGAAACTATGTTGTATATATGCCAATTATATAGTAAATAACATATAATGGTATCATATTAAAGTATATGTATGAATGAAACTCATAGTATGTATGCATAACAATAAATAAGATGCATGATATGAACCATGGAAATGTATATAAGTAAAAAGCTTAGAAAACAATAAAACACACACACAATAGTATTCAATTTCATGAAAAGAGGGGTATAAAGAGACCAAAAACAAGGTTCATGTTCAAATATCGCACACTCAAGGAGAGAACATATTTAAATTTCCACACCCCAATGAAATAAGCAACACTTAGTGAACTATGGCCAACAACTAAAGAACATGTTTAAATGTTTTTCAATCAAGACAATAAATCAAATACAAAATATACTCAAGTAATACATATGAAGAGATGAAATAAGTGAGAGATAAGTAAATAACATAAGCATGCCATATTATTCATTGCATACATATGTTAGTAAAATGTCATGTATAATAACATATCAAGTACACCATGTAAGTGTAGATAATATTTATAAATTATATATCACCTTGGCCTTGTACACTTAACAAACTCAAACATTGGTTGTTATTTTCTATTCTAGACCTTTCACACTTTAAAAAGTCTCACATCTAATCTATGTTGTGACCCTTGGCCTATATATTGGTTCTACTAGTCTTATGTTAATGACCCAGAACCTTTATCTTTCCCATAATGCTTAAACTATGCTTATCTTATGCCATTTTAATTTCTAAGCTTGTACCTATTTTTAATTACCAAGACACAAATGTCAGTCTCAAACCCCTATGTCGACTCTAGTGTCTTACCATCATGTAAGTGTCTAATGCCATAAATTCATCTAATTTGAAAATGAAATGTATCCTAACGGTTGGCTTCAATGCTTAAGTGTAAGATATTTCTCAATAAGAGTGGTATATATTCACAATCACTCCTCATTCATTCCTCACCTAGCATTCATACCAAATATCATTCAAAGAGAATTTGGCTAATAAAACCTTCCCTATTTATTATTATTTCCATACCATTCATAGGGACTACACATATACATGTATGAATTATTTAAGGAGTTTCCCAAGAGCCTAATTTTCCAAGTTACAATCTAGGTCACTAGTATACTTATTTTCCACATATTGCACCCTTGTGCACACATAAGCCAACAAATTAGGGGATAAATACATCAGTTTAAGGCCATCTTCATAGTAGTCACTACATAAGAAATACACATTGACATAGGGGTATTTGGGGTTAACTCAACACTTTGATCTGCCTAACCCATTTTTCCAAGGTCACTATGAAGATGATGAAATAGGGTTTTGCCATTTGATGAGGAGTGATAGTCCATAAACCGTATATAAATTTACTAGAGTGAAGGCAAAGACAAACCCAAAATCAATCAAGTGGTCACATCCTTTTCTAGTAGGTATTTCATATAGGAAACCTACATATAGTTTATTTAATAGTGTCAATGCTAATTTTTAAGGCTGATACTAGTGTTTTCAGCTCCAGAGGCACTCAATCTAGAATTTGGTGATTGTTCTAGAATACTCATCTAGTCTACTTATTACCTATTCTAGATCCAAATATATGTTACCATCAAACCAAGCTAAGTATATTTTTATTTGTCATTTCCATATATAGCATAGTATTACTTCATATTTTTAGCCTATCTTAGTTTAATAAATTTAGCATATGTCGTATCTGAGTTCAACATTTAATTTAACTATAATAGATCTAATTATCACCTTTGTGTATTTTATTTTTATATTCTTATCCCTATCTACCCAAGTAGGATCCACATATAATTTAGGGTTAAACATTTGGTGAACCCAATTTGAATGAATGCAAAATTTTCTAATTCTTAGGGTTTTTAGTTAGTTAAGATTTTAGATAATTGTAATTATTTATTTCCTACTTATATTATTTTGTATGTGACCTAGACATAGCCTTAGATTAGGAGGTGTGCCTATTGAATCCATTGAGCTTCCCCTGCCACCACATAATATGTATCAAATCAATGAAGGACCTAATCCTATGGATCATGATGATAACAATGTTTAGAATGAAAAACATATTGACGGGGTTATCATAAAATAAGTTTATGATAATGAAAATAATGAGTCTAGTGAGATCAATGAATAAGAGCAAATAGATCATGAGAAAGTGAAACCAATTACATTGTTTCATGTGCATATTCATCAAAAACATATAGATCTTTCTAAAATCCTAAAAACCATATTAGAAACTAAAAAATAAAAAACATAGATGACCAAGAAGGTCAATCTATTAATCATGCTATTATAACCATAGTTCATCCCCATATACCAAAAACCCTCCCCTTAAACACATTATAACCTAATACTTATAATGGGGGAATGAGCTATGTATTTTAACCTATTTTCCTAAAAACACTATTACTGCATCTACCATAAGGATAAAAAATGTTTTAACTCAAATATAGTTTTCAATATCTATTACTAATGAAACCATGTTTACTTATCCATTGGTGACTAATAAAATAGATAATTTAAACCCCAATGGATCTACATTTAAAACACTCCTTCAAGTTATAAATACCTTGGAGGACAAAGTTATAAAAATTGAACAAAAGGCTATAAACTCTCCTCAGCTATTGATTCCCAAGATGTGTTGCATAACCCTCTTGTAATTGAGATATATTTACATCCTTTTCAAAATAGTTTATTTGAACCTAACTTTCCATTTTATGATGGCAAGGGTGATCTTGAGAAACATGTTTGATATTTCTATATGGCATGCCTTCATTATGCATCCAATGATAAACTGTTGACCAAATTATTTCCAAGGAGCCTCAGGGATTATGCATTGAGGTGGTTATATGATTTACCTTTCCAATCTATGAAAGAATTCAAACCTCTTCCAGATCCATTTTTGTCACACTTCACTATTAACATTACTGAAAAGGTTTCCTATGACCAAATTAAAAATGATAAACAAAGAACCAATGAACCTATCAATGAATATTTATTGAGGTACAAGACAATGTCGGATAAAATAGCCAATCCTATGCCAGATAAATAGCTTGAAGACATATTCAATAAAAAAATTCTTGTTCCTTTACATGAGTCCATTATTTTGAAAAAAATAAATCTTTTGATGACTTATGCCATGTTATTTGAGACTATGAAATGAAACTTATTTCATTCAAAAAACTTAAGTATGTAACAGACACACCAACATACATCTACATCAAATGCCAAATTTATATTCAATCCAAGTTATAAGGTAAAACCTCTTGAGACTAAAACGGAAATAACCACCATGGTTAATGCAATTTCAAATCATATTAATTGCATTATCTTATCTAATGCACCAAGGAGATAATATACATGTTTACTTGAGTCTTCCACTTCATTATTCCCATAGCTAGTAGAGTTTCATCTTATATCTCTCCCTCACCCTATAGAGGTTGATAAAAATAGACCTCTACCTAAAGGGTACAATGTAATTGTTTATTTTTATTATCACTAAGTATTAGGGCATTATATGAATAGATTTTTTTCCTTGAATCATCATATACAATACCTTATCGATGATAAAATTTTTACATTTGATGATATTCCAAAGGAATCAAGTTCACAACCTAGTGATCACCAGAAATAAAAAATGTTTAATAATCCTTTGCAAGATCAGTCTAAGAAGGAACTAGAACTAAAAATGTCATATAATGCACATCTTCTTCCATCAAATTATGATGACCCATTATATTGGATTATTGGTACCTATACATAGCATACACCTCTTATGGTTCAAAGACCTACTATTATTTTTTATGATACTAAGGTTAAGGATGATGAATATTATATTAATTTTTTATTCATTTGAGATTTTTTTTATCACTAGCCTATACACAGTGTTATGATTGATAAAGGTACAAGATAATTTTTTTGCATCATGACATTATTTATGCATCTAAGTTATGTTTATCATGATTTTCATTCATATACTAGATTAGTTATAGAAATCAATAAGACCTCCCATAAGTTTCTTAGTGATATTAACCTAACTTTATAGGTTAGTACCATGCATGTGGGTATTACATTTTTAGTTATACCTTCCATGGGAATATTTGATATTTTATTGGGAAGACCTTAGATTTATACACTTTGAGTAGTACCTTATATAGCTCATGGGTGTGTGAAATACATTCATGCCAATTAGGTAATTACAATTTATGGAGTTATATAAAAAATCCTCTTGAATAAGAAAAATTTATACTCATACAACTAATTATAAAAACTACTAAGGTTAATTCACCACAAAAGGGCAAGTAACAAGTAATACTCTTTACTAGGCAACTAGTACTTGAGAAACCATTACATCAGATATATGCAGTGGATTCTATGAAATCTTAACCTTCTAATATGCACCATATTTAGACATCCAGAGAAATTGAACATGTTTATACTATTTTCTATTACATATAAACCAAAAATCACATGGAGATGGGTTCTATGAACCACTATTCCTTTTATTACTAGTTCATGACCTCATAGTCCTATTATATATATGCAGATTATCATAAATGATATGATGATAGGTATTGCACTTATATGTTCTCCTTGGTAGTACCACAAATTCCTTAAACCAATATTTCAATTGGGAGATACCTATGATGATCCTTTGGATGATATCATAGGATGATCTCTCTTCTTCACATATTCTAAAAATACAAAAGAAATAAAAAACCTTCAAAACTAAAAATATTTTCAGCATAAACATATTTTATTGGATCCTTGGAATCTATGTGTTAGTTCTATGTTGATGGATGACATATGAGTTACTTATACATACACATATGTGACATGATTTTATTTTAATGTGATACATTCATACATAGATATATGATATATTCCTATTTTGTATGCTGACTTCATGTGATCACATTATGACTTATATTGGGACTTCATGTGATCACATTATGTTTATTTCTAAATGTGTATCACTAGGTCAACATATAGTGTTTAAAAAACACTTCTTGTTTCTAGATTCCACGAATCAATTACATGAGTTGATGATTGTGACAATCTTATTATCCTTGGTGGAATAGAGGTTGAATAGTTTGACTATTTCAAAAATTTATATTAGTTGATGGTTGGGAGACAACGTGGCTTAATATTTGATATTTGATTTTGAAGATAAACTATGCTATTTGAAGTGAATTATGCTCAAAACCTAAGTATAAATATAAAATAATATGAATACTCATAATATAACTAATTTAAGGTGAATTGGTAGAAAGGAGCAAAAGGAAGCTTAGGGAAGAAAAGAGAAGTGTTGTTGATATTTGCTTCAAACATTATGATAAAGTTCCAATTTCATCTGAACGTCCATTTAACCAATGTGAAACATGAATTAGCATAATCCAAAATCCTACCACACATCAGGTAAACATCGAAGGAAGGTATGAAAAGATGTAAATAGAAATCAAGTTCACTTTGAGAATTTCACCCCTGCAAGAAAATAGCATTATCCTAGATGCAAGAAGAGCAAAGAAAGTGAAGTAAACCTAATAGCTTTAAAATAGTCTAGCATTATCCCAAATTACCAACTTTGTATTAGAAGATGCACAATCATAATTCATAAGAACCATTCAAATTTGAAGATGAGACTAGATAAATGAGAGAGAAAACATGATACCAATTCACACAAACAATTGTGGGCAAACTTTGCAAAATTCCTTGCTTATATTAATTTTCTCAAAAGTTACAAATAGTTTTTTGGCTCTAAAAGCTCTCTCCTTTTAATAAATGACAATGCCCCTTTTATATAAGGCCCAATGAGTATGTCTATCATTCATATCTAATGATAATTGCACAAGTGTCAAGGATAGTTGTCCTTCTTTAACATTCTAGAATTAGACAATTTAAAAATGGACTTACATATAAGCAATGTGCTTTAAAAATTGCATATGTTTTTACAAAAGAATATTCTATTTCAAAAATATACAATTTTGGTTGTAAAATTATATTCCTAATCCAATTAACTTTAGGGCCCTTTTGTTGATGCATTCTTTTGCCTTCCCTACAAGATCTTCAATTTATCATCTAGAGATCAATGATAGGTTGCATGAATAATTCCTTTTATTAGTTGTTTAGTCCCTTGAGATCCATCTTAGTCCTTTCTAAAGATTTTTTGATTCCCTTAACATATCCTATCTTTTATTTTGATGATAAAAGTGAGCCCATAATCTTCTTTCTATTAGCCATTATTTTCCCTTGTCCTTAATTCCCCACTTTTAAAATGAATTGAGTAGTTATATGCCTGAACTCTTCATTAGTTATTAGACCCAAAGGACTAATTGTGGTGGGTTATTTTATTAGGCTATCCAACATGTGTAACATCTTATCTTCCTTCTATTTAAGGTCCTTAAAAATGTCAATCATGGTTTCCTCATATTGTTTGAACCTATCTTCTAGGATTGACAAGATGTCAGTCTCTTCTAGATTTTGTTCTATTATAAGATGCCCTTGATCATTATAGTAGAGCCTCATTGCAAACATGTTCTCCTCTTGTGATGGTTTGATGGTTCTCAATGGTCTGAAACAAGCTTGACTAATTATTGTCCCCTATATCAAATTGTGTGTCTTTGAAAACCCTCCCTTTTATATCTAAAATTAGATAGAGATCCACATATTACATTGAAACACTTTTTAGGATGATATGGCTTTGAGATTCTCTATATTTCTTTATAGTGGTTTTTAGTTTAATTATATATTGAATTATCCTTACACAAGTGATGTTAACAGACTTTGTTATTACCTAAAGATGGTGTAGAGTAAGGAATTTTATGCAATTACCATAGTGGCCATGAATTTTTTAAAATTTCTCACTAGTGGTATAAACTTTGGTTTTTGACTAAATTATCCTTTCACAAGTGATAGTTTAACTCTTTTAGGGTTGATTACAATGAGCACAAGGTCAAATTAGGGCTTATGTACTTACTAGGTAATTCTTGAAGGTTTTTCTGGTGTTTTAATGGTGATATATGTTTGAGCATGTTTGAGATTCATGATTTAGATCCTAATTAGACTATGTATTTATACCCTTACATTTTCTAGGTCTACAAAATCTTCCACTTAAAATATTATACTTACGTGGATCTAATGTGTCATCACCATGGCATCCATGTGGTATTTTTGTAGCATTTTGCTCATTAATATTTAAAAAGTGACTATTTCATTTTGAAAATTCTACCTTGATCACATACTATTGGATGACCCTTGCAGAGATCAATGCAGGCCATTGATCTCAATCTGAGAACTCAAACACTATTGGTTTCTTTAGTATGTTTCCCTCAGTTATGACACTTGTCACTTTTGCATTTGCTCTAAGATTTATTGAAATATTAAAATTGATCTCACACCATTTATCTTGATTACATAGATCAATTACACTTTGTCAATCTTGATCTATTTAATTATACCTCATGCTCTATGGACCATTGATCAAAATGTGTACGCTCATCCATGCACCATTGATATTTGAAAGATGTTCAAGCTTTAAATTTTGGATCATGACTATTCCACATGTCATCTCCACATTCTTACTTATAGATTTTGACTTTTCAACATTTAATACACACCATTCAATCATTTTCATCCCAGTAAATGCATTCTAATGGATATTGATGTGTAAGGTTAAATAACAATGGTTTTCAAGTGTTTTTTGGTTGATATTATGACAATTGTCACTTTATCACTTGTCTTTGGGCTCAAAGTTTTGACTTGATACCTACCATTAGATCAATATTTCTTGAGAAAACATGTACCATTGATCTTTAGAAGATGTTTGAACTTTAGCTTAGGGTTGGGGCTTTGTCTTTAATCTTGCACCATTGGATTTCAATCATTTGAGAAAATATGGACCATTGATCCTCTAGATGAAAATGATATTTAAGTTAGTGCTCGATAAAAAAAAGGAAATTAACATAATGTTTTTGGGCTATGGTTTTATTTTTTGTTAATAAATGCAATAAAAACTTAGGATAAAATCTTTGAGTTAGGTTTTGAGACCTAATAAAGGGGACCTTATGAATAATAAAAGATACAACATATAGTTTTAGCCTAAGATTTTTTGTATTAACAAATACAACAAACTTTAGGGTAAATATTTTAGGCTAATTATATAGTAAAAGGTATCCTTTGTTTAGTTAGACCATGTGAAAATAAAAAGCACCAAGGGGGCTCAAGAAAATAAAGAGACCAAACATAAATTTTTTTGACTAAGGTTTGTTCGTATTAATAAACATGACTAAACTTTAGGATAAAAATTAAACTAAATCCATGGCATGATTAATCATTCCCATGTAAATTATTCCCACCAAATTTGAATTTGATTCAAAAGGTCTTAAGCTAGGGTAATTGGAATGAGTGTTTCAAGATGATTAAACATGGCTTCAATTTTATTTTCAATAGACCAAAGGCTATTAAAAGGCCAAAAATCATGAAACCCAAGCATTTCTCATTTCAAATGGACTCCATTAGATTTGTAACATGAAACATGAAGATTTAATGTTAGCAACTTTAGGTAAGATTAAATCATAATTATGAACAAATATGCCAACCAAATTAGGCAAGAATGATCTTCAAATAAAGACTATGTAATCATGTTAGTGGTACTCTTACCATGTGAATTTTCAATTTTAAGGTATAAATTTTCATAATTTAAGACAAGGGCCCCCATTTTTTAGAAATAGGGGTATGTTGACCTCAAAAAATGATGACTTCTAGGGCAAACATAGCAATATATTAGAATTTAAGGACTCTAGTTTAGACTAATAACTAGGCTACTTTTCCACTTGATCAGGCACCATTATTAAGATTAGTTCATGGTTAGAATAAATCTTGCATATGCAAAATTAAGACCAAACATTGAGATATCCATGTTGTGTGTGTTTTGATTTCACTTACTAATTTCCATAGAATTTAGAGAATAAATTCTAGATTCATGACTTTAACCATTAACATTGAATTACAACATATTTAGATGTTCATTGAGCATCATGCTTTAGTTTAGGGGAGGCTTGGGAAATGATATATTACTAGCCAAGTATTCATAACCTTGATATATATACCTTTGGCTCCATTCAAGGCCTTACTTCATTACCATATAGGCTTCCATAGCCCTGATGGAGATTACCAGAATCACCTCTACTCAAAAAGCCTTTTGAATTTTGAAATAAACTTTTATTTTTTGTACTTTTTAAATATATTGATTTTATAGAAAAGTTTGGGAACCAGATTAGCCAAGTTTTAGGATTTGGTCACATGTTTGATCTTCAAACAATCATCCTTAGTTGTAAACTCTGTCCTAGGCAATTAATTTTTTTTAGTGGAAGCATGACTATATCCTAATAATCTAATCTTTCACCCTATATGTGAAATCCTTATTATAACCAAACTTAGATCACAACAAGGTTTATAATCTCAAGGAATAATTAACCTATGTATTATTCTTTACTAGTTTCTCTAAACTATCACATTAAGCTCATTTTTTAGTAATCCATGATCAACTAATGATGAGAAAACATTCTTACATTCTTGAACTATGAGGTTCCTTTGGGCAATCATATGAATCTTGAGTTGAGGGTTGTCTAAAATAGACTTATATAAATAAAGGAACAAAGTAGGGAAAACAAACACACCAAATATGAATCACACCAATAGAAAGCAAAAGAAATAAGTAAACAAATATATACAAACACTATGTATAAGCAAGGGAAAAAAAGGAAAGAATAATAAGGAAAATAAACTAATCCCTACCTATACTAACTCTAACTAGTCTAACAGTTTACTCCATGAAGACATATGATGGGACAATAGATAAATAGTGCTTGAGGTATTACCCATTGGTTGGATATGTAAATTTTGCTCCTTGTACGTCTTTCAATTTGAAGTTGTTATCTGTTAGGGTCTCAATAATTTTATATGGACTAATCCAAAGAGGTGTGACCTTCCCATGTTTTATTTTTTATTTTAAGGCTTTGTCCTAGATAAGAACTAGGTCTCCTTGTCCAAACATATTTATCTTTGAATGTTTGTCAAACCACCTCTTGACTATGGTTTGGTGTCTTCTAAAGTTGGAAAAATATTCCTCTCTTTCATCTTCTATTTATATGATGTCTAACAACCTTGAACTTGTAAATTATTGATCCTTCTCTATGTACTCTAGCATAAACTTATAGGTTGGAAGCTTGACTGTTATGGGGAATATAGGTTCTTGACCTTATACTAATAAGAACGGTGATGCTTTAATAGCTTGCTTGAATATTATTCTATCTGCCCAAAGGGCATACTTGAGTAGCTTGTGCCATGTTCTTAGTTTATTAGTTGTAGAATTCTTTTTAGCTTTCATCAATTTATTATTTGTTGATTTTGACACTCCATTACCTTGAGGATAATGGTTTTATTAGAACTTGAGGATAATGTTATTATTATATTCCCACTTAATCATCTCAATGGATACAAGGTAGATCCATTATCATAGACTAGAGACAAAGGTGTCCCAAACCTTGTGCATATTTTTTCTTCTAAAAATTTGATCACCTTTTTAGTTTTGCACTGCTCAGTTATCACTACTTTAGTCCATCTAGTGTAGTAGTTAGTAGCAATTAGAACATACTTGTGACCATTAGAGGAATTAATTTTAATGACCCCAAAAAAATCCAATCCCCATTGGGCAAAGGGTTTATCCATCATTATTGGATTTAGTGGCATGCCTTCCTTAGGCTCTTTAGTGTTGAAGATTTAACATGAGTGACAATCTCTCATATGATTGTGAGCATCTTTGAAAATAGTGGGGCTAGTAGTAACCAGCCCTAAGCATCTTATGAGTTATAGCCCTTTTAGATGGATGTCCACTTCTCAATTTTTTCATGGAAAGTGCTCAAGATCTCAGCTGCCTCTTCCTTGGAAACACACTTTAGGTAAATGCATTCAAATTTCTTCCTAAACAACACTCCATCCTTGATCATAAAATGAGTTGATTTGAGCCTTAAAGTTCTCTTTTGATCTTTACTTAACCTTGTAGGATAATAACCATTAATTATCAATTGAATAATAGGATAATAACAATCATTGGGATGAAATTCTTTTTGTTCTACCTACATAACACTCAATTAGAGATTAGGATTGGAAATTAATTAAATTAAACCTTGTCATCTTACCAACTTTGTAGTCTTTATCTCTAGATCATATTCTTTGAAAACAAACATCCACTTACCTCTCCTTTATCCAAGTTCACATTGACTAAGAATGAGCTTAATGGTAGGGTTGGGTAGTGTTGCATTTACCTTATTTCTGAGGATATAATGCCTAAATTTATTCACTAACTTGACCAGAGCACATGCTTATTTATCAATAAGATAATAATTTAATTCATCATTTTAAGAATTAGTACTCATGAAAGTAATAGCATGATCACATCCATCTATATTATGACTTAGGATAGTTACAATTATATGTTTAGAATAAAAAGAGTAAAGATATAAGTCTTTATTAAAGTATCAACTTATCATCATAAGGGCTTATCCAATTACTTCTTTGATTTCCTTCAAGACCATCTTGGTCTCTTTATTCCAAGTGATCTTAGCATCTTACTTCATTATGCCATTCAAAGGTCTCACTATTTCTATAAAACTAGAAATAAACTTCCTCACAAAGTTGATTTTACCAAAGAAAGACTTTAGTTCTTTCTTATTATTATGGGTTTCTATCTTTGACATTACATTTATTCTATCTGGTTCTATAGAGATACCCTCCTTAGTATTAACATGTCCCAACCATTTTCCCTTAGTTACACAAAAAATGCTCTTCTTTGGGTTGAGAGAAATTCCATGCCTCCTACACCTTTCAAATACTTGTTTCAAATGCATGATGTGATCTTCTCTATTATTTGAAAAGAAAGTTAAGTCATCCATATAGATGATAATTCAATTACCTATGAGGAATTGGAATTCATGATCCATTTCTCTTTGAACGGTTGAACCTATATTTATCAATCCAAAGGGCATTCTCTTGTAGTTAAAAGTGCCCCATGTAGTAGGAAAAGAGGTCTTCATCATGTCTTCCTTGTCCACTAGCACCTAATTATACCTTGAAAATACATTAAGAAAATACATCATAGTAGAACTAGAAACAACTCAGATTATTTAATCAAGAGAAGGTAGGGGGTCATTATCCTTTTCATATGCTCTATTCTAATTTTTAAAATCAATGCACAATCTTATTTCACCATTTTTCTTCCTGATGGGTACTAGGTTAGCTACCCAAGTAGAGTGTCTAATGGGAAACACTATCTTAGAATCTAGTAACCTTTTGACCTTTTTGTCTATCATTGGTTCTAAGATAGGGTTTATTAGACTTTATTTTTTCCTAAATTAATTATAGTCTTCCTTTAGATTTATGGTGTGGGTTATGACCCTAGGATCAAAGATATTTAAGTCATCATAAGACCATACTATTACATCCTTATACTTGGTCAAATAATCTTTATCTCTCTAGGTTTCAATGCTTGTGCAGGTTGTACCAATATTTACCAATTGAGATTGACTTTGGAAACCCAAGTCAACTATATTTTAGTCCTTCCCATCTACTTTGGGAATCTTAGTAGTATCAACTAGTTTGTCTAAATAAAATAGTCTCTCTAAGGCTATCATCCCTTTGGGGAACTTATTATCACTCTATTAAATGACTTTGTCATCAATTTTGCCTTCAAATTTATCATCATTAAGGGTATTTTCACTGGATTCATCAATTATGTGAGCCTCAAACACTCCTGATCTAGTCATGAAGTCTATGATTTATTAATCATCATTGAATACATATAAATAGTTAACATTATTCGGCACTAAAGGACATGGGACTAATTAAAGGGTAAGGCTTTGTAATTTTTAATTAATTAGGCATAAGGTTGTCTATAGATAAATAAAGTTCATTAGTAGCCTTGATTTCCTCTTTACGGATTGACACAATGTTAAAAGAATCAAAACTTTCAATTAAGTCCCACACTCTAAATTTATATTGTTAAAGTATGACATCTTGCATTGGTATTTACTTGTGACCTAATTAAATGCTAGTTATGAGTCACCAAAAACTAATAGTTCCTTGACCTTATGTTTAATTGCAAACTATAATACAAGAACAACTGATTCATACTCTATAAGATTGTTAGTGAATGGGAATTAGAGTTTGTAAGAGGCATTGTATTATTTCCCAATGGGATTAATTAATACCACTCAAACTCCAGAACCATCTAGTACCATCAAAATATAGCTTCCATAATCTAGGCATATCATGAGAAGTTTTAGAGTTACATACCTTTATGGTGTCAAGAGTGTAAACACCTAGATCTGAGTTAACTACATTGACCCTCTCATTGGTTGCATTTTACTTGGTGATCATACACTTCATTTTGGGTTCCCTTTTTATCCTGATCTAATTTGGAACTCCTTTCTAGGGAAGCCACATGTGGGAATAATTAGTAGACATGTATCCACTCAAAGATCTAGTCCAATCCCTACTTAGTATCATTCCATATGAATAAAAATATCCAATACTTAGATGTCAATGAATTGTTGGATCCTTGGCTAAGAAGTAATCTACATGTGAAAATTCAATAATTCACCAATCACTTTGACTCTTGATTTATATAACTATGTCACAACCCTATCATATTTAATTGGAGTCAAACATAATTGTTTACAAATACCCTTAGGCATGATGTTTAAAGATGCACCTAAATTTACCAAGTAATTATGTATTTTTTTACCAAAGATACTAACTGTGAGTAAGAAAGGTGGAACGTTTACTTTATTTTTATGTATTAAAATGTTTGTGTGTACAACCTTTTGAGACTCACCAGGTTTTTTAGACCAATATTGTGAAAACAAATCCCTTTGTTCTGTAATCTGAGTCAACTCATCAAAGGTAATATTAGATTTTGTCTTTCTCATGTCATCTATTATATTATATCTAGTCCTATTAGAAAAATTAGATGCCTCAGCATTAGGTTTAGAGGTACTTCCCTTAGGAGGCTCTGAATTACTATCTAATATAGTATCAAAAGGAGTGTCAAAATTATTTGGTAGAATTGAGGTGGTAAAAGGTTATCTTTTCTCTCTATTCCTCAGAGCATATGTTTTCTTTAGATTTCTGAAAAGCATGAAACTCTTTAGGGATATCCTCAAGCTCATTCTCTTCTTGGAATGGGAACACAAATTTATTTAGCATTAGAGTTGAATCAAAATATTTAGATTACCTTAAATAACCTAAGGTACCTACACCATTATATTTATTAGATATAACTTCAAAAGTATCTAACTCTTCTTGAAAAGCTTCAAAAGCATTAGAAAAATCTAGATAGTCTAATTCACCATGTTTTGATGTATAATGAACTCAAAAATAATCAAGCAAAGATACATCACTAATATTTATGTCAGGCACATTATTATTAGTAGATGAATCATTGTTATGGATATTATTGGTATTGTTTTTAAATTTGTTTTAAGGACTATTGAAACTTTGAAAAGAGAAATTCTTATTGGAGCTTTCTCTAGTATTTTTAACCTACTTTTGTAGCTGAATGAAACTAGTGCTTAGATTTTAAACCATCTTCAAGATAGAATAATTCTCAATATTGGGTGCCTAAAAATAATGAACTTGAGTATTTCTACTAGATGCAAACATAAAATCTCTCTTGTCTTGGGGATGGGATCCATTGGTAGAGTTATTCAAGAATCCTAGGTTTTAGACAGGATGTGCATGTCTCAAAGGCAATTGGTTCAGAACTAGAAGTTGATTTAAGGTAGGAATATTTTTATTAGCATTTAGAATGACATTCAAAATATGAAAATTAATGTTGGGAATGATATATGCCATTTGGCCCTAGGGTTACATCTAATCATTAATGATCATAACTTCAGCATAAACTAAGTCTAATGTATAAATGAATTGAGTAAATATTTTAAGAAACATAGAGATCATGGGATCCAAATAATCCTTTTAGATATCTAATACTAAATCCTCATTATGTTTGTAAGGAGATATGGTTTTGCTAGACATTTTCTATAATATAGCATTGATGGCTCTTATGGGCTCATTTGAGTCTCTCTTGATTGTGGTAAACTATTGGTATAAGATGCATGGAATGATGATTTTGCCAAATTGATCAATAAAATAACTATTTAAATCATTCTAAATAGCTATGTAGTTTTTAGGGAGGTTAAGGCTCCATCATATGCAACATATTTGAAATTAAATGGAAATAATCTACATTCCACATCTTCATGAACGACATTCAAAAGTCTTAAAGTAGCTTTGAAGATTTAATGTGTTCTTTAGTAGTTATAAAACCATTAGGACTAAAAGTAGGTAAATAATTTTTAGGATTATGAGTTAGGTCATGTACCACACTTGGCACATTAATTGAAGAACCACCTAGAAAATTCATACCTTGATAGGGATTGAACACAAGAGCACTCTAAATTGGTGAAGTTGGTTAAGACTTTGAAAGTCTATGCTTAACTTTGTCTCACCTAGCACTCCTATGGACTTATAATGAAATAAGGGGAACCCTTATCTTTGAAATTGATATGGTGCTTATCATATGCAATACTAGATTAAGATATTTAAACTCTATTTAAAATATAATGTGTAAGTCTTATATTTACAAAGAATGATGATTATAATTGAACATTAAGAAATTTTTCACAAATATGTATAAATAATGGTAAAATAAATAAGTATATTTTTTAATTTAGATCAAAGATGTGTCTAAACACATAAATTTGAATTATTTTAACATGTTTCAAGCTCAAATAAACTCAAATTTTAAAATATCCAATCAAACTTTGAATAAAACATCTATTAGTAACCTCAAAAACCTTGGATTCATAGATCTTAAGCTATCTTTACCATAATTAAACATCAAACTTCAAAGAACATCTATCTTTATCCAAATAAGTACAAATATGGGTTTGAAACCATTAATATCAATGATATTTAAACAAATATGCTAAAATAAACACAAATATGCAAATAATACATCAATATTTTAATGCAATTCACCAAAATTAACAAAGATGTTACAAACCTTCATAGATTTAACTACCCTCCTTCTAGCACCAAATTTGTTGATGCCTAAATGTGTATCACTAAGTCAACATATAGTGTTTAATAAAGACTTCTCATTTCTAGATTCCAAGAATCTATTGCATGAGTTGCTAGTTGTGACAATCCTATTATCCTTTGTAGAATAGAGGCAGAATAAGTTGATTGTTTCATAAATTTATATTAGGTGGTGTTTGGGAGCCATTGTGGCTTAATAGTTGATTTTTGATTTTGAAGATGACCTATAATATTTTAAGTGAAATATGCTCAACACCTATGTCTAAAGATAAACTAAGAAGAATATTCACAATGAAATTGATCTAAGGTAAATTGATAAAAAGGAGCAAAAGGAGGGGTAGGGCTGAAGAGAACTATTATGGATCATTGCTTCAAACATTATGACAAAGTTATAAATTCATCTAAATGTTCATTTAACCAATGTGTAGAATTAATTAGCATAAGATCAAATCCTACCACACATAGGAAAACATCTAAGGAAGGTCTAAAAAAATGTAAATAAAAACTAGGTTCACTTTGATAATTTCACCCCTATAAGTAAATACCATTATCCCATATGCAAAAAGAGTAAAGAAACTAAAGTAAACCTAATAAATTTCAATGAATCTTTCATTAGCACAAATTATAAACTTTACATTAAAATATGCAGATTTAGAATTCATAATAACCATTCAAATTTGAAGATGAGACTAGATAAATGAGAGAGAAACCATGACAATAATTCACATAAGTAAATGTGGATAAACTTTGCAAAATTCCTTGCTTATATTAATTTTCTCAAAAGTTACAAATAGTTTGTTGTCTATAAAATATATCCTTTTTACAAATTATAGTACCACTTTTATAAAAGGTTCGATGTGGTATGTTTGTCAATCATATCTAATGATAATTGTACAAGTGTCAAGGATAGTTATCCTTCTATAACATTCTAGAATCAAATAATTTACAAATGGACTGACCTATAAGAAATGTGTTTCAAAAATTACATATGATTTTACAAAATAATATTCTTTTTCAAAAAAATACAATACTAGTTGTAAAAGAATATTCATAATCCAATTAAATTTGGGACCCTTCTGTTGATGTAGTATTCTAGCTTCCCTACAAGATCTTCATTTTATAATGCTATTCATTGATCAGCTAGAGATCAATGACATATTTCATGAACAATTCCTTTTCTTGGTCTTGTAGGACCTTTAGATGCATCTCAATCCTTTCCAAATCTTGTTTGATTCCCTTGTCATCTCTTATCCTTTCTTGTGCTAATAAAATCAAGCCCATGATCTTCTTGTTATCAACCCTTGTTTTTCCTTGTCCTTGATTCCTCACTTTTATCATGAATTGAGTAGTTTTGTGCTTGAACTCCTCATTAGTTATTAGACCCAAAGGAATAAGTATGGTGGGTTATTTAATCAAACTATCCAACATGTGTAACATCTTATCTTCTTGTTATTTTAGGTCCTTAGAAATGTCATCTATATTTTTGGACCAACTACTTAGGGCTTTAATTTTATCAATTAATATAGTCTTAACTATATTTAGATGGGCTAGGCTAGCTATCCTAAACTCAAGGTTTTGATTTTTAGTCAAGACCTTGATTAACTCCTTGACTTGGTAGCTTAAGGATTGCCCTTTCCCAACATGGCCTGTAGCCATGGAATTTTGATTAATTATTACCACCTATTTAGTTTTGCCTAACTAGAATTGAGAAAGTCAATCATGGTGTCCTCATATTGCTTAAACCTATCTTATAGGATAAACAAGATGGTAGTCTCTTCTAAATTTTGTTATATTATAGGATGCCCTTGATCATTATAGTAGAGCCTCCTTGAAGACATGTTCTCTTCTTGTGATGGGCTACTAGTTCTTAGTGGTCCAAAATGAGCTCAACCAATTGTTGTCCCTTGTATCAAATTGTGTGTCTATAAAAACCCTCCATTTTTATGTTTGAAGTTAGATAGATCTCCACATCTTCACTTGAAACACTTTTTTGGGTTGCCATGGCTATGGGATTCTCTATATTACTTCTTAATGGTCTACAGTTTAATTTTGGATCAAATTATCCTTGCACAAGTGATGTTTAAAGACTTTTTTATTACCTAAATATGGTGCAGAGTAAGGACTTTTCTAAAATTTACCACAATGGTAATGAATTTGTTCAAATTACTCACTAGTGGTTTTCACTTGGATTCTAGATTGAATTACCCTTGAACAAGTGATAATTCAACTCTCTTAGGCTTGATTATAACAAGCATAGGGTTAAATAAGGGTTTTTATACTTGTTAAGACTTTCTTAAAGGTTTTTAAAGTGTTTTAATGGCATCAACTATTTAAACTTACATGAGCTTCATGACTTAGATCACAATTGGACTACATCCTTACACCCTTACATTTCCTAGGTCTACTAAATCTTCCACTTGGCATATTATACTTATGTGGCTCTAATTTGTCATCCCTATGGAATTTTCATGGAATTTTGATCATTAATATTTAAAAAATGACTATTGCCTTTTGAAAAGTCTACCTTTATCTCACACTGTTAGATCATCCTTCCACAAATCAACACAGACTATTGATCTTGATCTGAGAACTTGAATGTTATTGACACTTGATACATTACCCATGGTTATGACACTTTAAACTTATGAATTCACTCTAATATATGTTTAAATGTCAACATTGATCTCAAATCATTGATTTTGATTACATGGATCAATCATGCTCCATCAATATTGATCTATTTAATTGTACCTCCTACTCCATATAACATTGATTGGAATGTGTACACTCATCTATGTACCATCACTATTTAAAATATGCTTGAGCTTTAACTTGTGGCTCATGACTATGCCACATGTCATCTACACATTCTTCCTTAGGGCTTTTGACTTTTTAACATTTTATATGAACCATTTGATCATATTTGTCCAAGCAAATGCACTCTATTGGATCTTGATCTGCAAGGTTGAATGTCATTGGTTTTCAAGTGTTCTTTAGTTGAGATTGTGACACTTGTCACTTTCTCACTTGTCTTGAGGATCGATTGAAGTTTTGACTTGATATTCACCGTTAGATCAAGTTTTGGGGATTTGTATTTAATCTTACACCATTGGATTTTGATCATCTAAGAAAACATGGACCATTGATCCTATAGATGAGAATGATATTTATGTCAATGATTAGGAAAATAAAGAAATTAGCATAATTTTTTTGGACTATGGTTTTATTTATTATTAATAAACATGATAAAAACTTAGGATAAAATATTTAATCTAGGTTTTGGGACATAATAAAGGGGACCTAATGAATAATAATAGATGAAACATATAGTTTTAACCTAAGGTTTGTTGTATCAATAAATACAACAAACTTTAGGGTAAGGCTTTTAGGTTAAGTATATATTAAAAGTGACCCTTTGCTTAGTTAGACCTTGTGGAAATAAAAGGGACCAAGGGGGCTCAAGAAAATAAAGAGACCAAACATAAAAAATTTATACCAAGGTTTGGTCATGTTAATAAACATGACTAAACCTTAGGATAAAAATTAAACCAAATCCATTGCATGATTAATCATTCCCACGTAAATTATTCCTGCCAAATTTGAATTTCATTTAAAAGGACCCGAGCTAGGGTAATTTGAATGAGGGTTTCAAGATGATTAAACATGACTTCAATTTTATTCTGAACATACCAAAGGCTAGTAAAAGTCCAAAAATCATGAAATCTAGACATCATTCATTCCAAATAGAATCCATTGGAGTTGTAAACTAAAACATGAAGATCTAATGTTAGCAACTTTAGGCAAGATTAAATCATAATTATGACCAAATATTCCAACTAAATTAGTTTTGAATGATATTCAAATAAGCACTATGCGCAATCATGCTGGTGGTAGTCTAATTATGTGAATTTTCAAATTTAAGGTACAAATTTGCATAATTTAAGACAAGGGTCCCCATTTTTCATAAATGGGGGTATGTTGACCTCAACACATTATTCTATATAGTTCAATGCTACATCTACCTAGACATGTTTTTTTATATGTTGCATGGTTCCACTCATATATTATTAATTTGTATTCTCCTTTTGAGGTGAGGTAACTATTGATTCCTATCTTTCCTCACCTCAAAGGGGGAATATCAGTGGGTACATGTCATAGAGGCATGTTTTCCACATTTGGCATAGTTTTTTCTTATTTAGTGAGGGAATGATTTAGAAGCATGTTTTTCAAACTTATTTAGTATTCAACACACCCAAATTTAGTGGGGGAATGTTTTGGAAACATGTCTTCCACAATGACATTTATATCAAGTTTTAGATTTCTCCATATATAGTGGGAACATGTTATGGTAGCATGATACCCACACTTGTGCAAAATTCCAAATTGGACAAAACATGCAGTCATATGATTGAGATACACATTTGTGGCATAATTATATACATTGGTGCCATCATTATAAATAGTTTCATCATGAAACATATCTAAGGTTCATATGTTATGCAATGTGTGCCTAGTATTAAAAAATACAAATCAGTTTCAAATTTCAAAACTCTCATATGGACTGTCATTACCTACCATGATAGATTATTATAAACTATATTGAGCCAATATATTATATTAGTTGGTTCATTTTTGTTATGGTTGAGGTGATTAAATAACTTAATCTTGAAAATTTTATAGGCTCAACTTGATTACATCATCCAGCCTCACCAAATATATGGTATGGATTGACTTTAGTCACTCATGCTCACTAGGGTATAAGTATGATTGGGTTGCATGCTTTAAATAATCTCAACTATAAAGTGAAAAATCTCATTTTCTCTAAATTTAGGGCATGTTCCTTCAAATCTCTCTCTCTCTATCCATATTTATATATAAACTTTATATGTATGTGTGTGTGTGTGTCTATATATATATATATATATATATATATATATATTTCCTAATCTTAGTTTTAGAGATTTATAATGTTAGATATTTTCAAATAAACTTCACAATATGAAAGGCAGTTACATTGATACAAATGTGTACTCATAAACCTTTCTCTTTTAATTTCAATATTTTCAATGCCTTTAATTTTAGAATATGTGCATTGTTTATATATTATAACATGTTAGTGTAGGATATTTTTTCTTGCACTTTACTATATTTTCCTACTTAGATATTCCATGTCATTTGGATTTCCTAAATTTGTGGATATTATTGCCTAGGTGTGAATTCATAGGAGTTAATTTGACATATTATATGTCATAGTGATTATCTTATGCCTCATTCATTATGGGAGTTACTCTATTGACCAACTATTCTTAGAGCATGGAGTTACACTCTATTTGAGGCATCCTCGGTTGCCCTTCATGGAAGAGTTAGATACACTCATATTTGTAATTCTATTTCCTTTAGATTCTCTAATTTGAATATATTGAGTTGGATCTTAACTTTTTTGTGTGCAAATTAGTCTTTGTGTTTTCATAATTTATAGTTGTTTGAGTTTGCCCAAATTTGGCCTTCATGTAAGTCTCACTTCATTTTGGTGTACTTATATGAACTAGCAGATTCATGGTGTCCCCAATATGGTATCAGAGATTCCCAATTATATGGTTGATGTACTCCCCCTATTATTATGTGAAACAACCCTTTAATTCTAAGAACCATTATAATCTTACTTTTCCATTCCTAGTATTTGAAGGGTGGGAGTGCATTAACAGTTCTAAGATCCATTCTAGAATGAATATTAATGTGTTATTTTTTGTTGTTGTATAAATAAAATGTGTGAAAAAAGGAGAATTTTGTATAACAAAATCATAACCATAGTTTAACCCCCCTAAAACTATGTTAGGTACCCCCCCCCCCCCCCCAATTTAGACACTTTATAATTTAGTGAATTTATAATGAAAATGTGCTAGATATATGAAAAATTGAAAAATAAATACTTTTAAAAAATATGATGCTCAATTTTGAGCTACCATTTACAAGATATTAATGAAAGAAATTCTTATCAATAGCCCATTTTTAATAAAAATTGCACTAAATGATAAAAAAAATACCCTTGAGTGAGGTGAAATGTGCCTTCCAACCACTCATTGTGATTGGATCAGAGTAAAGAATAAATATTCTACACTAACACCCCCCATAAGCATATCTTAGGTGGGTGATGATACAAAAAAGAGTCCCTACAATTACATCTGATTAGGTACCCATGTATAATGAAATCCCTCATATATAGAGAAGAGAAAACCCAGTGGGAAAAATCTCCCCTTAAAAGAGAGAAATGAATAATTGAGTGGTTAGAAGGCTTCCCTAAAGATGATGAAGATGTCAAAGTGGACTACACCCCAAGAATAACTCGTAGATGAAAAAACTTGCTCTTAGTGAAGGGTTTGGTGAAGATATCAACAACCTACTTTGAAGACTGGCAAAATCTCAAGTCAATGACCTAACCTTGAAAAATATCTCAAATAGAATGTATGTGAATCTTAATGTGTTTATTCTATTGATGTTGAACTAGATTTCTACATATCTATATAGTAGTTTGGTTGTCATAATAGATGATGGTGGATTGCCTGATAGGAATGCTAAACTTAGATAGAATCCTCTGAAGCCAAATAGTCTTAGTAGCTACATTAATATCTCCACTATAATCTACCTCTATGGATGATATGCAAATAGCATTTTACATGGGTATTTAATCAGGCCTAGTTGTCGGGACCTATTTTGGTATCATGACCCACCTAAGTTGTGTTTATGGGGGGTGTTAGTGTAAGATATTTTTTATTAAATTTTATTAAATTTTCCTAATTAGATATTCCATGTCACTTGGATTTCCTAAATTTGTAAATAGTATTGATTAGGTGTGCAGTCATAGGAGTTACTTTAACTTATCATATTTTATAGCAGTTATCTTATGCCTCATTCATTATGGGAGTTACTATGTTGATTGACTATTCTTAGACTAGGGAGTTACACTCTATTTTGAGGCATCTTTGAATTCCCTTCATAGAGGAGTTACATCCACTCCTATTTTTACTTGTATTTCTTTTAGATTATCTAATTCAAATGTATTGAGTTGGAGCTTAACTTTGTTGTATGAAAATTAGTCTTTGTGTTTTCATAAAATAATATTTGTTTGAGTTTGTCCAAATTTGGCCTTCCTACAAATCATGTCTCACTTCATTCTGATGCACTTTGATGAACTAACAGATCATTGGCATCACCAATATAACATGATCTTGGTTATAAGTTAATCACTACAAAATTACTCTAGTTTGGATCTCACAAATTTAAGGTGTGTTATATGTATACACAATATTTTCAAACTTTATCAATTAGTGATGCTTTCTCTCTCACAAGAACCCATCGATTATCCATCTCTATGAGTGCACACCTTAAATATTACATTAAGAAATGGGTGGTATACCATTAGTGATTTATAGGATTGTTTTCCCCTATCATACTAATTCTTATCTACACAACCTACTCCTAGACACTTCCCTAAGACTTGCCTACTCTCTTGCACACTTTTCTAAATAATTATCCACCTTACTTATCCCCTTCCTAATCCTAAAACCCTTTTTGATATTTTTCATTACACTTCCAACCTAGGATGACCCTGTATTTAAATTATTAAAATCACATTATAGGTTTAGGTCAATTTTGGAAAACCTAGATCGGTATTTAGCTTATTTTTATCAACTAACGATATAGAGTCGATTGGGTTGACCATGTAAACTAAGATTTTGAAAAAATTTAGGGTTATATTCAGCTATTTATACACATTAATCTCACCATTTATTAGAGAGACAATATTTAATTATTCATTTTCACTTCTTTATAATCTACTCTTCCACCATTTTACTTGAGGAGTTATTGCTTAGGGTTTATACTTAGAGAAGAATATTATTTTGTGGAAAATTCTTGGATGTTTTGGTATTTCTTAGTGATCCTTAAAAACCAAAACAACCTCTTATGAAGGACCTTTATCCAAGGGAGAGATTGAGTATCGACAGGATCATATTCAAGGTAAGTATCTCTAAGTTTACTCCTCTATTTTAGTATATATAAGTAGTATAAGTAATGTATTTTGAATATATTTATCTCTCCATGCATTAGGGTTTTACCTATAGATACCTTAATTAAGATTATCCTATGCATGTTTACTTTTTATGTTTAATACCCTAATTTTTTCCACAAGATTTGGTGAGCACTAGGTTAGACTTTACTTTCCTTTACATATACTTTGTGAATATGAAAACATAGGACCTATCTAGGGTTATTGTATAGTGTTGCTTGATGAGAGGCTTTAAAACCCTCTCTACTGATGTTATTATGGTAAGATATCCCTTGGTTAGGTCTAATGAATCCATATTGGTCATGACCCTAAATATTTAATGTATCAACAATTAAAAGTTTAAGTCAGATTTATCTTCTCTAAGCTAGGATTGATTAATAGATCAGTTGCATTTACATTTATATACATTCTAGTAAACTTGATGTGATTCCAACCCTTGTATTTTTTATTTTACACTTTGATTTTATCATTATATTATATATTTCTATTTGTTATTACTCTATTGAACCTCTTAGTGTAGTTATAATAGTTTGTACATAGGTTTAATAGATAGTCACTCCAAAATGACTATGTTCTATCTATGTAGGTCTTCTACAAATACAAATGACTAAATCAATCAACTTGGTGAAGTACTCTTATTTAATTATAGATTTGTATACATAGTTGAATCAGTTGACTCTATTTATAATTATCCTCTTTTAGCATACAGGTCTACAAATAAATTCAAGTCAATCGACTCTATTTGTGACTTCATTTTTAGCACGCAGGTTTTGTAAACTTCATTGATCTAGTATAATATATTATAAGAATTTTTGAATCAACACTTGAGCATCACATCATAAAAATTTTCAATCTAAACATGTTCAAATCCACCAATGTTCATTCTTACCTTCTCTATCATTTAAATTTTTATTTTTCAGCACTATTTTTCACAATTTTGTAGTCTATAAAACTACATCCCTACATCCAAATAGGATGACTCTCTCAACATAGTTTTATAGCCTATTTTATATCTCGAAGATATAGTCAACATGTTCAACTCTATTCTTCTAGATATTTCTTCTATAGAATAGTTGTTACTTAGTTGACTCTATTTTACATTTTTTGCATATAGTATCACCTAAACCAATTATGTACTCTTCACAATCATGGAATTAACCTCTTTTGTCTTGTAATTAATTCACCTTTCCTTTAAGTTTCTTGCATCATTAGAGTAAAAAACATAGATTTATTAGGTATTTTTTTAATCTACCTATTAATCACACTATTTTTATGTTTTACACACACTTCCAAATCAATTTACACATAAAAATTATTAAATATTTGTCTTTACAAGGTCTACTTACATGGTTTTCATCACTAAGGGGAAAGCTGACTTGGTTTTCTATCTAGTTATAAACACGTGGATGATGTTATATATTGGCAAATAACCTAATACCCTTATCATTATAGGATTATCAAGTGAGGGGGTAAGCCCCAATACCAAGTTATACCATCACCATCCTAAACTTCTTGAAACCATCCTTAGATTTATTTCTAGTTCCTTATTACATCCAAATTTTAATCACATTAATTTTAATCTTTATTATAACTTAATAAAACTTATGAATGACCAATTAGTTACAATTTACTATCAAGTTGCTTTCTCTTTGATCATTATATTTTATAGTATAAAACTTGCATTATATGTGTTGGTTCAAGGTTTGTGATGTGTGTTCTAATTGGATCAATCCAATTACTTGTTTGCTTATTTTCATTTTCATAGTTATTATCTTTCAAAATCCTTTTCTATTTCTAGAACATTATTTTCTCTATCAATATAATCTCTTCTAATCTGTCACTCTTTTTTAACTTCAATGTATAGTTTCTCCACATGACTGTGTATCTTTTCAACCTAATCAATTTTCACCTTTTCAAGTACATAGTCAATCTATCCAACTATGTAAATTTATCATCTATTTCGTTTCCTCATTTATAGTACATTTTCAACTATGTATCTCTCTATATTGTTTCAATTTTATCCATTGTAACACATAGTCAACTAACTTAGTTGTATCCATTTTTTTGTGAACTTTCTTCACATACTCTATTAACCTAGTTAACTTTTTACCTATTATTTGATACTATTCTTTGTCTATTTGACTTTGGTTCTATTTTTTTTGCTTCTTGATCTCTGATTATTTCTTCAAGCATATGAAATCCCTTATTAGAATATTTTTGGACAACTTTAATCCATTTAGATGTTATATGGGGTGCTCTTTTCTTCCTACTTTCACTTCCTAATAGGATCCTCACTACTGTATCACTTTTTTTCCTCCCTCATCATTTAATTGCAACATGGTCATGTCACTTCAATATATGAGATTGGTGGTTTCGATCCTTTTCATACTTATCAATATAATTACCATCTACAATCATCTTACCATAATGTGGGGTAAATTTATACAATCCTATCTAATAACCACATAGGGAATCTACCACCTAGTAACCCTCTAAATAATACCAATTTGGGGAATCCTCCTACAAACATTAACCCACCAATTGATACCACTCAGATTCTTTCACAAATAGTGTAAAAAATTAACATCATAAAAACATATAACACCTACCAAATGATGAAACTACAACATCATTTGATCAACATGGCTAATCAACCTCCTATTCTTCTCCCTCAAAATAATTAAAAATTTATTCCTCCACCTCTTAGAGATTTTATAGTTAATGTTATTCCCCAACATATCATGTATAATAAGATGCTTTAACAAATACAAAGTGATCCTTTAACCTGTTTCATTATTTCTATTAATATTGGTAATATATCTCCAAATTTTAAATATGAAGGGACTAAAGACCATGTATCTTTTCTTAAGGAATTAGTTAATATTTATATAGAGTAGATCCAAACTAATACTTTCACCACAACCAAATGTTTACTTAAAACCTTTACCAATGATGTATTAGAATGGTATAACCAAATTCCCCAATATGTTATATGGCAACTAGAGGATTTATTCAATACTCTAGTTAAATAATTCTAACAAAAAAATATTAAAAAATATATCCTTAATCATTTCATCAATTCTAAGCAATCCCCTACCAAATAAGCTCATGATTTTATCAAACAATAGAAATTTTGGCTCACAAGGTAGATCACAACATTTCTAATGACAACTTACTAAAATTATTTACAACACAATTAACACCTTCAATCTAATATATGGTTTGAAATTTCGCTCCCCAAACTTTAACTAAGGCTATTTACCAAGTTAAGGGTCAAGAATTCTTAATGAAATAGTTTGAACCTAATAATAAAATCATCAAAGGATATTTCCTACACTCAACTAATACGATAACCAAAAATCATCCTATACCTAAACTAAAAGTATCTAAAGCAAAAAATCCCCAACCTTCTCATATGCCATTAACCACTCAATAAATGAAAAAATATTTATCACCCTCTAAACCATTCATGTACCCTAATAATGCCCCTATATGGTATGATCCTAATGAGTTTGATTAGTTCCACACTGATATAAATCATTCCCATGAAACATGTTGAGGGCTTACAAGTTTTTTATTTAATTTATTCTTGGTGATTCATTCAATCATGATTCTATGATCAAAATCTATCATCAAGATTACATTAACACTTTTCAAAAGAAACAAGCTTCCAAGGCTTCTTCTTCTAACAATCCAAAATCTTTCTCTATATTTACCCCTAAGAAGAAAACAAGGATATTTGTGTGATTGATGCTAATTATGATCAATACAAAACCAATTACCAATATGTAAATGTGGCTAAGGTCAATTATCAATGCAAACTATCCCATAAATATCATGTCACTAAACCAAATAAATTGTATTTAAAAGAGTAACTTATCAAAGATACTAATACTACTCACTTATATTAAGAAAATAATGAGGAACCACCTCCTCAATATGAACCTCCAACCACTTATATTCCTCCTAAACATATTTTACCCTCCAACCTTTGTGTTCATTCTTCCTCTTCCAAAACTCATTAGAAATTCTTAGAATAACTCAACTCTATGCCTTGCAAAATTCCTCTCATGGATTTAGTTCACACATCTCCTTATCATTGTAAGTTCCTATTAAAACAATTTCGAGAAATTGAATAACCATATACCTTAGAAGAGGATCCATATTCTCATGAGCCTCAGCCAACATAAGTTCATACCATTGAATCCATTTGTCCTTCCTTAAAACCTTCCATAGAGTTTCTTGAAGAAAACATGATCAATGATGAAATCCTCATTTGAGTCAATGATCTGCCCCTATTTATTAAAATATCCATTAATACCACCCTCATTTTCAAAGTATTAGTATACAAGGGGTTTAGAATTAATGTATCATCTCTATGGCTCATTCAATAACTTAGATATATCAAAAATTGTCTCAAACAAACACGTTTGACATGTCATGGATTTTATAAGACCAATCAAAATCCACTTGGTTATATTTATATCCCTCTTACTATTGGACCCAAAACTATATGTACTAAGATTATGGTCCTCAATTTACCATTACCTTACAATATAGTCCTAAGATTCTCATGAAATCATTGCATGAGGACTATCATCTCTTCTAGTAGCCAATGTTTCATGTTCATTCATAATGGAAAATAGTATAAACATGAGGTCGATCCTAACCAATGGAATATTCAACTTCCTAATCCTAAATATAAATATATATTCTAATTATTTCAAATATTATTAGTTACCCTTTACCCAAATTCATAAATATGAATCTTAATTTACATGTCACTCTTGCTGATTATAATGATGATGGGCCCAATAATTTATAAAATACATGCAAAACTACTAATCTACCCCCTTACATCTTGGAATGGCTACATCCTAGATTGCTACCTCCTGATTGTATTATCCCTCTTATCAATGAGTTCATAGATTTTAATACTCTGTGTAATGCACATAAAACATATTATATAGAAGATGACTTCATGTGTAACAATTATGGAGTGGCCAAATTATTTTAAGATATTTTAATTATGTCACCATGTAAATTTAGTGAATTAGGCATCTCACCTTCTAAAGTTCCTTCTAGTTCACAAACATGCACTATTTTTCCAACTTATGATGATCATTAGATTATGTCCCAAGATAAATCAATATATTTGGATGTTCAACATTAACAGAAAACTTCCACCCAAATATATGCTTTTAATCATGAGGTTCATAATATTTCCATATATTTTAAGCTTGAACCTGAAGGTCATGTACCTCCAATAAATTCTCCTCTTTTTGATACTCCTTAGGTGGTTGAATAAATATTAACTCTCATATCCTTATAACTTTTATAACCTTATATACATCTTATCATAGTGGTCATTCTACTTGATCCTCTTCCCATCAATAATGCTAAAGATACATTAATGGAATCCATTCAACTTTCCTCTATATTTACACCTACTCTAGAGATAACTCTCAATTATAAGGCCATAGATGTATGTCAAATACATTATCTATATGACCTTCATGGTAAAAATTTTTATTTATCTTGAATTATATGTATAATATCATGAGCCTCTACCTATTTTAACTAGTGATTAAGCCATCCTTGAATTGTTTTATGCTCGAGAACCTCAACTTCCTCAGCAACATCACAAACTTGAGAATTTCAAGAAAAATTCCCCTTGTTTTAATAAATCCATTTCTAGAATTGATCCTAAAACCAATCACATTTCCTATTTTTCTAATGTGCCATATCATTTTCAAGATGAAAATGTTATGTTTATTGAGGAAACTACAAGAATCAAATATGGTACCCCCTCATGCCCTCAACCTATAATAGTTTTTATAGAACCTACACCTACTAAACATGATAACTTTAGCTTATTATTTGATAAATAGCATGAGACTTTCACTTGGTCATATGAGGACATACCTAAATTTGATCCTAGTATTATGATACACAACATCATCACATATCCTGACGCCAAACCCATTTAGTAAAAATAGTAGAAATTTGCCCCCAATGTTTCCAACTTATGCCATAAATAAATTATTAAACATTTAGATTCTAAATTTATAATACTTATGGACTATTCCAAATGGTTTTCCAACATTTTCCCTATTTATAAAAAAGTCACCATGGTCATTTGCATTTACATCTATTTTCATAATCTCAATCTCACTTATCCCAAGGATAACATTCCATTAACTTTGATAGATGCCATCATCGATTCCACTGCTAGATATGAAATGTTATCCCTTATGAATGGTTTTTTATGATATAATCAAATTCATATCACCCCAAAATACTAACATAAGATAAATTTCACCATAGAATGGGGCATCTATTGCTATGTTAAAATTCCCTTCAACCTTAAAAATACTGGAGTTACCTATTAGTAGGCTATGACCCACATTTTTAATGACCTTATCCATAAAATTATGGAAACCTATGTGGATTATCTCATTTAAAAATTGAAAATCCATAATACTCATCTTTTTTATCTTACCATCATCTTTGATTGACTCATCAAATATAAATTTGGACTCAACCCTTATAAATGTGGTTTTGGCATTACATCTAGTAAATTACTAAGGTGTTTAGTCTTTGTTCATGGTATTGATGTTGATCCTACTAAAATCAACTATATATTCAATATGCCTATTCCTTACTCCATTCCAGACATTCATACTTTGGTAATCTTAGTTTAATATGATGATTTATCCCCAAAATGACTTACTACATTTATTATGTTAATTCCATTCTTAATAAAGATAATGCTCTAGAATGGACTAATCCTTGTCAAAATGAATTTGACAACATGAGATAATAATTTATCCATCCTCCAACCCTTCATCCACCTTACAATGACCATCCTTTAATTATGTACACTTATTTTACACCTATATCAGTTGGGGAAATGCTTGCCCAACAAGATGATACTAGAAGAGAGTATGTTATCTACTATTTCAGTTGAGGTCTTACTGATTATGAAAAAATATTATACCTAAGTATAAGATGATTGCCTCAATATATATTTTCCATTTGAAAATTTCCATCACTATGTGCTTTACAAAACAATGTATGTCATAGTTCATTATGACCCACTTCATCAATTTTTCTCTAAAGCTTTTCTACTTAGAGATTGAATTGGAAATTAGATGGTTATTTTAATGGAATTTAACCTCTACATCATGATGAAAAAATTAGTAAAAGGATAAGTCATTACTGACTAACTCACAACAACACCCATACTTATGACCAATCATCTTCAAACTAGTCTAGTTAATGATAACATACTCGATATTGAAGGTCTTAAATAGATTATTTCTCTTAAAGGTTACTTTGATAACCTCACTATTGATTTAGAAGAAAGTAATGAAGAAGATTCCTAAATCATTATTTATATTACTAAATCTAAAGTATTCATTGAAGAAATTCCTAAAATTAATGTCAATTTACATGAATAAACTTGGACCCTTCATTTTGATGGTGCCAAATGTTTCCAAGGAGCTAGGGAAGGTTATATACTCACTAGTCCTCATAGTAAAATTATTCATTTGGAATTTTTAATTACATTGGATGTCACTAATAACATGGTAAAATATGAATCATTAATCTTATGCATGAGAGTGGCACTTGATTTATATATTGAAAATATACATGCTTTGGGTGACTCCCAACTTATTTGATGATAGGTTAATGGTGATTATTAATGTAAAAGTGAAAATATTATTGCTTATCATCAAATGTCTACTACCCTTGGAAAATAATTTGCTTATTTTACCATCAAGCCCATTCTAAGAGATCAAAACTCTATCACTAATTCATTTGCTTCTTCAACATCCTTATTTCATCTACATCAATTTCTCACTAAATCTAAAATTATTATTCAAATTAGAAAGTGCCCATCTTTCATACAACCACAAGATTCACTTATCTATCGTATTGAAACTATCACCATTCAATAGATCCTATGGTATAAAGATATTATCCAATTCCTTGAGAATTAAAATTATACTCTAAATATGGATTCTTTTGAAAAGACTCAAATTCATAATTAATCTTTCAAATATGTATTCTGATATAACACCCTTTATTATAGTAATGTTGAAGGTACCTTGATTTTTTGTTTAATGAAATAATAGGTTCCTCTTATCTTTAAACAACCACATGGTGGCATTTGTAGTGGTCACTATAGTGTACATGATACAACACATAAATGCCTACAAATGGGATATTGTTGGCCTATTCTTGACAAGGATGTTGTTTAATTTGATAAAAAGTGCAGTCCTTGAAAAATTCATGATGATATAATCCATTCAACATAAGTTAAACTCTAAAGTATGGAATCTCATTGGCCATTATTTACATGGGGATTAGATCTCATAGAAAAACTACCTATATCACATGATAGGCTTATTTTTATCATCATAGGTACTAATTATTTTACCAAAGGAGTAGAAGCCACACCTTTTGTTAATGTCATGGGAATTAATCTTTCCAAGTCTATCCTCAATAAAATAATTTATCATTTTAGGGTTATTCATACTATCATTTTTGATAATCATGGAAATTTGAAAAATAAGGACATGAAATAAATATGTGCTAAATTCAAAATTTCCCACAAATTTTCCACACCCTATCATCTATAATGCAATTACCAAGATAATGTCCTTAATAAAATTATCAATAAAATACTCCAAAATACAATCCATGAAACTTGCATGAATTGACATCTTCATTTATATCCTACACTTTGGGCCTATCACACTATCATACACACTACCACTAGGGCAACATCATTTTTTGTAGTCTATGATTATGAATTTGTCCTACCATTAGAAGTTAAGCTTCCCTCTCTATGTATATCTCTCCATAATATATACCCAATGAGACATTATGTGAAGCTTTCCTTCATTCTCTCGATATTCTTGATGATTATTATCTATACACATTGCAACATAGTTTCCAATATAGGTCTTATATCACCAAGTAACATAAAAGAAAAGGTTAAAGTCCACACTTTCAATATTTGTGATGTAGTCCTTAAATTATACTATACCCATGATAAATAAGGAAAATATGCTAAAAAATGGTTGGGCCCTTATTTAGTGAGATATATTAATGAAGGCCATGTTTAAAGAGGCCAACAATGCACAATTATTGAAAAAATACTTTGTTTAGATATCTCCATTCTTATCATAATTCTATATGTTATCATACTAACACATTTTATAGGATTTCTTCATGGCTCACCCTATGTAACCATTTATCTTTCCACAAACCTTAGTTACTTATTTTGGTCATTTAGTCTCTTTTATATCACAAGTTGCATTGTATAACCATGGATAGGACCTAATCTTCCTCATAACTTATTAACTTTGTTTTTCCCCAATGCATTTTACACTGTCTTGGGTTTTTATTTTTTGAGTTGCAGTGAAAGACCATGGATAGGACCAGGGCCTTCCTAACAAATACCATATTTATCACTTTATTTTGCAATATTTTTTTGTTCATTTAATTTTCTATTTTATGAGTTTTAATATAAGACCATGGACTAGGCTCTCCTCATAAAATCACCACCTTTTATTCAACCAAGTATTTATTTTTTTAAAAATGTTAACAGTTGGTTACAAGTTGGTGATCCGATATTTTTAGATTCAATATTTACTTATTTTATCAATAAAACTTAGACAAAAATCTATGTTAGCATGATTTCCCACATCTACAACATTATTATGATAAATAATCATATTTTCTTATCATGGTATCCCTTTTTCACCTTTGTCACATTTTTTGTGATTTGAATTAATTGAAAATGTTTCATGTTTCATTCCCCTTGATTTACTTTCCTTTCATTCCACTTTGGATAACACAAGGTTGAAGCTAAGATAAAACTTTTATTTCACATGAATTAACCAGACTCTTTGAAACCATGCTCTCTAAGTTCTTTTTCTTAGCAACCAAGTCCAAATTTTTCAAATGATAGTCATTTTTAGCATCCATGTTTGGTTCTTTAAACCCATATGGAGGAGGAATATAAAAAGCCTTCCAAAGTTAAAATCTAAATCATTTAAAATAAAAGGCAATAATAAAAAGGTAATATACAAACTCAAAAGTCAAAATCACATGAAAATATTGATTAATAACACATCTCCTATCCTCAATCAAAGGTTAAACTCCATAGTTGGCCACATTATAGAGATGAGGTCCATTATGGTGTGGTATGCCATTAGATTATGATAGGAGAATTCAAAATAATTTATGGTGCTACATACTTTTTCACACAAGTATGAAATATTCATAGTAGACTAATGGATCTATAAGGGGTATCGAAAAATGGGAAACACATTTTGGGAAGGTAGGTCCATTTTACTTTTCATTTATATTGTCTTCAAGAGATGATAGTCATAGTTCATTTGGTGACCTAAGATTTTTGTCATTAAGAAAATTTCTTCAAAGCCCCTAATTTTTTAAGTCTTCTTGTTTTTAAAAACCTAATTTAAGTGTCTTGATTTCAATAAATATTTTCTATACCTTGATTTTTCCTTCATTTCCCCCTCCACCCATTTCATTTCTTCCCCTTGATAGCAAATTTTTATTATAACTCTATTTTCCCTCTTATATTTTCCCTCTTATTCACATATTAAAAACATGATAACACTACTTTGTTTTAGCTTTCCTATATTTAGAATAATACAATATGCTTGAGAAACTGTGGACTACTTTCTTCACACAATTACTTTACATTTATAGTCTTGTTTTGATTTTTTTCTATTTTTGTACTTCCTTTTTATTGACAAGTGCATTTGTTTCAATTTTTCATTTACTTTTTCCATTGTTGAGTTAGTTTGTCTTGTTACTAATCACTCACCAATAATTTCTTTTTTATGTCTATTTTTAATTGATTATTGAGTAATGATTGTTACCGATCACTCATCAATGTTGTTTTACCATTACTTGCCCATATTTGTCTAATGATTGTTACTACTTTCACATTGATGTTTGCTTACCATTTTTACTTGTATCCTTGTTTTAACTTTATTTTTTTTGCTTTTCTTACTCAAGTTTTAATTGTTTGAGTTTTATGGTCATTTAGTAGCCTTGGATATTAAGTTATCTTATTTACTCTAAATTTTGACTTAGTCATTTGGTTCTAACTTAGAATTTATTAACCCATATTATAAAATTTCCAATTACATCATGTATACACTGCATCAATTATCTTAGATTTTCTATATTTGTTTGTTTTTTATCTTTAATTTTGCATCCTTGGGTTTGTCCAAAGTAGTCTCTATGCCCTCCATGATTAAAACTACAAACAAAATAGATAACCATCTAGTGATAAAGGTAAGTCAAGGTACTTATACATTACTTTTATATTTAGTTATTTCCCTTTCAACCATTTACTTTTAGTCATTTTATACTTTAAAATATTACAATTTATTTAGCTTCATCATTGTGTGTTGTTATGTTCTTTTCTTGAAGCACCATCCTTTATTGTACCTAAGTGACTTTTGATAAGCTTCGAGTGGGGCATATTTATACACATAATATTTTAAAACTTTATCAATTACTAATTCTTTCTCTCATTTAGGAACCTATCATGTCTCAATCTAGTTAAGTGCATGGCTTAAAGGGTACATCACGAAAAGGGTGGATAGACTTGGTGCTTCATAAGATTGTTGTCCCCTATACTACCACTTGATATCTACATAACTTACTCATAAACACTTCCATAATACTTGCCTCCTCTCTTTAACCCTCTCCAAGTTACTCACTACCTTACTTAGACCCTTCATAAGCCTAAAACATTTTTTGATAGTTTTCATTACACTATTGGTCTGGATTAACCTTGTATTCAAATTGTTAAAATAAAATTATGGGTCTAGGTTGGCTCTAGCTGACCTAGATGCAGATATATCTCATTTGTATCAATTAATTATATTGAGTTAATTAGGTGACCCCATTGAATAAATTTTTGGAAAGATTTAGGGTTAGATTCAACTATTTATACACATTCATTTTTCCATTTCTTAGAGAGACAAGAGTTGATTATTCATTTGTGCTTCTTTATAATCTAATCTTCCAACCTTATGCTTGAGGAGTTATTACTTAGGGTTTATACTTGGATAAGAATCATGTATTGTGTAAAATTATTGGATGATTTGGCCTTTCTTATTGATCCTTAAAAACCACAATAACCTCTTGTAAAACACATTTGGCCAAGGGAGAGATTGTGTCTTGATGGTTCATCTTCAAGGCAAGTATCTCTAAATTTACTCCTTTATTTTAGTAGATAAAAGTAGCATAAGTAATGTATTTTAAATATATTATTCTCTCCATGCATTAGGGTTTTACCTATAAATATTTTAATTGGGATCATCATATGCATTTTTATTTTTTATGTTTATTACCCCCATTTTATGCCACAAGTTTTGGTGAACACTAGATTAGACTTTATTTTCCTTTGCATTTACTTTGTGGCTATGAAAACATATGACCTATCCCAGGTTGTTGCATAGTATTGATTGAATAGAGGATTTATAACCCTCTATAATGATGTTAGTGTGGTAAGAGGTCCCTTGGTTAGGTCTAGTAGATCCCTCTTAGTCATGACCTTGAATATCTAATGTATCAATAATTGAAAGTGTAAGTTGGATTTATCTTCTCTGAGATAAGATTGATTAATAGATTGGTTTTATTTCTCTTTATAGACATTATACACACCCAAGTATGTATTTATTATCCTTTAAACTATAAATTTCATTATTAGATTAAAGAGAGGGAAAATGTAGATGATAATTATGAATTATATAGCACCTCAATATTGTACACTTGGAAAACTTAGACCTTAGCGATTGTTCTAGACCTTTCCCACTATTGTAAGTTTCACATCTACTATATTTTGTGCTCTTTGGTCTTTCTCTTAGTTTGAATAGTTTTATGTTGACGACATAGACCTTTTATCTTGTCTAGAATGATTAAAATATGCTTACATTATACTACTACAAGTTTTGAGCTTGCACCTATTTCTTAATTTCCAAGACATAAGCATCAGTCCTAAACCACTACATTGATGATAATGTTCTACCCTAATTTAGGCATCTAGTTCCCTATTTTCATATAATTTGAAAATGAAACATATTTTAATGGTTATCCTAAGTTATTTAACATGAGATATTTATCAATAAGAGTGGTATATATTAACACTCACTCCTTATTATTTCCTCACCTAGAATTCATACCAAAGAGCATTCAAAGATCATTTAATTAAGTAAATATTCCCTATTTATTCCTATTTCCATAGCAATCTAGGGACTGCACATCTATAGGTATGATGTATTGAAGGATCATCCTAAGAGCCCAATTTTCCAAATTACAAGCTAGGTCACTATTATACTTAGTTTCCACATATTTCACTATTGTATAAACACTATCCAACATATTAGGGGATAACTAAATTAGCCTAAGGCCCTCTTTAGATAAGTGACTATGTAGAATACACCCATTGACATAGATGTGTTAGGTTAATTTGACACCATGATCACACTAACCAATTTTTCCCAAGGTCATTATGAATATGAAGAACTAGGTTTTTTCCATTTTATGAGGAATGATAGTTAATGACCTAAATATGAATATACTAAAGTAAAGGCAAAGAGAAACCTATAAGCATCTAAGTGGTTGCATCCTTTTCCAATGGTATTTATTATATGACACCTATGTCTAATTTAGATAGTAAAATCAATGTTAACATCTAAGACTGACAATAGTGTCCATGGATCCAAAGGCACTTAATCTAGAATTTGGTATATTTTATAAAATCCTCTTATAGTTTACTTATTACCTATTTCAAATCCATAATTATGGTATCATCATAACTAGATAAGTACATTGTTTCTTTTCCATTTCCATATCTAGCATAGTTTTACTTCCTATTGTTATCCTACCTTAGTTTAATAAATTTAGCATATGTTGTATTTGGTTTTAGAATTTAATTGGCCTAATATATATCTAATTATCACCCTTGTGCATTTTCTTTTTTATATTCTTAATCCTATCTACCCAAGTAGGATCCACATCTAATTTAGGGTTAAAAATAAGACAGTTGCATGAGTATAGACATGTGTAATGTTAGTATATAATCTCAATGTAATAATAGAAAATGATCATAAAATAATAATATTTATGTCAATCATGATCAAATAGAACTAATGTGCCCCTAATTTAGTACATCACATGAGAAGAGGAAAGGTACAACATATGCATGATAATGTATCATGGACCAAATGTATGCATATATAACACTCAAGTACCTATGAAACACACACACACACACACACACACACACATGATTGCTATATACTAAAAAAAGTAAACAAAATGTGTAACAACTAGTAAACACGTTAAATGTTAATTTTTTTTGTATTTTTACTTTATTTGATTTTTTTTGTATTTTCTTGAATATATATATATATATATATATATATATATATATATATATATATATTTGAGAAACCACTAATATAAAAAGTATTCATAATCAAAGGGTATAGGACCACTTAAGGACTTCATTTAAATTTTTTTATAGTGAATCATTGCCACTTCTTTAATTTTATATTTTAGTTATCCAATAGAAGTTATTAGGATTGATTTATCCCCATATCCATTATGTTTTATGTTAGCTTAATTATCCTCAAAATAAAAGGTGAGTCACATTTTTTTAATATCCACAATCACATTCATATCATTCAACCAATAATGCCCAAAATGGAATGTCAAATACAGATCTTGATCCAATACCCACTTTTTGATTCCATATTATTCCATGTTGTATGACCAATAAAAGAATCTCAAAGAGTTTATTTTGTTGATATGATAGTATCATTATTTCCATTTGCAATGGAGGTTTATATATCTCTTTGTGCTTATGTTTATCCATGTGTACCTCAGATGTTCATATGAACATATTGAGAGATATGGTTTATCTTATGTGTCTCATAAGTTGATATAATCTTGATTGGAATAAACTACCTAGGTGGCACCATTTTAGAAACCCCTTCTATGTATAAATGTAACATTTTTGATAAATTTAAAGGGTTCATTATCTAATGGTATTATCCATAATGTTCTATCACATATGGAATTTACACATCTAAGTAATGCATATGGTAAAACTTCCATAATGATCCAAAACTTAGAAGTTCTAGTTAATAAATATTTCAATAGCATAGAAACAACACAGTAATAATGAATTCTCTGAGAAGAGATGTAGTATTACTCAAGATCGCAATACAAATATATTCTTGTCTCTGGGAAGAGATGTTTGTCTTCTAATGGTATTGGGAAGAGACATTTTGGGTTACCTCTTCATTTATACACATTTTTAAAGCATGGGGAGGATGTGAAAGGTCACCAATCTCGAGGGAGATTAAGTGGTTCGACTTCCAAGATTTAAAATAATACAAAATTTGAGGAATTAATTTCTAGAAACTTACTATTTTTAGACTACACTACTAAAATTGAAATTTGGGGTACTTCCATTAGGTTTTTAGGGGTCAAATTTCATTGAGTAGAGCTATATTCCATCTCACAAATTTATCCTCATTCTTATATTTCCAATAGTTCAAATGGTGAGTCAATTGGAGCTACGGTGCAAAAGTTATGGCTCCCAGAAGTTTCATCATCAATTGGGGTGGAACTGTCACCCAAATTGTCACCTAAATCATTGCCCAGATCATTCCTCCCTCCTTAAAAAGCAATGGTCCCCATTGCATCAATGTTCCCCATTAAGTTTGATAGTTCTTTCTTGATTTGATTCTCTGTGAGCCACTCACCTTGGTAGCTAAGCTGGCCCCTTTTGACCACTCAATAAAGCAGAATAGAGCATCCTCTTGTTCTCTTCATCTAGGTATCCACAATCTGATCCTAGTCCACTGGAGAAAAAATTTGTGGATCGAGCTCATCAATGTCTAGTTGTTCTACTATAATTAAAGTGTCCAGTAGAGGTGGGTGATATGGTTTGAGGAGCTCCACATTGAATATTGGATGTAGACCAAGGTAGGGTGGTAGGTTCAACTCAAAAGCATTTTCTCCAACTCTTTTGGTGATGGTGTAGGGACCATATCACAGAGGTCAATTCTTTCTATGTGGGCTTGCAAGTCATTCCTTCTAAATTTATAGCCAAACCTTGTCACCCACAACAAAATGGTGTGCAATCCTATGTTTGTCATGGCGTTGCTTATACTTCTAATTCATCTTCTCTAGGATGTCATGAACTTGTCGATAGATGTGTTGCATTTGTTTAATAAACTTTGTTGATTTTGCTATCTTAGATCTTCCATGAGGTGTGTATTCTGTGGTGGAAAATAGAATAACTATATCAATTGGTGCCATGGGTTGGAACCCAAAACATACTTGGAATGGATTGTGCTTGGTCGAGTTGTGTAGCACCCGATTGTATCCATGTTGTATGAAAAGAAGTCCCTCATCCTAGGTGTGTGGATGTTTGGATTGATACATATGAATCATGTGAATAATCAAGTGGTTTACCACCTTTATCTGACCATTAGTCTATGAATGGAAGGCTATGGACTTCATCAGCTTAGTATCCATCATCTTCCATAGAGTGGACCAGAAGATGCTCAAGAACTTGCTATCTTGATCTAAGACAATGGACTTGGGGAGAACAAAATGGAGCCATACATGACTAAAATATAGTTGAGCAATTTCCTCAGTAGATATATTTTTCTTACAAGAAATCATGATAGCCATTTTTGAAAAATGATCAACTACCACAAAAATATAGTCCTTACCATGTTTTGAAGTGGGAAAACCTGAGAGAAAATCCATTGAGATGGATTCCTAAGGCTTGGTTGGTTCTAGCAATGTCATGTACAATCCTTGCTTCTTATTTGTTGGCTTGGCTATCACACATGGGGTGCAAGATTTGAGATACCTTTCCACATCCTTTCACATATGGAGCCAGTAGAAGTGTTTTTGAAGAATTGCCAATGTCTTTTTGATACCAAAGTGTCCAGCTATCCAACTGAAGTGTGCTTCCCATATCATCTTTTATTGCTCTACAACTAGAACAAAGATGTGCCCCATATGATAGAGGACATTATCTTGAAAATAGAAATTAGAAACATGTTTACCTTTTTGAAGTGATTGATATGTATTAGCAAAGGTAGGATCTGCTTCATACAGAGCACCCCAAGTGGTAGTCTCATGTCTGCACAGGTCAAGAACTATTATGAGTGCAGTAATTGGTGGGTGACTTAGACAATTTGTAGTTGTATTTAAGCTCCCCCTTTTGTGTTTGATTATCAAGTGGAATTACTGAAGATATGCGGCCCACTTTTGGTGCCTCTCATTTCATAGTTTGCTTTGCATCTGGATGAATTCCAATGGTCTGTGGTTAGTGTGGATGGCCATCTCTTTCCCCAAGATGTAGTGTTCTCATTGTTTGTAGACATGCAAAATGGCATAGAGCTCCTTATCATATATTGGATATTTCATAACTATATCAGTGAAAGTTTCACTATGATATGCAACAAGATGGCCATGTTGCATGATGATAGCTCCCATGGCATATTCAGATGCATCTATGATCAATTCAAAAGGTTGATACAAATCTGGCAAGGTAAGAATAGGGGCTGAGTAGAGTCTATTCTTCAAATTCTCAAATGCCCTTTGTTGTATTTCACCCCACTAAAATGTAGCTTTAGCTCCTCCTTTAGTCACTTGGGTTAGTGACCAAGAAACATGTGAAAATCCAAGAACAAACCTATGATAGAAATTTTCAAGACCCAAAAAGCTACAAACTTGAATAACCCAAATCTTTTCTAGATCAACATGGACCCCTTCCTAATTCAAAATTTACCTAAGGTACTAAATTATTGTCATCCTGAATGTGCATTTTTCAATATTTGCATACAACTTATGATCCTAAAGAGTTTGAAGCACCTTATGAACATGTTGTAAATGTTCTTCACATGTTCTCCTATAGATGAGTATGTCATCTAAGTAGACAACCATGAATGAGTTGGTGAAGGGTCGTAGGATGTCATCCATCATCATCATGAAGGTTGTAGGTGTGTTAGTTAAGCCAAAAGGCATAACCAACCATTCAAAGAGCTCCTCCTTAGATTTAAATGCAGTCTTCTAGACATCAGTGGGATCAATGGGAGTTTGGTGATAACCAAATTTAAGATCAATTTTTGTGAAGAAATTTGCACAATAGAGTTGGTCCAGTAGATCATCAATCTTGGGGAGAGGGTAGCGAATCTTCACAAAGATTTTATTCAAGGTTTGGTAGTTAATGTAGAGCCTCCATGTTCCATCTTTCTTTGGTTCCAAGATAATTGGGCTACCACAAGGTGAAGATCTTAGCCTAATGCGACCCTTTTGGATTAATTCTTAAATCTATCTTTTTATCTCATCATTCTCTAAAATTGATCTATGATACACATGACTGTTAGGCAAAGGTGATCTTGGGATCAAATTGATATAATGTTTTACCTAACAATGTAGTGGAACTCCTATGGGTGATTTTAATAAGTCATCATATTCTTTTGTGATTCATCTTATCTGCTTTTTTGTTATGTTGATTGTGTAGTTAAGACTACAACATCAACCTTCTTGGATTTCTATGGTTTGACCACCGTGAGAACAAATTGCTTTGTCTTCCCCACCAATCTCTTACATTGCTTAGCACTGATCAGGGAGACAGATGTGGGAGGTGGTACCTCTAGTACCCTATAGCGCCATGTTCCAAGAGTGAGGGTGATCCTTCAAGTTTGTGATTTAAAGATGCCATGTTGCTCATACATGAACGACTGACCAAGGAGTACATCACAAACATCTAGATAGACCACATCACACAAGACTTCATCTTGGAATGGTTTTATAGCATATGAAAGAAGACACTAATGGGTGACATGGAGGTCTCTCCATGGGCTCAACCATCGAATACTATAGAGCTTTGGATGAGGCTTCATGGATAGATTTATACTTTTCACAACTTTAGTAGAGATTAAATTCTTTTAACTCCCACTATCAAGAATGAAATGTAGAGACTTACCTTTTACCCATAATTTGGAGTGAAATAATCTTTCCTTGTCATCTGGTCTTTCCTCAGGAGTTTGTGATGAAGTGATGATGGTGTCAAGCTCAACATCTACAATTTATTCTTCATCCTCTTTGACTATGGGTTGTGTATGAGGAAGAGTATTAGATGTCAAGTATTATGACTTAGAAAGCAGTGACTTGATGGCTCAATATTCTTCCTTGGAGTGAGTTCCAATTTTGTGGTAATCACACCATTTTCCAGCCTTACCCTTCTGGGATTTCCTATCTTGAAACTCATTTTGCTTCTAATTTTGGCCTCATGTTTGACCTTCCTTGTCACTTTTCCATTTTGAGGGATGACTCTTTGTATTCTTTTTTCCATGCTTCTATTCAATATTCACTATGAATTTATATGCCTCGCTGAGGGTTTCCAAATTGAAGAGTTCCATTTCCCCCCATATGTACCATTGTAGTTCACCACAATATTTGAGAGTCTTATGTTTCTCACTTTCTTGAATGCCTAATCTTGCAGATAAATAATGAAAAGTGTTTATGTAATCTTAAACAAATTGGTCCTTCCTTTGGTAAAGTTGTTGCCACTGTATGTACAGATCATCATATGCTCTGATGGGATAGTATTCTTCTTTCACTACTTCCACAAAATCATTCCATGTAGGTTCCACCTCAAGGCCAATGGCATATATACTAAACCTCTTTTTATACACTTCCTACCAGTTTTTCATGGGCAATGATGATTTCAAAAGAGCAAAAGTAATCTTTTCTCCATCAGTGAACTTATTTACAGATAAGTAGGAAGACAGTTGATCCAACTAATTTTATACTACACTAGCATTGATTTTTTCTTCAAATGTAGGAATATCAAAATTTACCTGAACCATGAAGGGTCTTGGGGCACTGAAAGGATGTTCTCTAGATGAGGAGCCAAGAAGTGTAGCCACAGAGCTAGAATTTCCCATCAAAAGTATTTGAAGAATTTGGGCAAAATATTGTAGCATTTGTGCTTGTTTCCATTTGAGGGCTTCATTCACCATTTCCTTGAAAGGATTAGATGTCTTAGTTTCATCCACCATTTGAATTCATTTGGCATGAATAGGTGGATAATTTAGAAGTTCTGTTGTTTCCCACCCAAGCTTCTTGTAGCCTGACCTTGTCCTTGGGATCATACACTCTCAAGAAAAATCGCTCTAATACCACTGATCCAAGACTTATAAGTTCTAGTTGATAAATATTTCAATAGCATAGATAACATAGTAATAATGAATTCTCTGAGAAGAGATGTAGTATTACTCAAGATCACAATACAAATATATGCTTATCTCTGGGAAGAGATGTATGTTTTCACATTTTAGGTTACCTCTTCATTTATACACATTTTGAAATAATGGGGAAGATGTGGAAGGTCACCAATTTTGAGGGAGATTAAGTGGTTTGGCTTCCAAGATTTAAAATAATACATAATTTGAGGAATTACTATTTTTAGACTGCACTACTAAGATTGAAATTTGGGGCACTTCCATTGGGTGTTCAAGGGTTAAACTTCAGTTATCAGAGCTCTATGCCATCTCATGAAGTTATCCTCATTATTATCTTTCCAATGGTTCAAATGGCAATTCAATTGGAGCTATAGTGCAAAAGTTATGGCTCCCAGAAGTTTCGTCATCAATTGGGGTGGAACTGTCACCCGAATTGTCACCTAAATTGTTGCCCGGATCACATAATGTGTATGCAAGGTCTACATAAAATTAAGTTATAATGTTATAACTGAGACATTACTTGGAATGTATCTTATACTATTATAGGACCAATGCCACACTTAATGTGATTTGGATAATTAGTGTATTGCATGAATTATTAAATCCTTTGATATGCATCTTTTATTTTTAAAGGAGATCATTTTTAATGTGCATTGTCTTTAATATTTATGTATTAAAAATGCTTGGAACTGATTTGTTATCATTTAGTGATCTCTTTATTACCTTATTATGAATGTTGACTTGTATGAATAAGGTGAAATTGTGATCAATAATTTCCTTTGAGGGTAAATTTTTGTGGTTAAAAGTTATGATATTTACATTATTTTTTATATCTTTCATAATATCTACAAAATAATCCAATTTTATGTCACTTGGTACTTGCATTTCATGCAAAGATTTGTATAAGAAATAGTTATAGATACTTATTTTTTCAAAATATTAAGGATTAATATCTTAACATGGGTATTAGTTAATGTTCAATCATATCATACCTTTTATATTTTATCATAAATTTAGGCTTATGAGGAACCTATTATATATTAATGGGCATGGGAATAGGTTAGATTCCCTTTATTTTTCATGTAGTGATATAATGGATTGCATAATATAATATAATCCATGGGTGAATAATGGGAGCAGGATGATAATTGTCGCTTGAATAGGATCTAAGTAGGACAAAAGGTTGATAATATGCAAGTTGAAACCTAGTGAAATTAGATAAAGGTTAAATGGTATTGAAATAATAATTATAAAGAGAGATTATATTTTTATCATCTTAAATCACTCTCCTTTTTGTAATAGTTTTTCAACTTCATTTAATTATATCATTAATTGATTTAACAATGCATGGAAGATGGAAAGAAATGACTATTATCATGTACTATGAAAGAAACTAAGTCATAAATGTATCCATATTAAACACTAATAATTTATATAGGATTTTAATCAAATATAATTTTAAATAATTTTAACATTTTTAGAAACCAAAAAATTAGAAAACTCTAGGGTAAGTTAAGATTGCATTAAAATACTCAAAGGTTAGGTTTACCAGATGTTTAACCCATTTAACCCTTTTTGGAAATGAGGATAAAATAAGAGAGTGTCATAATAAAATAAGTATTAACCTAATTTAAAATTGGGACAATTAAATGAATTTATATTCTATTTTTATTCTAATGAGATATATTACTCTAAACATATGTCAAACATGGAAAATACAACATTCAATATTCTAATAATAGCAATATAAAAGAGAAATTATACTTAACTTATACAATGATACATAGGTATATCTTATTAATGTATGTGTAGAAGTCGATTTTCTAAATATCTATATCCCATCATTAGATTTAACTATTTGCTTTCTATCAACCTCGATACTTATCACCTTATAGACACTAGCATCGATGTTATTATATTGATTCTACCACTAGTGTTTTATAAATAATATTAAATATTTTTTGAAAATTACCCCTAAACATATTAGTATTGAATTTATCCTTTCATGTTTTTTGTTTATATCACATGCACATGTTATTGATAAAATTATTTTGATCAAAACCATAGACACTCTAATTAGGGCATGCCATCTTCAAAAATAGGGGTTAGTGAGATCAAGTGAATTAAATATGACTTAAAATAACCCTATGTTATTGATAACTACCTAAATATCCATATACTTAAAGTAGGGCCTAGTACCAATGTAGTTCACCCATTGTGTGGGCTTGTGTGTGAACAATTGTGTAATATGTTATATGTGAGTGCATGTAGTGTTCTTGCTTATAAATTAGAAAACATTACTAATGGGATATTATTTTGATGCTTTAGACTTATAATAATAATATTCCTATGATATATTTGTAAATAGGAAAGAATAGGATTTAATATCTTAGTTATACAATTGATTTTTAGTACTGTAGTATAAGTTTGAGAATTGCTTTCTAGATGAATAATTAGTGGGAATGATATTGTACTTTATAACACATATTTTGAAATGTTTATCACAAAAGGTTTAATTAGAGTGAATAAACTGACCCATACATACCATAGTATTTTTTAAAAATAGTGTTTTTAAGATAAAACACATGCATTGGAGCAAGAACACTTACATTGACACTAGTGTCTAAGTCTAAATACGTGTGTCTATGAAAATAATTTTTTTTAAAGTTATGTAAATGATATTAAAGAATGTATATTATATTTTAAGCATATTTTGGGATACATGTGATATATATATATATAATCATAATATCAAGGTTTTACTATAATTAATCACTTAGGCATAATGAGATAGCAAACATGAGACTTTAGGCTACAAGACAGGTCAAGAATTAAAGGGTAGATCCATGACGAATATTTTCAAAGAGTACAAGACTATATTAATATATAAATATATATTTTAGTATCTAAATATTGGTGTCATATAAACCCATTACATTTCCCCTAATTATGTAGGTTTATATCCCTCACAAGCACATCTCTAGTTTCTAAGGTAAAACATGCTAATTTTTGGATCTATGAGCATCATTGACATTTAGGATCACTAACCTAGATTAATGAAAGAAAATTTTAGGTGATTTTATGGTCATTTTGTCACACTTATGCATAGGTCATACCAACCAATAATTTAGTATTTATCAGTGATACTGACCTAATCCCCTATAATTAATGTAGCACAAGTAGTAGATCAATTCCTAAACTAAATGAACCAGAGGTGTGTTTATCCATTATTTATAGTTATAGAGCATATTTTTAGTTAGATAGTATATTATAAAATTTAAGTTTCATGGTCTATTTATTAATTTCCATATTTATCATATGCCCTTATCAAATGAGAAGAATCAATTTCCAATCATTTGCATTCATATATATGCTTGAATGCCACATATATTAGTATTGAATTATATTTCAAAACTATATATTAATTATATTAATCTTCACCCATTAATAAAAATTAGGGTAAAACATATTTGTGTACATGTACATATATTAGAAAATGCAAAACCCTATGTCTTCACCTAGGGTTTCAGATTTTAGTTTTAGGGTTTCTAATTTTCACTAATAATACCCATTAATTATGACCATATTTAATTAACATTATTAGTTAACATAGCTAATGAAGTTAATAATTATATATTTGTATACATGGATATTATATCTTCTTTGGATAAACTATTTAGACAAATGGGTAAATAAGATCAAGTCCAAATTCACTAATAAGGATAATCTTATTAATAAATAATCCTAAGCCTTCATCCAATCCTAGTATTATAACATCAAATTTGAGATGCCTATTATCACCAATAGATTCCAAAGGGCATGCATGAGTCCCTTTTTTCCTCCTACCTCAGGATTTCAATGTTATAATAGCTACCACACCATTATAATTATTCTATAATGACTTCTTATATATTTTTTGGTCTATTTTATTAACACTATATGAGGTAGGGTCCCTCACTATGTTCATAAAAACAAAGGTAGTCAACATGTTCCTCCTCAACCCCCTTTAACACCCATAAGATAGGAAAACCAATCAAAAGGTTATGAAATAATTGATAAACTAAAGAATACTCATACTAATATTTATATGTTGGATATACTTAAAAGCTTAGAAGTTTACAAAGATATATTATATAATGTGTTACAATGAAAAAATCTACCTAATGATATGCAACTTGTATCATTTTCTACTATTAGGAAATCATTCAGGCATAATGAAAAATTTATAACTTTTGAAAATTAATATTTAACCATGAAATGTGTAATAGACAAAAAGTTTCCATTATTCATATAAGTTAAAGTGCAATATAGCTTGGTCAAGTGCAGTGTTGATGGTTCATTTTGCATAGTCACACCAACTCTAGGGGAAGAGAGGGGAGAGGAAAGGATCAACTAGTGATGATTTACCCTTCTTATTTCCTTCTACCTCTCCTAAAAGGAAGTGAGATATTGGCAACAACTTCCTCAAGGTCTTTATCTACCAAGTCATGGCATATTAGAAACATTAATTATCTAATGTTGTTTATTCCATGTCAAGGGGATGTTTAAAGTAAACTCAGATAAATGATAAGTATGATCATGTGGATCATTTTCTTATATAAACAAAAAAATGAATTTTTCATGATAAAAATTATTCAATAATTATTTATTACACATATGGGTTCAATAATGCATTAACAATAGTGATAAGGGTTTAACAAGCTAAAGCTTGTAAACATGTATTTTAACTTTAAATATATTATACCTAATCAAACATATGTATAAAAATAATGAAACATGAGAGAAAGGAAAAAATTTAAGCCTATTTTGTATCTAGAATATGTATACTTCATTTGACTTAGATGAACTCCATGAAACCAATATGTTTCCTGGGCAGCAAGCACACAACCATGGAAAAAGATGGTGCTAGAGTCTAAGGTATTTAGTTATGAATAAATATGGTAAAATCACCATATACATGCACCTATATTAAATGATAGTATTCACTACCTTTAATTTTTTTATATATTTGATTGATAAACAATGTTTGGATTCACCTTAGGGGAATTACATAAAATTCTCTACTATAACATTTACTATAAGAAAATCTAACCTAGAAAAGAAATAAAATGTAGGAAAAGATGTCTAGGTATATACTCTATTCTAGCACTAATCAACTAGACCTTATTATCTACTCTATTCTAACACTAATCAACTAGACCCTAACTCAATTTCATGAATGGAATTATATATACTTTCAATATCCCCACCCATAAGTAGTTACAATAATTCAATAACGGACACCCACTAAGGCAACAATTTAATGTGTGCATTTATTTAAATATAACAACTCTTCTAATTATATCATTGGTAACATGGTAGTATTTAACTAAGGCATTAATTATATTGACACACATTCATGTTTAATTCTAATCTATTTGATGTATTATTATTGTATTAAATATAAAGAGCACAAGTTTTCATCCTCAGCTATGAGAATTCCACTTTACAATTGATTGTGCATAGGCATTATTTATATTCTTTTGATATTTAGATCACTTGATCTTGATGTGCATATTATTATCATAATTAGCCCAGTATATTATTTACTTTTCTATCCATTTCCACTATCTATTTATAATAGGAGATAATATACTTAATAACTACACAAATCTAATTGGACTTAATGTTCAATTCCTAGATTTGATAGATTAGACAGGAAAAATGGGCATCAACATTAGCTTTTGAATATATTTGTAGAGGTATTTATATCAATCTTTAGAAGGCTACCTATGTTTTCACTTGTCACTATTTGAAAAATATACCATGTGTTTAATGTGTATGGATCCTATTATGTGGCACCTTCTTACTAATTTTTAGCCTATTAAGTGGCTTTGAATTTTATTTAGACATGGTGCAATGGGATATTACCAAGTGGAAATATTTCACTCCCCCAAAGACTCATGGTCCCTTGATCTATGTTTCACACTTTGTTTATCCTAGAGTCCCAATATTATGCCACGTATCATAATCTTGGGGACTTAATTATTTTGTATTTTATCATACTACTCTCATTTGTTCCAAAGGAATAAATAAATAATATGATACCATATGGCATAATCCCATTAACCCAAGAGGTTTACTACATTCTTGATTTTTTATAACTATCTTAAGGACCCAAAAACATGGGATTATGTCACATGGCATGATCTTAAGAACCTAGAGGGTTGAAGGTTTTGGTTTTTTTATGTCTAATGTATTCCAAAGGAGTGGATATCTGAGAAGTTGACAAATAGCTATTTCTTAATGAATTTGGACCTATGTATATAAAATTACTATTATATTTCATAAAATACTATTTGTTAGAGTTCTAATTCATAGATTAGCTATTAGATCTCAAACTTCATGAAAATGGACTAAGTCAAAAAATTTAACAAAGAGATTATAAAATAAACAATCTATAAGGGGTATTTTTCCAAGAACATGATTAATTATTTCAATTAGATAAATATCTGGGTCACTTGGAGAAAAAATAATAAAAAATAATCAATTTTATATCTCTCAATCTTTTTAAGTAATGAAATTAGACTCAATCAATAGATTTTAACACATTCAAATTGTTAGGTCCAAAGGTAAAATCATGTTAGTTTCATGATGGTCTTGACATGTTATATGTCCATCAATTTTAATCAACAAAAAATTTGATGCATGTGCTAATGCTATGTACATTTGGTAGTCGATGCCACATAACATCCATTTAATCACTTAGGGTTTACTTTGGGTGTATAATTAGAATGATGACCTATAAGCTCATGGTGAAATGATACCTTGCCATGCATCCATATCTCATTCACCCAAGGCTTAATGGGAGATTCACAAGGATAAAAACTACCATGGGTCCTACATAAATGGGATTGTGCAACATGGCATGATCCCATGGATCCATTAGATTGACAAACATAAGAAGTATAAATACTACTTCTAAGGGTACCAATACATGAAATCATTCCACATGGCACTATCTCACATATCCAAGGAGTATATTACCTATTAAGTAAATTGAGGGAAGCAAGGGAAGCCAAGAAAATGGGATCAATCCACTTCACACAATATTGGGCATCTAGAATGTTTAGTGAGAAGTGGCCAAGGAAAAAGAGTCCTGGTAAAGTGAGTAAACACCAAATGGTATCTCCTAGCTTTCCCATGGATTCATGGTAAATTAAAATAATTGCAATCCCATGGTAAATGACATATGCATTAGAATAAAATATGAATTTTAAAACAAACTAAGTCTATTCATCAAAAGTAATTAAGTATGAATAACTTTACAAAGGCTTAGATATTTTATCGGTCTAAAATCCAAATAGGTCCATTTTTATTACAAATAACCAAGTAAATGAATAAATTTTTAGGAACACTTAGTCATTTTATATGTAAATAAGGCATAAATATACCAAATTACATAGGAAAAGAAGTAGGGAATTCTTAAATAATTACGTAACTTGTATAAATCTAAGGTGAAATAACCTAAAAATGGTAATTTTAAATTAGAACAAAACATGATACAAAATATACTAGGACTTATCAGAACTAAAAAAGTTTATCAAGTTATATCAATATAAATTCAATTTCAAAAATTCTTCTAAATCAAATGTATGCAATGGATACTTTAATTTTAGACCTAGTTCAAAGAGAAAATCTTGTGCAATGTCAAACCTATAACTTGTTAAGGAACTTTTCAATCAAATTGTGAATATAAAGAGACACAAACTTTATTAGGCTACAAGACTAGACTCAAGAGAAAAAGAAGTCCCATAATTTTAGTTATGAAATTAGGTTATTTATGATAGAAAAAACTAATGTAAAATATTCTATGAAATACACCTGAGTATTTTGAATGCAAGAAATAATCAAATAGCCTAGAATATCTTGTTAAAAAAATGTGTGGGTCATGAACAAATCCAAGAAGGGAGAATATGGGAAATAGCTTAGTGACCAAATAAAAAATCCCTTTTGACCCCATGTGTGAAAAATGGGTTTATTTATCATTTCATAGGATCCGTAATGATTATTTGTTATGTTTCCAATGATCAGGATAGTGATTCCTACCTTAAGTACATTATCATGGGCATTACTCCACTACTAACTAGACATCTATATCCCCAACAAAGTTTCATTTAATCCCACTCTAGTATTTTCTATTCTAGAATTAGGAAATCCATATCCCTAGTAGAGGTTTCCTAAATCACCCAAGGATGAGTTTTTCTTTTAACTTTTTTTTTTTTTAATAATGTTTTCGTTTCTTTTCTCTTTTGTTTTTTATGTCTTAGTTTAGAGTTGGGGACCACTATGGAAAATGATAATAAAATTATAGATTTTTAATCCTATGTTTTCCTCATAGTATTTTCACCCAAGTATACTTATAAACCTTCTAATATGAGAAATTTTTACTTAGTTTCAAGAGGATATCTTTAATAACCACCTAATTTTACCCAAACTTACCTAAACAAGAATAGGTCTAGGACACTTAAAATAATCTCAACTTTCAAGACTGATTAAATAAAAATATCTAAGGCAAAAAAACAAATCAAGTAACATATTCAAAAAAATCTCACTTTTGTTACCTACTTTCATGATTTCACTTCATCACCTTGTCATTAACTAATGTGGAAACACAAGATAAAATAGTTGGGGAATATGACCAACAAGGAAAATAGAAAGACAAAATAAGAAAAAAGATGTAAACTAAGCAAAAAAAATAGAATATGAAAAAAATAAAGGAAAGAAAATAAAAATAAATCAAAAGGAAGATATTTAAAATATCATTCCAAACTATCTAAACCTTGGAAATAGTGGTTGGGAAGATATTTTTTTACATGCACTAAGATCTCCTCACTAGTTAAACACCAAAAATAGAACATGGTCATGTTTATGATTTTGATAAGGTTGGGAGGAATCCTACCAAGGGAGGACATGTAATTAAATTTATGCTTTCATTTATTTTTAAAAACACTATCCCAAAGACTCTTATTATCAATGTTTCCATGCAATTTAATCATATTTATGTCATAAAACTCAGGCATACCCCTACATTCCATTAATATGAAATACCTAGGATAAAATTTATTAAAAACCTCTGCCTAAATATTAAACTAATGTGAGGGATAAGGGTGGGTAGTAATACTTACTATAATAAATTGTACACCAAACTTGAAATAGACATTTTATTTACAAAATACAAGTGGTGAATCCACTATTGGATGTTCTTTGACTAATATGGGAACTTTGATAGTATCTATATTATCATATTTTCCATATAGAATATGTGGACTTGGTTCTTCCCAATTCAAGGAACTTATAGATATAGCATCAATGATGTGTGTGTGTGTGTGTGTGTGTGTGTGTGTGTGTGTGTGTGTGTGTGTGTGTGTGTGTGTGTGTGTGTGTGTGTGTGTGTGTGTGTGTGTGTGTGTGTGTGTGTGTGTGTGTGTGTGTGTGTGTGTGTGTGTGTGTGTGTGTGTGTGTGTGTGTGTGTGTGTGTGTGTGTGTGTGTGTGTGTGTGTGTGTGTGTGTGTGTGTGTGTGTGTGTTTTTTTGGAGTTGTATTGTATCAATTAATTGTCAGCTTTAACTCTTATTGGCTTCATTGCTTCATTTAGGGCACTGTATTCATGATTGATCACTTTAAACTTGACTATGTCTTCTACTAAGAAGATATCATTATTATTGCAACCCCACTATATAGTTTTCTTTAATTATTCCAAGTATTCATATACAAGGATAACCACTTGAATTTATTTTTCTTCTTTTATCTCTAATGAATGGATGGGTGTCAATTTACTACCACCAAGTTTTTGATCTTCTAGAGCTAGCTTGACAAATATATGAGAAACAACATATTCCATCAGTATTTTAGATCCATATCACACATATTATTAACCTATGTGATCCAAACATTCTATTTCATATTGAAGTTAAATACAAGATATGTTTGATTCTTCTTCTTTTTCATATAAATATTTGCAACTTGAATCTTCATGTGGAAGCTCACCTAAAATTATTATTATCTCTTCATCATCAAAATCATCATCACCATTACTCTTCGGGAATGATTATTTCCTTTTTAATGAGACATTTTATCCAACATGACTACTTGAACATCCATCCCATTTATGAATCCTAGACTCCAATTTGTGAACTTGGGAATGCAATCTCACAAGCCATCCCATGCATTGCTTGTGTGTCACTTTCTATAAAAAAATGACACATGATCAATAAAAGCACCAAAATAAATTTGGTTATTAACACAAGGAAAAACCAATTATAAATCAAGAGTTAAACAATCATAATAATTTTCATTTAAAAAAAAATAGGGTTCTCTTTTATTCTATGGAAGTCTAACTAGACATAAGATTGAGTCAAGGTTCGATTATAATAAACACATTGGTCTATAGGATAACACATAAACAAATAATTATAATTATTTTGGGTGTGGATACCTAGATATTTTATATGAATAGAGTGGATAAGCACCATAACCATGTGGTATAACTTATTTTTCAATTATGAATGCATATTGATAAGTATATGCCAAGAATGTAAGTGCCGATGGGGTCCTATGAATAAGAATAGTAGTTGAGGATCTAATATTCTCTAAAAACATTAATAGCAACCACCACTATTTTAAGGAATGGGTATTTCAAAATACTATATAGCTAATGAAAATTATTATTGAATGAACATATGGGTTCATTAGGCTCCCTACAAGCTATAAAAATTGATAGTACCAAGGTAAAATCATTAATAAGCATACTAATGGTTGACAAATGCATTTTAAAATATATTCCATGAAGTTATGTATCCATTTTACATACCTATGTACCAATTGTAATCATCTACATATAGGGAATAGGTAAATTAGTGTAGATCCACATCTTTATGTTGGATCTAGGTTCATATGATGGCCTATTTAAGTGATTAAATGTTTTATTCATTAATTTAAATCCTATCATGGGTATATTTTGAATAAAATTTGTTGGGATTATCAGTAAAATTATGGGTAGGCCTTAAAATGTTTACATTGTATAAAATTACACCCATATAAGATAATGGCATGAGTGGTTTTAAATGTAAATAATATGATCAAAATTAAACATAAACATTAGATAACATCCTATTCATGCCTCATTTTTCCAAATTGTTGGTGTGTTATTTAGGAACATAATAGGGTATGAAAAACATGACCACAAGACTAAAATTGGTGATATCTCTCCAAATTTACTCTAATTCAATCCCTTCTATAATGAAAATTGACTAAGGTAAAAATTTGAACAAAGATCCTATAAAATCAATAATCCAAAAGGGGAATTTTTCCAAGAACATGATTAATCATTTCAATCAAGTAAATTATTAGGTATTTATAGAGTAAAAATTTACTCTACGTTTCATTCTATATTTTCAGTCACGCGCCATGAAATTTTGTCTTCGCATACTTTGGGCCAAGATGGTGGAGTTTTGAAATAGAGCATGGGCTCTATTTTCCTTTTGATTCATTTTTTGTCTAAGTGTTGGGATCAAGTAGAAGCTGACAAGTGTCATCATCAGAGGCATCCTTTCTCAAGTAGAAACTCCCAAGTGTCATCATTTGAGGCACATTTCATATTTTCTATGAGTTGGTCATAATGTGCCACATATCTCATAGTGACTCAATGGAATGTGCCAAGTGTCATCATCCATAGTTTCATATCGGCACCTGCATTTCATCTCTTTTCAGTGAAAGGTTTTAACAAGCTAAGTATCAAGATCAAGCAGAAAGTGCCAAGTGGTAGTCGCAAAATGTCTTAATTTTGCTTTTCTAAAAGTGATGGAAGATGCCACATACCTCAAGAAAAGAGAGTAGAAGCCACCTGTGTTGAGATCTGAATTATTTTCATTTTGCTTCACTGATATAGCAAAGACCATGGTGGGTCTTAAGTATTGTTTTTAAAGCAAGCAGAAGCTGTCAGGTGTCACTATCTATGTAAATATGAAATGAGACCCATTTTTTCCTATAGTATAAATATATTAAAGCGAAGACCACCACGTGTCATCTTCCACAGGTTTCTAAAAAGGTAGTTAAAAGAAGCAGAGACTACCACGTAACCCCAGATAAGTAAAGTAGAGATTGCCATGTGTCCTTTAATGAACAGTGGAGATTGACACCTATTCTTGTGTCCCTTTTAAAGTTACTCAAGTAAGAAATGTTTTGGGTCTTATTTTCTTTTAAGATGTTGAGGTTTTGAGGAAGTAGATTGCGACAAGTGTCAAAGGCAGAACACTCCTGAGCAAAGACACAAAAGAGTATAAGTTATGTGGAAAGTGCCATGTTTCTTTGAAAGGTGTTGCAGAACATGCCAAGTGTCATCCTCTAGTGTCTCCTAAAGTAATAAGAAGGTTTTTAAGAAAATGGCTAAGTTATACCTAACGTTTAAGAGAAGGGAGTGTCCTACAATCTATTTCATCCAATGAACTGCTAGAAGACAAAGCGTTTCAGAATCTATAAAATATCTTCTATTAGACACTTCTAATTCAGTTAGATTTCAATTCAGCCATTAGATTAGGAACAAGCAAACAATCTAGAGTGAATCCAAGGCTATAAATAAAGGTTTAGGGATCACCAAAAAAGGAGAGACCAGAGAGAATTATTGTAACAAGTTTAGACTTTCTAGAGCTATGACTAAGTAATATCATTTGCTTTTCTTCTATCTTCTTAAGTTGGAAGATTTATGTAACTCTGCATGTTTCTATGCCTCTTATGTGACTAGATAATTAATGAGAATATTGAATCCTATGCCTTTGTTGATATTTTCTATGTCATTTGCAAAGGTAGTCTAGGCTGTAGACTTTCTAGAGCTATGATTAGGAATGTCATTTGCTTTTGTCTCATTTTTATTGAGTTGAAAAGTTTATCTAATTGTTCATGTGACTGGAAGATTCAAATAAGAAGAATGCACCCTATGCCTTTGTTGACATTTTTTGTATCACTACAAAAGTAGTCTATGTTATGAGCCTCTATTTCTATTGTTTCCATCTTTTACAATGATCATGCACTTGTTTTGCTCTTAAATGTAATTGAATATTACATATAGTCTCACTGTGCTCAGGATTAAGGTCAAATTACAGTCAGGCACATTGCCATAGATTAGATTTTCTTTCTTGCATTTGTGTTTCTATTAAATTTCCTATCCCTTTTCCCAGTATATGCTTAATATAGAGAAGAACCAGCTTCTTAAAAATCTAGAGGTTGTTTCAAGTTGCAAGTCCCACATCTTAAAACTTTCCATTATTGTTGATTAGAATCAAGCACAATTTTAAATCATCAATAGTTTTTGGCATGCCTGATGGGACCAATCTTGAATTTTTTTTTCAAGATCATATGAACCAAAGAGCTATAAGGAGTCATAGCTGTGGACCAGTAACTAGATCATAATCTACTACAAATCTAGGTATTCTTTTGCCACCTTTGGTAACTAGTCCAAGAAAAAGAGTCAACCAGTTTGTACCAATACCAAGTTTAAATATGGGATCCCCTATACCCCTAAGAAATTATGTAAGCTAAAACATTGGTAGTCCCTTGATTCTCCCAATACCACCAGTCACTTGGGAACCTATCCCAGTGAATGCCCTAAAAGCTCTACCCAAATTTAGTGGGTAAGACTTTAAAACACCTGAGGAACATCTTCAAGATGTATCAGATGTCTATGTTATACATGTTATCACACAGCAAAATGTGGCCATAAGATTATTAGCATCTTCTTTTAAAGGGAAGGCTCTAGAATGGTATCAATCTTTGACCCCAAATACCATATCTACATGGGATCAACTCAGAGATATTTTCTTTAAAAGATTTGAAGAGAAAGGTGATAAGTCTTCTTTGTTACAGCAATTAATTACCATTAAAAGGGGCACCACAAGAAGCGATGACTAACTTCAATTCCAAATTTCAAAATACTTGGGAAAGAATCCCTACTATAGCTAGACCATTATCAGGTATGACTATAGTATATTATCTTAAGGCTTTGAATTCAGACATATCTATTATGATTCAGTCACTTGAAGGACATACTTTGCCTGAGGCTTACGACTATGCAGTCAGAGCTAAGAATAATTTGATAGATGCTGGAAAGTTACCCTCAAGGCCTCCCATGCCCATGTTCCTAGAAATTTCCTTATCATTATCTCAAGAAGCCCCTAAATATATAGCCCCACCTGTGTCTATGTACACTTATCCTCAACCATCTGCTAAAGAAATTATCTCCACTCAATCATCTAAGCTAGATGATGTCAAGAATATCCTAAGGATATTTTCTAATGAGATGATCAATATAAAAAGATAGTAGAATACTTTCCCTAAGCCTCCATATCAAGGCTATCAAGGAAATAGATTTTCATCTCAACCAAACCAATATCAAGGTCCTCCAAGATAAACTAAACATCAGCCAACAAACCAATTGGTTGCAGTTCCCACACCCTCACAGACTATTCCTCCTAATTCAAATAGGGAAATTTTTCTAGGGAAAAATAACTATGTGGATAACACTAATGCCTAGTGTTTCCCTTGCAATAATGCTCATACACCTAGAGATTGTCCTATGGGTAATCTACAACAAAAGGTGGTAGAACAAAGAAGAATGGATGGTTAGTTTGCAAGTTCCAGTGATAATCAAGCCTATTAGTCTTCTAGTATGTAGAATTTAGTCCAAGTGGCTTAGATGCAAGGGATGTCCTTGCAACAAGAGGAAGAAATAGCCCCAGAACAAGCTTTTTTCTCATGGGTTGAAGATGAAGAATTATTTTTCTTGAACAAAGCATCTACCTCCAAAAAACCAGTGGTGCAATCTAATTATTACACCAGATCAAAGAGAAGGATGGTGGAATAGCATGAGGTTATTAATAGTCAAGTCAAGGAGAATCCTCCATTTCAAGGACAAAGAAACACAATTGTCAGACAAGAAGTGCCTCAGCTGATGCAAAATCAAGGGATTCCTACACAAATTCAAGAAAAAACAAGATATCCTTATTCTCAAAGAACTCAGACTTTGGGACCAATAAATGTGGTGGATCAATTAAAGAAAACTCCAACATAAGTATCAATATGGGATATATTGGATATTCCTGAATAGAAGACACTAATACAAGAAGCTCTACAAGGCCAAGCAATGCCTAAAGGTACTATTATCAAAGAAGGACATACTAAAAAAGAAAATCTCAAAGATAACAGTTCATCTGTAGACAATAGCCCTCGTGAATAATATAGCAGAGGTAATAAAATCTAAACTAGATCCCTTTTATTTAACTTTGATAGTGGGTAAGAAACTGCTACATAATGTAGTGATTGATTCAGGGGCTAGTATTATAGTAATGCCCAAGTAGATAGCTGATGCCTTAGAAATTAAGTATGAACCACTCACTAAAGGAGTCATACAGCTATATGGCAAAGCAGTACAAACCATAAGGATAATTAAACAACTCCAATTACAATTATATGCTTGTCCTAATATAATTGTAAATCAAGATGTAGTAGTAATAGATATACCTCCTATTTTTGGCTTATGTTTATCAAGAGACTTTACAGCCAAGATAGGAGGATATATGTCCTTTGATTGGTCTCATCTCATCTTAAGAACCAAATATGGTTCAAAGATAAAGATATTGTCTGAACCATTATATAAGGATCATATCACCAATGAACCAACTACAAAGTTAGAGGCAACCCATGCTATGATGAATCAAGAAGAAAGGTTTTTTGTCGAGGAGCTAGGTGAATGGAATGGATATAATTATGAAGAAGAAAATGATCATTTATTAGCTATGATGCAAAGTGACCCATATGGAAATTATGATTCTATTGGTTTGGGAACTTACATTATACTTGATGAAGATCATAAAATCCCAAATGTTCTAAAAGAAGAAAAGTTAAAAGATACTTTTTCTATCAATCCTCGAATCTCTCAACATGAATTCAACAATCTAAGTGAGAATTCACAATCATATGCCTTAACCTCTGATGAAGAAGAAATAATTTTTGACTTTCTTCTTACTTTACAAGATGATGAGGAAGAACATGAACATTTCCTTGATCATGATTTAAATGATTTGTTTGAAATCATTAGATCAGGTTATACTATTTTTCAAGGAAGCTGTGAGCCAGTTGCAGAGGAATAAGATAGTATTGAGACTCAATTACATATGCAAAATTATTACACTCTTTCAAAATTATCCTTTCAAGAGGTTGGTAATTTTGAAGTCATGAAAGAGGATGATCATGTAATAGAACTAGAGTTTGCAGCAAAAGGAGTTAAGTCAATAAATGATATATGTCAAAAGGCTTCTGTTGGAGGTAGGTTTGACTTAGACTCACCCAAATGTAGGTTAGATACCATGGCTTACAAAGAAAGCAAGTCATCAGAGCTATATCAAATTCAATCATTTGTATGGAAATGTAAGTTGGCTTGTTATGAAAGAGACTTTAGGAATTCTTCTTTTGATCCAGGAGGGAGATAAAGATGCTTGATTAATGTAGTTAGGTAGTTTCCCCTTTTTGTATTGCATTGTTTTCCCATTTTTTTCATTTTCCCACTGTTTCTTTTAAATCAGTGTTCTTTGAACATGTAGTTGATAGCTTAGAATTTTCAAAATTTTCAAATTTATCCTATCATTGAATGTCTCCCAAATATTTAGAAATCCCTCAGGCTACCTTACGCTACCACTTGTATAACGTGTCTATCTCACTGTTCAATAAATATTGAGTTAGGATTTGCTAATGGTTATCTGAGTTTAATGCCATTTTGAGACTTGATAGGTCAATAAATACCTCTTAGCAAGAGTTAAAGCTTACAAGTTCTCAAACATTCCTACATTTGTGAAAATATCTTGCTACTTGCATTTTTAGTGCTTAGTAAACTTGCTTCTGTGAAAGAGTTTTTGTTTTGCAAAAGTTCATACAAATTATCACGGGAAAGACATAGAGATGGAGGCGGCACAATCTTCACAACAAAGAGCTGGGATGTATGAATCCCTTAATAAGTTTCTTACAAGTAAGTCATATGCTTCAGCTCCTACACAACCATTGAAGACCTATCCATGGACCAAGTTTCCTAAAGTTGGTCAAGTAAGTGATCCAGTGAAAATAAAAGATTATACAGATGGCATCATGGACCCAATTATTTAGAGAGCTTGTAGCAAAACTCTTAGAGAAGGGGGACATCAAAGGTGTCTATAGAGGGCCAGAGTAGGGCAATATGAAACATTTGCCATGAGGATATGGACTTCATAGCTGACACAATTTATTGTCCCAGTTGTGTATCCATGCCTCAACCTGGTTGAATTATGTACAAACTTGCTCCATGCACCCTCATGCACCATTCAACGAGGTCCATTCATGGTGAAAATCACACCACAAGATATCAAGGATATGTTAGCCCTATATCATGATAGTATAGCTACATTTCCCACTATTGCTAAAATGTAAAGAATGTGGGCAAACATCAACACTCAGTCAAGGTTCTTGAGATCCAAATTACAAATGGGTGATGATGACACTACAGTGCCCACACTCCCTACACCAAGAGCCCAATTTGCACAGGCTAGCCAAGATGTATTGTCTATGTTGGCTTTCATCTTTGGCATGAAAGATGATATGGTAGTGTATGCAGAACAAATGGCTATCCTTTTTAGGCTGAAGACCATTGACAAAACCCAGGACTATCGGCTCGACTTTTTTGAGCAAATTGCTTTCTCAATGGTAGAACAATTGGCCCATTTCAAAACAAAAGGAGTGTTTAGGTATTCTTCCTATTTGTTCCACCTCATGCTTTTTTATAACTCTAACCTCTTCACCCAACATATGTATCTTAACATGTATGACCCAGATTTTGATCTCCAAAGGACCATTCCTATGTCTACATGGACACACATTTTGTCAAAGACTAGTGACCCATATGAGTTCTAGGAATTATTTGTTACCCCTAATTTTTGCCACCTCAGCTCTGAGCCAATTATGAATAGATTATTCCAAAGTGTTTCAAATCTTCTGGCTTGTTTCCCAATTCCTTGTGATTTCTATTTTAGATCCCACCATACCATTATAAGAGTCCATGGTTTTTATGGGGAACCAATTTTGCTACCTAAGATTTTGACTCTTAGGTTAGCATTCCTAGAGGTCACCAAGCAGGTATCCATAATTGAAAATGAATTTGGCTCTAAGAAGATGAAAAGAAAAATGTATAACCTACCATGGATGACAACTAGCATGGTTCTAGAAACCAGAGATGTTGAAGTTGTGTTGCTCAAAAACCTAGCCTTTCTGGGTTTCCTTTTAATAGAGGACAAATGGGTTTATGACACAAATGATATCATAGCTTCCTAGATAAGAACTAACAGAGTTGCAATCAAAATTGCACATGAGGGCCACCCTTTTTGGGAAACCAGGAAAAATCCTAGGGAAGACAATCCTGGCTTTTATGTTGAGTTAATAGACTTGCCCCTTCCACAAAATAGACCCTGGGAAACATTCTATGTTAAGTAGAGAGATTATGATCGTAAAGTTAGAATGACTTCTTGCGTAAGGAGGACATTAAAGAATAAATATTGGGATACTAAGAAGATAGAGGCCTATTGGAAATATAGGTAGGAAATTTGTCAAACAACCCATTCTTTTGAGAACATAGACATAGACGAGAGATGGGAAGAACTATGGGATGAGTGATGTCTCTCCTCTGTATCTAGCCTAGAATCAAGTAATTTGCCAACACTAGGTGAAGAGCAGGAAGCTAGGGCTGGGTCAAGCCAAAAGTCATAGGCCTCAGAGAAAGCTATAGCTATAGTAACTGTATCAATTTGGCCCCAATCTCTCAGTGTCATGGAAAAGCAAAAGAATGTGGTGCCTACACCACCACAAGCTTCCCCATCAACAACGGTTATAGATATTCCTAGTTCTCCACAAGAAGTAAATGTGGAAGGAAAAAAGATGCATCTAGAAGAGGAGACACCCAAGAAATGAAAGAGGGTGCAGTTTCAATTTGGTTCAAAAGAGGAGATAGACACCTCACATTGCCAATTACAAGGAACTATAATTGCTCCTTAGGTAAGTATTATTCCTCCCTCTCCTTCTTAGTCTATTTCTTCTCTTATTGGCATGATGATTTCATCTAGCTAGATGACATCTCCTGCCACTTTTTCCATTCCCATTTCTCACTTTGCCCCATCTATGCCACCTCAGGCCTTAACATTACCTCATTTCTCCCCTTCTATTCCCAAAAAACTTTCCACTCAGATTACCCATAGCCAAGAATTGGCTATTCAATATGGTCTACCATAAGGACATCTTTTTATGAGTGGGCACATTACCTCTCCTTCTACCTTCCAGACCCAAGCATATGCTGCTAGGAAGGCAAGGGAAGATCGAAGAGAGAAAAAGAAGATTAAGGAAAATAAAGCATTGGCTACACCACATTTGTAGTCACAATTTGACCCCATCCAACATCAATTGATGGTGACTCATTTGTCACCAAATGTAATAAAGCCAATTGAGTAGATGCAGTTGGAGGATTACACGATGAATTTGGTGGCCATTGACATGTCCCTTTTCAAGCCATAGGACAAAATTGAGCTACTGACTGAATCCACTTCTACAGTTACTGAAGACTACTTGAAGATATCAAGGAGACTACAAAAGATGGAAGCTGAGCTAGCCAAGGAAAAGGCAAACTATAAAAGTTTGACCTCAGAGATCACTAGAAAAGATAATGAAATAGAGAATCTAAATAAATAGTTATAAAATATCGTTTCTCTTTAGACTCACCAGGAAATTCAAGCCCAAAATGATTCTTTAAAAGCAAGGCTCACATAGGTAAAAGATGTGGTGACAACCCTAAAGCATGAAATGGTAGCATTGCAAGGAAAATGTGAGGAACACCTGTTGTAAGTTACCCAATTACAAAAAAAGCTACTAGCTAAATATAATAATACTACAGTCATACAAGCCCAATTTCAAGTAGAGCAATAGAGAACAACACAATTGACACTAGAGTTGGCCAATAGGCCAAGGAATGTCAGAGTATTAAGTCTGGTAAAGGAGCTATATGAATCCATGTGGAAGAGAATCTATTTAGAGATTATTCAACTCAGGCCATCTCTCACCTTCCTACTAAATACACATAAATTGTGTAAAAAGGTGGAGAGTTTAGTTGTAAACACTCTGGATATAGTCTCTAGGAGAGTAATGGACTCGCAAACGTTGCTACAAAAACTTTATGATGTAATGGATGCAATGTTGTCAATAGTAGGAATCAATGACAGAATGGTCATTACCAAGTGAGTAAATGAGGTTCTCAATTGCATTTTTGTAGCCACCAATTGCAAAGAGCTTCTAGATGTCATGAAGGAAGGAATCAATGAAATGAAACAACATGTTGAAGATCTAGTACAATTAGGTTTTCCTTCTCTATTTCCTAATGACAACACCATGATGATGGTAGAAGAAATTAAACCTTTGTTGTTGGCCAAACAGAATGATCAAACAATTTTCTAGGATCTAAGGGACGATTCATTAGTCCCTGAAGTAGAAGCTGTCTTAGTTCCTATTTCCTAGCTCAAATTCAAATTGAAGGCTACGATTCAAATTTTGCAACATTTTTCACACAAGGATATTATTAACCTTGATTTATCCTTTAATGAATTGTAGAGTAAGCAAGGACTATCTAATGATGAGTGGTCCACCTACCAGATAGCATTGTTAAAGCTGTGATTTTGAAATTTTGATCTAGCGGGAGTTGTGGTTTATTTTTGAGTAGGCTCAAAAGTCCTTAGGGTCACCAATAACTGTAGAGTAAAAATTTACTCTACATTTCATTTTATTTTTTTAGTCACGCACCACAAAATTTTGTCTTTGCATACTTTGGGTTGAGATGGTGGAGTTTTGAAATAGAGCACGGACTCTATTTTCCTTTTGATTCATTTTTTGTCTAAGTGTCGAGATCAAGCAGAAGCTGACAAGTGTCATCATATGAGGCATCCTTTCTCAAGAAAAAAATACCAAGTATCATCATTCAAAGAACATTTCATATTTTTTATGAGTTGGTCAGAATGTGCCACGTATCTCATAGCAACTCAGTGGAATGTGCCAAGTGTTGTCATCTACAGTTTCATATCGGCACCCATGTTTCATCTCTTTTTAGTGGAAGGTTTTAACAAGCTAAGTATCAGGATCAAGAAAAAAGCACCAATTGGTAGTCACAAAAGGTCTCAATTTTGCTTTTCTAAAAGTGACAGAAGATACCACATACCTCAGCAGAAGAGAGCAGAAGCCGCCATGTGTTGAGATCTAAATTATTTTCATTTTGCTTCACTAATATAACAAAGACCGTGGTAGGTCTTAAGTGTTGTTTATGAAGCAAGAAAAAGCTGCCAAGTTTCGTTGTCTATGTAAATATGAAATGAGACCCATTTGTTCCTATAATATAAATAGAGTAAAGTGAAGACCACCACGTGTCATCTTCCATAGGTTTCTAAAAAGGTAGTTAAAAGAAGTGGAGACTACCACATAACCCTAGATACGTAAAGCAAAGATTGCCATGTGTCCTTTAATGAAGCATCAAAAATTGACACTTGTTCCTATGTCCCTTTTAAAGTTACTCAGGTAAGAAATGTTGTGGGTGCTATTGAAGTTTTGAGGAAGTGGATTGTGACAAGTGTCAAAGGCAAAACACTCCTGAGCAAAGTCACAAAAGAGTATAAGTTATGTGGAAAGTGTCGTGTGTCTTCAAAAGTTGCTACAAAACATGCCAAGTGTCATCCTCCAGTGTCTTCTAAAGTAATAAGAAGGTTTTCAAGAAAATGGCTAAGTGTTACCTAGAGTTTAAGAGAAGGGAGCATCCTGCAATCTGTTTCAGCCAATGAACTGCCAGAAGACAAAGCATTTCAGAATCTATAAAATATCTTTTGTTAGACACTTCCAATTCAGTTAGATTTCAATTGGGCCATTATATTGGGAACAAGCAAAAAATCTAGAGTGAATCCAAGGCTATAAATAAAGGTGCAGGGATCACCATAAAAGGATAGACTAGAGAGAATTTTGAGTGAGAATTATTGTAACAAGTTTAGACTTTCTAGAGCTGCGACTAAGTAATATCATTTACTTTTATTCTATCTTCTTAAGCTGGAAGGTTTATGTAACTGTGTGTGTTTTTGTGCCTCTTATGTGATTGGATAATTAATGAGAAGATTTAATCCTATGCCTTTGTTGATATTTTATGTGTCATTTGCAAAGGTAGTCTAGGCTGTAGACTTTCTAAAGCCATGATTAGGAATGTCATTTGCATTTGTCTCATTTTTCTTGAGTTGAAAAGTTTATATAATTGTGCATATTTCTATGCCTCTTATGTGACTGGAAGATTCAAATAAGAAGATTGAACCCTATGCCTTTGTTGACATTTTCTGTATCACTACACAAGTAGTCTATGCTATGAGCCTCTATTTTTATTATTTCCATCTTTTACATTGATCATGCACATGTTTGCTCTTAAATGTAAATGAATCTTATGTATAATCTCACTGTGCTTAGGATTAAGGTCAAATTACATTTAGGCACATCGCCATAGATTAGATTTTCTTTCTTGCATTTGTGTTTCTATTAAATTTCCTATCCCTTTTCCCAGTATATGCTTAATATAGAGAATAACTAGCTTCCTAAACAACTGTAGGTTGTTTCAAGTCGCAAGTCCTACATCTTGAAACTTCCCATTGTTTTTTATTAGAATCAAGTGTAATTTTAAATCATCAACAGTATTTTGGATTAAAAAATAATAGAAAAACTAGTTAGTTTATATCATTCAATCCTTTTAAGTAATGAAATTAGACTCATAATCGATATATTTTAACACATTCAAACATTTAGGTCCAAAAGGAAAAGCATGCCAATTTCATAGTGATATAAATAGGCTAGATGGAATTTAATTTTAATCAATCAACATGATGAAATGTGTGTCAGTGCTCTATCTATTTAATAATTGATGCCATGCAACATCCATTAAGTCACTTAGAATATACTTTGAATATAATTAGGTTGATTACCTATAAGATTATAGTTAAATGAGATCTTGACATGTATCCAAATATCATTTACCTAGGGCATAATGGGAGAATTTTAAGGATATAAACCACCATGGAGGCTTTTAGAAGCATATGAAGTATAAACACTACCTATGAGGGCTTGGGGACATAAGAACATACCATGTGGTGTGATATTGTGTATCTAGGGGGGATAATGCCTGTTGAAGAAAACCAGGGGACATGTGGAAGTATAAAAAATAAGATCATGCCACTTGGCACAGTCTTGGGCATGGAAACTTTTAGGGATAAATGACCAAGGAAAGAGTCTTGGGAAAATGAATAAATGTCAAATGGTATCTCCTCAGTTTCCTAGGGATTTGGGTGGAAATTTAGATAAGAATTGGCCCATGAGAAATGACATAACCATTAGAATAAAATATTAATTTGAAAACAAATGGTTAAATCTATTTAGTAAAAGTGACTAAGTCTAAATAAATTTATAAAGAATTAGAAATTTGATTATCTAAAATCCAAATAAACCCATTTTTATGACAAATAATTAAATAAATGAATAATGTTGCAAGAATGTTGAGTAATGTTATATGGAAATAAGGTAGAAATAGACCAAGTTTCATAGGAAAAGAATCAAATAATTATAAAATAGTTAAGTAACTTGTATAAATCCTATGTGAACATGCTCTAAGAAAGGTATTTTTAATGTAGTCTAAAACATGATATAAAATAGACTAGGAATTATCATAATTAAACAAGTTTAGCAAGTTATATCAATACGTATCTAATTTCCAAAATTACTCTAAACCAAATGCATGTAATGTATACTTTATGTTCAGACCTGATTCAAAGAAAAAAGCCAGTTCAATGTCAAACATGTAACTTATCTAGGAAATTTTCAACCAGACCATGAATAAAAAGAGACTTAGACTTAATTAGGCTAGAAGACTAGACTCTAGATAAAAAAAGAGGGTTTATAATTTCAATGATGAAATTAGGGTGTGTTTTGCAAGAAATAACATGTGTCTTGGTAGATAAAGGTCATGGATTTAACATTTTCAACCTACCTTCATACTATTAGTAGGTATCAACATAGATATGATTTAAAAAATCATAAAAGGATTTGATAATACCCCATAACAAGTTATTATAATCATTTCATTTGATGTGATATTAGGCCCTTAATATTTTCCATTTCATGCCTAATCAATTACATTATAACTTACTTTTGGGATGACCATGGATTGATGTTATGGAATAAATACCATCAACATTGCACATATGTATCAAATATATTCAAAAATGTTATTCTTGTTTAGAACCAATAGATGAGGATATATTAAGATATTACAAATTTACTAAAACTACTAATGAGGACCAATCAAACTCTTAATTTTAAGATCATACCATTATTAATCCATTACAAACCATCCAATAACTTAAATGCATATATATGAGGTGGGTGAATCAAATATAGATAAATATAAGAAACCAATTATAACACAAGAAGTCATGTCACAACAAGAATCACAATTTAATCTAGAACATCCATAACCTATTATGGTCTTCCTTTACTAGTGAACTCATAATATCAATATGGCATGCATACAAATTATTATTATGGTGAAGATAAACATATCAACATGGTAGATATGAAAGTTAGACTTTAATCCCTTGAAATAATAATTATCTCATACCCTATTCACACCTATTGGAGATATAACAAATCAAAATGATTAATACATAGAAAATAAAAAAATAAGATACTAATACAAGTACACAATATTCTAGAGATAAAGTAAAAGTAATAATGATCAACTATGAGTATATATTAAATGAAAAAAATATTCATAACACTATCACCACCAAGTCCAACCAATAGTAAAGATCAACAAGCATTACACAAAGAAGGAACCATATAATTCAATAAATAATGTGGATATGACCAATTATAGGATTCTAACATCATTATAGATAAAAATATATAAGATATATTAGGTATATTATTATAGTTTCTACTTGATCACAATATTATCACATTGCCATCTACATAAAATCGAGTCATGGGGTGCCTTTTAAATCAAAAGGGAGAAGTATATTATATCTATAAAAAAAACCATGGGACATGATATAAATCATTGTAAAGTATTACTAAAAAATTATTCATAAAAACAAGGATAAATAAATTTTTAGGATTTTATAGGACCAACAAGAAAAAATAACATCAAAGCCCATAAATTAAAACTATACAACAATAATAACTAGGAAGCTTCCTCAACAAGAAGCATTTACTATTACTATATTTAGGGAAGGTGAATATTAAAAAATAATAGATAACATGTCACATGTAGTTTCAAAGGTTTATAATAGTTGGGACATGAAATTATAGAATTATAGTTTAACATAGTTTATAAGACCTCTTATATGTATATTTTAGAAAAGCTATTATTGACAAAAAGTGGACAATACACCCATATAGGCCATGCCTCCTAAACACAAAGTACCCTTCACATTAGGACAACATTAACTATAAAAAAATATAGGCTATAATAGATTTGACAAACCAACATCTCATTTTCACACATGAATATAAATTAAAATTTAACATGATGGTGATGCATACCATCAAAAATCACAATTTTTATAAATGATGGAAGAAACATCAGTGGACCAATGAAAACTAGAAGAAGAAGAATCAATGTGATTATATAACCTCAAATAAAACTAGGATATAATGATTTTGATCCTAAAAAATATGAAATACTTTTGGATACATGATTTAAAGTTTTAATTATTCAAAAAATACAAAAAAAAACACAAATAATTAGAAAATATAAAACATTCAAATATTCAAAAAATACAAATTTAAGACATGAACATAACATGATGGCTAGTTTACATTTTTGCATATATTATTTATCAGATGTTTGGTATATGGTGTATATAAAATAAAATCACTATAAATCATAAAGTGTTATAAATCAAACAAAAAAAAAGTTAAATATTTATGCTAACCAATTGTAAAGATACCTTGGGCGAGAAAATAGGGAGTAAGTATTTGATACCTTCACTTACCAATGGTAAAGGAAATCCTTTTGATGTTTGATTTTTCTCTATATGTTTCTTGGGATGTGGATGTTCAATGTTAATTTATGTGTGAATAATTGGGAATCATATCCCATTGTAAATTTCATGATTGTATTGATGACATATTACTTGATGAGTTATGATTTATTCTCAATGAGGTAGATATTTGTTAGGCTAATTGAACTTGTTATAATGAAGGAATATTAGCTCAATTTATGATTTTATACAAGATCAAGGATTGAGAATGAGTCAACCTCCTTTTTTAATGAATGAGATTGAGTGTGTAAGAATTTGTATATATGAAGAGTGCATAAATTTCAATCCTTGTCCCTTGCCTTTGAATTTTGGTGATTGATTTTGAGATTTGAAATGATTTGATGATTTTTGGATTTATTGATTTTAGATATTTTTTAATGTATCATTCCATGTATTTTTATTAAGATTAAATAATTAACTAATATTATTAATTATTTAATTAATCTAGTTTTATAATTTATTAGGATTGGCAAGGTTTAATTTTAAAATTAAATTAATCAATTAATTGACTAGGGGTGATGTGAGTAGTGAATGGTTAATTATGGATATGCCCCAAAAATTAGGGTCATGATGTGGTGTGATAATGATATTAGGGATATGGTGTCAAGATATAGGATGAAAATAAAAAATGGATTAATTATTAGGGATTATGAAAGAAATTAGGATTTAGTATGTGGAATAGGGAATAGTTATGATGGTGAATAATTGTGACACCAGGGTGGCAAAAATGAAGTATCTAAAATTTTTCCCTTTTTGAAATGGTGTTGCAAATATATGGGTGGAGTAATAAATTTTCAAATAATGAATACTATAAAAAAATCATACTAGTATGACCTAAGTGATATTATGAAGGTTTAAATTTATTAATATATATACATCTTCATTATATGAATAAGTCACAAAAAATTAAGAACACAAAGGTACACAAAGTGATGTGGTAGTATGAGAGATGGATTAAATTAAATAATGATTGGGTAGAGATGATTAATCCTAAAAAGTGTGTGTGGGGATGAATGAAATAGATGGGATCTCAAAATGAGAAAAAGGTTTGATAACATGGAAGAATGAAGTTTAAGATGGAGGGCTAGGGGTGAAGAAAGATGGGTTGGCTATAGTAGGATGTAATTAACATGTAGGATGATGATGAATATGTACATGGATATAGGATAATATGTATGTGTATGATTAAATAACTCGATCTAAGATTTGTATTCTTTTATTATGTTGATTGATGTAAATTTCCTCAATCAATGATGTATGCAAGCTAGTAGATAAGAAATGATATATCCCAATGATAAATATTTGAGATTTGTTTTTCCCCAATAAATTAACATTATATGTAAGTAATTATATTTGGTAACAATATATCCGAATGAAGATGTACACTTTGATGTGATTGATGGATTGTTGATTGATTGTTGAGGATATGCAAGAATAACTCTCATGAGTTTAACCAATTATGTGGACTTATTCCATGATGATAATGTTTATGAATTATTTTATGATTGAGAAACATCATTTCAAATAATTAATAAGATAAAAAAATTGGCACATGAGGATTCCCCTATCATTAATGTATTGATACTCTTAGTATAATTAAAATAAATTAGATTGGATTAATCAGATATAAACTATATGAGATTGGATTAGATTGGAAATTATTAGATAATCATGGATGATATTGTATTATATGAATAATATTCATGGATCATGTGAGGGATCTACACATAGGCATTGAAAATAGGTAGTTAAATATGGATTATTAGTTAGAAGAGATGTATGGTGATGATGGATTTGATGGTGGGAACATGTTGCCAAGAATTCATGAATTCCAATTGTTTAAGAAGACTTAATTTTGATCTAGCATGTGATAGGATGTATCATGATATTAAACACCATGATTTCATTATTTCCAAATTCCATAGGAATGACTCAAATGCAACACACAATGAAACACACAAACAAACAAGCAAATGAAAAACACAAGCCAAAAAGTATATGTTTTATATTGCTTTTTTTGTTTTCTATATTTTATATTATTTTATGGATTTTTTTATTTTATATTTTTTTTTTGGTTTTATGGATTTTTTTATTTTATATTATTTTTGGATTTTCTAATTTTATGTTTTTTTCAATATTTTTTGAGATTTTATGATTTATTGCCAAAGGGTACCAACAAACAGAACAATGGTATTTTCCTAATCTACTAATGGGGATGGTAGTGGTAGTAGATGTAAGGGATTCAACATAATTATTAGGTATGATTAGATATGGATACAAGAGGATTATGGATGATTATGGCTGGATACATATGGATTAGGTAGGATTACAGATGAATATGGTTAGATACATGATGATTCGATATGAATAATAATGGTTATAAGAGGATAATAATGATGAGGGACAATGATGTAATGGTGGTGGTGGTGGTGGTGGTGGTGGTGGTGGTGGTGGTGGTGGTGGTGGTGGTGGTGATGATGATGATGATGATGATGATGATGATGATGATGATGATGATGATGATGATGATGATGATGATGATGATGATGATGATGATGATGATGATGCTGATGGTGGTGGTGGTGGTGACGATGATGATGATGATGATTATTATTATTATTATTATTATTATTATTATTATTATGATGATGATGATGATGATGAAAATGAAAATGATGATGAAGATGAGGAGGAGGATGATGGTAATGATGATGATGATTATGATGATGATAAAAATGATGATAATCATGATGATGATGATGATGATGATGATGATGATGATGATGACTATGAAGATGATGAATATGTTTAAGGATGATGATAATGGTGGTGATGTACTTTAAAGGACCATGTTGCATAATAATTATGTGTCCAATCATTAAATCACCATTTTATAAATAGACCAAGATGTTTCATAAACAAGTCTTAATATTTCTTCCACTTAATTAACAAGGTCAAATTGGGGAAAATTATGGTTGTAATGGGATAGATATGGGGATGGTGGAGGATTTTCAAATTATTTGAGTGGATTTTACCCTTAAGTGTATGGCACTTATAGATGATGGATTTATGCATTATGCTAGATACTAGTTTTCATTATGGTACTTTCCTAAGGTTCCATAGAAATGGGTTTCAATTGTGGATGATTATTTCTCATTGTCTTTTTATTTTATTTATGGATGATGTTGATCATTAAATTTGAGAGTCATTTGAGTAATCTAGTATCCTACTCTAAAACTCATTATATAAAGACCACATCATTGACATGTTCCCACCATTTTTTTCATTAAATTATTAATTGTTGATTTAACTTCCTCCAAACACATTAACCAAGTTTTGACATAACCCCTATAATATAGGGTGATGCCAAATAGGGTGATTTGGGATGTGAATTATATGAGGGATATTATTGGATTGTGTGAAATATTTAAATGGATTATGGTATTTAGAGGTGATGGAAATTTAATGATACTAAGGGGGATCAAGACCAACAGTCTCATGTACTCTATCAAATAATTCTTGATTCATTTTTTTCTCTATAAAAAAATATTTTGGATGTGTGGGGATGGGATCAAATAAAAGTGTAAATCATCTTAGGCTAACCATGAGATATTTATGTTCCTTAGACTAAAAGTGGTTAAAATTATAATGATTTTATGACTCTCTTTCATTTTGATGTTTATGTGAGTGATGTCTTCATATTTCGGCTGTGCCTATGTAAGAGGAAGATTTAGGTCCTTATTTTTACTTTGTTTTTTATTTTATTTTGATGTTCATTTTTTGATAGTTCCTATAATAATTTTTCACTAACAGACATTGTTGTTTTCAATTTTATTTTTCTTTATTTTAATATTTAATTTGATTAAACTACTCTTCCTATTCATTAAGATGTATTTATATATTGTTGATGGTTTTAGATTAGTCTCCCAATTGGAGGCCATATTTAAGTCTCATGAATGGTGTGATTGATTTGTCATTCTACAAGAGGTATTGTGATGCAAGATCATGTTGGTAAAAAATAATGAATGTATGATATTTTTAATCAAAATGGATGGTATAGTAGGTAATGTTAGAAAAAGGATTGGTGGTGGCATGATATTCATAAAATATATGAGGAGAACCAATTTTAATATATGTGGAAGACTCTTCATCAATCATGGAATTTTTACTAGAATTATTAGATTGATTAGTAGTGTTTTTATAAATGATGCCATGATATCCTTCATTTGTGAATATATGGATGGGATCTTAGAGTCCTTACTCATGTAAGCTAAGTCCTCTACCTTTATATTTCATTATTTTACGAATTTAATTTAATATGGGGTACTTATTCTTTGTAAACATAAGTATAGGTCATCATTATGTAATGAGTCACTGAGTTATTTTATTTTTTATACTATTAAGAGGTATAATCTAAAAAATGAAGTTAACCAAAAGTGAAATGGTGTTCATTTTAATTTATAGTTCATAAAAGGTTACTCATAGAGTTTAGAGTAAATCACATTAAGGTAATTCTAGTTTGTATGGTCTAGAAGTAAATTTGTAATGTGAGGTATATTATTATTACTTAACATATGGGATAGTAAATTGGATGATGAGTCAGTAGATATTATGTTGTGTTGGTATAAATCAGGTCATTCAAAGATCTGAAGTAGGTCATATTAGTCAAATATTTTAATTATGTCATGCATGTCAAAAATGTGATGGTCCAAGATGGGTTGGTCAAATATAGTTTGACCAAGAATGCATTCATCAAATATGGGTGGACCCATATAGGGTTGGAAAAATATTATTGGGTCAATTATAGTCTCATAAATAGTGGGATCATCAAAGATAATCTCATCAAATATGGGTGTACCAAAAATGGTATAGAATTGTGATGTTGTTGGATGGTTTATGGGTTGGATATGACCTTGATAATTTCATGGAATAGACTGGTTATGTTGTAGAAATGGATCTTGTTATATCTCTAATTTATAATTATTAGAAATGGATGCACTATATTCTTTTGTAAATGATGTTCCTTTGATTGGTAATGATAGGACATAACTAGAAAATGGTGGCTTAGGGGCCTAATTGGTTAGATTTAGATTCAGTGATGGTTGATTATGAAATTATATATTTGTTGGTGATTTATTATAACATTTCCATTTTTAGGCTTGTTCTTTTAGGGTTTGTTTCTTATTGAGTTTATTCTATAATTTATAAAAGAATAGCTTTTTTGTCTCCAAATTTGGTCAAGTATGGGATGGTTATTGGTGTTATGGTTGATTTTCACATATGTTTTAGAAAAGAGTATCTTGTTATGGTATTTTTAAACCCATTTTATAGTTTTTGGAGATAAGGGTTAAGGAGAAGAATAGCCTATACACAATAATGAATAAAAATATTCTATAGTATGCCCATTAATTTAGAACTCTAATAAATGAATATTCTTAATTAAAATATTGAGCTAAGTTAGATATATAAATTAAATAAAAATAGTAATTTGATTTCATAAACACTAGTAAGAGATGACACTTAGCTTATTTTTAAATGAAAGAAGATATTGGAACTACATAGGTGGAAATAGGAAGGAAAAAGATTAGGATTCAATCATCAAGTTTTGTAAATATGTTTTTAGAGGCTTGGATACTTGTGTCAATATTGGGACACATTTTTAGATATAGGCATCTTTATATTAATGTTTGTATCTTATAAGGAATACTCATTGTCTTTTAGATTAACCACCTAGAGTTTTTTTTTTTTTGCTTTTTGATGATATATTTTATTCACACATAGGTTATATATGAGTGTAAGTCAATTAAACCCTTTATCTTCACTTTAGGTCTTTATACCTTACCAAAAATAGATTAGTGGTATCACTAGGTCAATCTAACCTCAATAAACCTCTATAAAAGGGAATTTATTAAATATCTAATACTCTAAAGAGTGCTTTAGACATATGTATTTCTCCCCTAGGTGTTGGCTTATGTGTGCACAAGGTTTAATATAGTTATATGTAAGGGCATGTAATGATCTATCTTATAACTTAAAAATGAATGTTTTTTGGTTACTTTTTGATTGATTCAAACCTATAATATGACTAATCCTATGAATAATGTGAAATAAGGAAGAGTGTGATAGTATATTTCAATTTTACAATCAATTGAATGAGTTTGAATAGGTACTTCATTTGTGTTTTTTAGATGAATTAAAAATTGGCTTAAATTTATATATATCACGATAGGGTTAAATAATACAAATAGTTAGACCTATATGTTTTGAAACATTTTAAATTTTGATAACTTTTGAGGACCAGACACTTGATAAGAATATGGACACTTGTACCAATGCAAGCGTCTGATAGGCTAAGAGGTTATTGAAGATATGAAACTGATATTGAAGGATATATATTAGGTTGTCTTTTTTGTAGTAAAAAGATATGGGTCATCATAAATGATGGGATCAGACCAAAATATAATCAATTAGGTATAATGAGATGGTGAGTGTGAGCCTTTTAATAACATGAAGGTCTAAAATTGAAGGGTAGATCCTTGATAGGTATTTATCAAGTATACAAGAATGAGATGCTATATAAATCATATTTGGTTTCTACATGGATTTTGGATGGTTTGATTTACATGAGTTAGATGTTAAAATAGGTTTACCTATATGGTGTACATGGTGGATATAATTTTGGAGATTACACTTGGTGGATGGGAGGATATCATCATGGAAAATGAATGGATTTAGAATAAAAGGGTTTTTTTTTGTTTGCTTAATATGTCATTGGATTAGGTTTTATTTTAATTGATTTTATTTAACTTGGATTGAATATTATATTTGGATTTGATACTAGTTTAGTACAAAGGATGAAATCAAACACACATACAAGTACAACCTAACTATTCAATTAAGATTACAAACATCTAGTGGCCCACTGATAATACCTAAAAAGGTATGTGTTGGGTGATCTTGGGGGATCTTGTTTTCCCTACACCACTATCCATATGTGGTAAATAGGATTGTATAATAGGTTAAACAAGGATAGTTATGGGTGTCCTATATATACCTTACGTAATTTTGATCCATGTGGAAAAGGTGGTGTCTTGGGACTAGGTGTTAGTGGATGAAACCACCTCACTTCATGGTGCCAATAAAATATATGACCACTAAGCCAATAATGATATCTACCTAAGAATATAGATATCCAACCATAAAATGGTTTTTGTCTCTACATTTTGTGATGAAATATTAGTCATAAGATCCTAAATATATAAAATAAAGTAAGTGCATATTATTTATGATTCCCAATGTCACCTTTCAGTGTAAGGGAAGATCATACATATTATTTCTTAAGGATAACATAATTTTTATAGTTCACTTTTGATTTTAAAGGTCACTTTATGGCATGAGAGAATAACATACATGATGAGAAGATCACACATATGAAATTAAAAAATATAAACAAATAAGATTAATTGTTTAAGCTTAAACCTTAAATGTGTGTGTTTGGTTTGATAAAATGTCTTTGGCTAATGTAGACCTATAAGAAAAGAGTTATTAGTTTGTTTAAAATGTTTCATCAAGCATTTTTATACAAAAAAAAAGATAAAAAAACATAGACACTACATATAAACATGTAGACATCATTCATCTTGATACAAATGCTAAAAGAGATGTATATAATGTGAAATTTATGTAGATAGTATACAAAAAATAGATAATGCTTAAAAATGCATATGTTAAATGGAGACATGAAAACATCATTTCTTAAGATGTAGATGTTGTGATAAATTAATAGGACAAGATTAATATGTAAACAATGCCAAGAAAATAGAGATAAATTATAGACATACATGGCAATCTGAGACATGAAGACATCAATTTAGACAATGAAAACATCATTTTTTATAATGAAAATGTAACAAATTTAAGAATGTAATTTTAAAATAAAAATACATTGACTCAAATTTTTAACTAATTAAAATCTAAAATATTATAATCCAATCAAATAATACATAGAAAACAAGTACAAGACAAAGGATTATGGGTGCATGATCCCATTAGGCATGTCAATGTATATACAAGACAACCATAAGAAAGCACAGAGTGTTATAAATCAAACCAAAACAAATTGAAATATTTATGTTATTTAGTTAAAATGTTACCTTGGATGAGTAAAGAGGGATAAAGTATACAATACCTTTAGTTACCAATAGTAAATTAATCCTCTTTATCATGGATTATGTTATATATGATGATTGGAATGTGGATTCTCAATGTAAATTTGTGTGAAAAAATTTGGGGATCATGTCCCTTTATCAATTAGAGGATTGTCTCAATGATATATTTATTGATGAGTTATGATTAATTATTAAATAGGTAGAGATTTTAAAGGTGAGCTCAATTTATATATTTTAAATATGAATGTGGACCATTGATATTGTTGTAAGATTAATAATTGATAATGAGTCAAATTCATCATTGAAAGAAAGAGGTTGAGGGTTAAATATGGGAAGTTGAGTGTGTAATAATTTATATTTATGAAGAGTGGCTAAATTTTAATTCTTATCCTTTACTTAAAATTTATTAATTTCCTTGGAATTTGGGTATTTTATATGATTTGATGTTTTATGGATTTATTGATTTTAGATATTTTAGAAGTTATAATTTCATGGTTTTTTTATTAGGATTAACTAATATTATTAATTAATTAATTTAGATTTGAAATTTAGAGGCATTGGCAAGGTTCAATTATATAATTGGATTTGATTATGTGAACAATGATAGGGTGTTCAGGGATGTACCCAATAAAATTAGGTTTATGATGTGGCATAATAATTTGATTATGGATATGGTGTCAATATTTAGGATTAAAATGATAATTAGAATAATATTTTAGTTCAATATGCCTAATAGTGAATAGTGATGATGGTCAATAGTTGTGACAACAGGTTGGTGGAAATGAAGTATCTAGTTTTTTTACCTCTTTAAAATGGTGTTATGAATGAATGGTTGGAGTAAATAATTTTTAAAGAACTAAAATTAAAAAAAAATGGGGATACATGGGTACCCCAATGATATGATGAAGGTGTAAAATTTTTAAGAGAAATGGATTTCATATAATTAAGAAGCTAAAAAAACTAAGCACATGAAGATACCCCACATATTTGGTAGTATGATATATGGATGAAAATAAATAAGGATTGGGTAGGGATGATGCCATCTCAAGAGGGTGTGTAGGGATGAAATACATGGGGTTAATTTTGTTTAGTACATAGTTATTTTGGTTAGTACATTGTGTACATTTACCCACATTCATGAGGGTTGGGGCATGTTTCCTTCCCATCTTAACATCTTGAATATTTACACAATTTTGGGGTATGATAAACCTAACTCTCTGATGTTTCAATGAGGAATCATCATCTCCAAAAATATGAGAATAAAATTTTTTTTGCACCAACATATAGGTGCAATCTAACCCTTTCTCTTTTTAAATTTTAAATTTCATATTTCACACTTGGGCATTGACTACTTCATTTTCATTGTAGGTTTGTGTATTCATAGGATAAGAATACATATAACTATCCTCTTTCTCTAAATATAATAGGACTCAAATAATTTTAATTAAATATAAATTACACATACTTGGACAAGTGGGTAAATAACTATGATCTATATATACCTAATAGCAAGTAACCTATAAATTAAATGTCAATAATGAAGGGTTATAAAGTCTAAGCCTATGATATAAGGATATATCTCTCACTAAGGATCAACAAAGATAAATTATTGTAAATATAAAATTAAATTAAATTATTTTAAATGGGTAAAATTAAATTAAATTATGGGTAATTTATTCTAAATAATGTAAGGTGTTATGGTCAACCAAATGGGGGTCTATTTAACCTAAGGTGATAAATGGAAAGCATAAACAACCCTATATTTATACCAACTTATTTGGTATAAGTAAAATAATAAATAAGGATACACATATACATCTATAAATTAATAAGCAACATATAATATACTAATTAAATATAGTAAATATTTTAGGGATAGAAATACTTACCTTGGGATGAACCCATTGACACTTCAATCTCCCAGTTTAGGTCAAGTGAAACTTTATAGTAGATATTTTTAAGTTTAAGACCTCAAATGGTTAGATTAATACATATATATCCTTAGTTATTAACTCCAAAAATACATCTCTTATTGAGCTTCAATGACACCACAAGACAATGTCTCCAAGATAAGATTCTAAAACTCTAACTCTCCCAAATATTTCCATAGGGGAAAAATGCGAGCACAAGAAGAGTGTATGAATGTGATATATATTATTAGGAATGAAATATGTCCCATATATATTATTTCAATACATAAAATAAATCTTGAACATTGTGCCAATAGTTTTTACCAAGATAATATAGTTATAATATGTTAACTACAATAATATTGTATTAGCTAGGCTGATATAGTAAAAATGTCATAAGAGATACTCAAAATTGTATCAAATTGGTTGATATAGTATAAGGGAAAATTAAACATAAAAAATAGTATCATCCAAGCTGATACTATAGGATATAATTAAGCCATTAAATATAGATATAAATTAGACTCAAAGGAAAGACACATATAGACTTAGAGGAGGTTAAACTGATAGTAGTGATGATGTGACTAATTAGTAAGTAAACGTATCTTGCAAAGTAATATGAGCTAATATTACCCCTTTCATAATGTACCTTTTAACATATGTGTTATGATTATGCTTATCACACACCATATATAGGAGATTATGATCAAATATAGGAGTAAAATTGAAAGGCTCAATTGGTGAGGATTCCCCCTTTCACCTTTCTTGAAAAGAAGTGAGCTCATCAAAAAATTCCCTAAGGCCTTTGTTTACCATGTCATGGTGAACTAGATACCTCAGTTAGCAGATGCAAGTTGTTCCATACAAGTGACATATTTAAAATTTTCTTTAAAACCTAAAAATAAACTAAAACAAGGAAAGATTTAGCTCACTCATATTTCTTAATGAGTTCCTCATTGAGTAAGACTTGTCTTTAACATACTAGATTCAACAATGTTTTAAAAAGAGGCAAGCAAGGGACAAGCAATCTAGATGAAATGGGTAAGAACTAATTTTATATTAGGATATTCTAAAACTAAACTAATAACTTATATAAATATAAAAAGATAAAGGGTAAAGATAAATAAATAAGACTATAATGTAATACAAATAAATCTAGTTCATTCCATATCTGACCTGCATTTACATGATCACTAACAAAGATGGTGCTAAAGTCTAAGGAAAACTTGAATATGAATAAAGAGGAAAAAAATTTCTATATGAATGCATAAGTTCTAAATATTAGACACATATCCTTTCAATTTAAAGATATGCATAAAAGAAATAATGTCTATGATTCACTCTTTCGAGATGAAACTATAAAAATGTCTCAGAACTACACAACTCATAGGTAATATAAACTAAGAAAGCAAACACAATAATAAAATTAAAAAAACACATCTAGTTAATATATTATATCCTATAAACCTAAATGAACTATCCCCTTTTACAATGAATAATTGGTCTTAAATAGGCTCATAGTCAAATGGGTCCCATGCCCGACCCACATGTGGGTTGTTATGATAGATCAACAAGTTTGGTTTACTTGAGAATAATTCAGGTCCCATTCAAACCATGATAAAAGTGTCATATACCATGCTAATATAATTCCACATAAATTTTGTGTATTGGAATATCTTAAGGATCTTTTTGGGATTGATAGTTGGCCACATCTTATGGTTGGAAACCATTCCCTTTTTAAGCAAATTATATAATTTGTGGTTCATTGTCTAATCCCCATGCACAAGGTATTATCCATTCAACTCCACTACCTAATTTACATGGAATTATAGGATCCATAATATCCCTACTATTATAGGACAAGATTAAACTTGATTGGATATACCTAATTAGACCCACATTCTAATTTATGGATATTGAAAGCCTAGATTGGCAAGATGGTCATCAAATTTAGGCTCAAATTATTTATGTGGAGGTCCATGTATATTAATTTGTAATATTGTGCCACATGGCCACTTCTTATTTTGTATTAATAGCATGTCCTTATGTGTTAGGATCCTTCTACATGGCTACCTCTCACCATTCAACTTCTTGGTTGAGGACCCCATGTCCTCTAGCTAGTCTTTGGTTTCAATCATACTATATTTTGACAAGTGTCATGATACATCTCACCTAAGGATTTTTGGATATTGGATTAATATTTTATATATACTTATAACTCATGTGCCTTGAGATATTGACATTTGGTCTCATCTCTAGAATTTGGAGCTCGATTACCTATTTACCATGTATTACCTATCTTAAAGGCCTAGGTAAATAGGATTACACCATGAGGTAGCATACCAAGTGTTTGGGGATTCTTGTGTGATCTCTTTAATCTAGACATTTTAAAGAATTATAGGAGTGATATTTTGACACCTATCAACATCCTAATTACTTGATAGATCATTTGAATATCAAAGTGTGTAAACTATCATGAAGAAATGATCAAGTTGGATCATGACACATGGCCACATCTTATGCACCAAGAGACTCATAGACCCTCAAAAATGGTTATGTCTAAAAGGTCATGGGGAAGTGAATCATTGATAGGTAGTATCATCTCAATCACCTAAGGCATGAAAAATAAATGAGCTAACCATTAGACATTTAAATTTTCAAATTTAAACAAAATCGACTAAGTCTAAAAGTTTAAAGCAAAGGTTAGTTACTGTATTTTAAATAAAATGACTAAATATATAGATATATATAACATCATAAACATTTTTTTCATTTTAAGTTGGAATGAAGTAGAAATAGATGAATGTCAGTGAATAAAAATAGCCCTAGTTATAAAAACCACAACTATATTAGCCTAATTGAAGATAAAATGAACAATTTACAAATATAAATAATATAAATAATTAATCAAATAACTTTAAAGGGATAAAATAAAACCATATGGCTAAGGTTAGTACATAAAATAAACCCTAAAACCCACTAAATAATTTATATAGATTTAAATCATTTTTTAGGTCTGATGGTTTTGATGGGTAAGACATCTATCAAATTTAAGCTCTATAATGATTATAAGGATGATAGTGCGTCCTTTAGTTATCATTATTATGGCATATGATATCCATTTTCTCATTTATGTCTTAATCAAACATCCACTTGAATTTTTTCCCTTTATGGTTTTTATGAGGTGATATCTTAAAACATGTCAAGATTTCTCTTATTTAGGGCCTCTCTAAAATCTCAAAGACATACAAACTATCTCAGGGAATGGGAAAATAGGATCATCCCATCTATCAACATCTTATACATTTGGGAGCTTGAATTATATTTGAGGTGCATAGACTAGTATAAGGCCTTGGTGAAGTAGGATTATGCAATGTAGCATGATCCTAAGCATCTAGAAAGTTAAGGCCTATCTCAATAAATAAAATGGCTCAAAGAAGTGGAGAATCATGATGGTACCACACATCCTCATCTTGGGAATCTAAAATATCTCTCCAAATTGAATAATTCCCAAAGATGCTCAAGGAAGTGAGTGAGTGACAAGTGGCATATCCTTTCTTGCCTTGGGATTACATGGGAATAAGTGGTTGTTAGCATATGAAAAAATAAGATATATATTAGGTTTTAAATATGAATTTTTCCCAAAAAATACCAAGTTAAAATCTAAAAAGATAATCAATTTCATCTAGTTAAAATAAAATATACTAATTATGGGAGCGATACAATATTAATAATTAGTGACTTTTGCTCAAACAAAAACAAAAATGGGAAAGTGGAGATGAAATCACCAAATGAAATAGTTTCTTCTAATCTTGAAAAAATAAATTTAAACTAATACAAATGAAATTATTAAGTATAAAATATGAATCAATAAAAATTCTTAGTCTATTTAACTTGAAATAAAGTAGAATTGGACCTAATTAGCTTAATGAAAAGATGACATACCCTTGAAATAGTCATATAATTTATATATATTGAAGGTGAAAAGGTCTTAAAAAAGTAAATTTTAGTGTATTTCAAAACATGATCCAATAAATACCAAGACTTATTAGATTTAACAAATTCATACATTTATATCAATAAAGCCCCAATTTTAAATTCTTTTAGACTAGGTGCATATAATGGACACTTTAAGTCTAGAATTAGTTCAAAGAGTGAAAAAAATATAACATTATGATTGAAACATCTTAAGAACCCATTTTCAAATCAAAATAATATATCAAACAAGCCCAAGAAAAAAACTAGATTAAGAAAAAGACCAGACTCTAGATTAAAATTAGCTTTCATGATTTCATGAATAAATTAAGGCATGTTGTGAAATCAAAAACAACATGAACTTATGTATATTGATAATTCAACAAGCCATTAGAATATAAATCATTGATAAAGTGATAAAATTAAAAATATCAGGTGTATACATATTCCCCACCCAAACCTCATCACATGTAATATTAGTACAATGTGGGATGATGTTTTGGGATATATACATAGCAACACCAAAATCATATTTGAAAATAAATGTTGAAATAATTACTAATAAATTAATAAATTAAAGTAACATATACATATCTTGATTTACCTTTCCATTGAATGAATGCATGTAAATTCCGTAGTCTCAATCATGGAAGGCATAATAAATAAATTTAATAAACCCTAAGGATACTAATCTAAAAAATAAATAAATTATTTTATATAGAGGATTATCAATGAATGGACATATGTGGAAAACTCTAAAAATTATTGAAACATTTGGAAAAGTTTTCAAGAGAATATTGGTAAGGTTATCTTATAACAAAAAGATACAAGGAAGTAGATAAAAATAAATGAAAAATGGTAAGATGGAGCTCCAAGGCTACATAGGACTGAATACCCCAAAATATGCATCTAAATCAAACAAAAAACATAAATAACTAATTTATTATAAAAATATCAATGTAAGAGAAGTAATAAATCATACTCAAACAAAGATGAAAACATGAATGGGGAAAATGAGACTGGATGGCCCAAAAAAGTAAATATAAAGTTCAAGGTCCAAAACATAAATAAGATAAATTTTATAAAGTTGAGGTAATGATAAATAGAGCATCTTGATACAAATAAAATATTGAACTTCTATTTTAAAAATTAAAAAATTGGAACTTCCATATTTTTACCATGTATGAAAGAGATGGAGAAATAGGAAGTAATTAAGATGGAGAAGACATAAAAACATACCTATTTGTCAATCGATAATAAGTAGAGGTAGGGAATAATGGCATAACCAAGTTAAAAACATGGTCATTACTAGAAATATGACACTCAAATCAAATTTATAAGACTAATATTTATCAACACTAATGACCTTAGATATCCCTTCTTAGAAAACATAAGCTTGGTTTAGTCATCTAAAATGTCACTTGAGTGCCAAGAGTGTTACTTGAGACCACCCATCCCTAGATTAACCATAAAACTATCTTAGGGCCTATTAAGACACTTATATAGCTTTTTTGTGGACCACACACATCCCTAGACATATAAAAATATATCTTAGACCCTTCCTTAGGCATTTAGGCCCATAGTTCCTCAATTTCTACCACCTAAACACCAGCACCATAATTGAACACCAATGCCATAGTGATAATGTCCTATTTGGTCAATATTGTCCTCCCTCTTTTTAGTTATTTCAAACTATTTAAAAGCACCATATCAACATATATACATGAATTTTATCCCTTTATCCACTACATGTAAATTAGATACAAATACACACAAATAAGCTCATAATAAGTTGTGCACAATCAAGGTTATTAATCCCTATTATTCCCTACTTCTACATATAATAATTTATAGCCATCTATAAACATCCTAATATGCTCAATAAACCACAAGTACTATGTATTTTTTTTTTCTTTTTCACATGAAGGTCTTAGTGATGATTATAATCCTTGTTTGCATGGTCATTTTGAGTCTTTTGATATTTTTTGTCTTATTTTCCTTATTTGTAACACCCCCAATAGTCATAAGTCATAGGGAGGCCTAGACTATATTTCTTGGTTTTATATATGCTTTAAGACTTATTAAAATATCACCACTTTTAGGATAGTAGTTCCATATGATGCTAGTGTCCAATTATGGCTCTAGTGTCTGGTAGGCATTTTCTCCTATGTTTGTATCTTAACCCTTCCATGAGCCTTTTTTATGTTTTTAATCCATCTTTTATGAATTTTCATCCAAAAAACAAGTTCTTATACTAAAATAAAATTTCCTTCTATATATATAGCCTCACAAGGTATTTTACATCTAACACCTACTATTTTTGCACAAAATTACATAAAATCAATCAATATTACAACTAAATACTTTGTATACTACTCATTAATCACATCTACACATTTCATGCTTAATCAAAGAAAATCCTATGTGAAATTCATTATATCATACCATGAGATTTGATGGTTCACATTTCTTAAGTGATAAATTACATGTGATCTGAGACCCCTAACATTGGGGTTAATATAGGCAGTGACTAGGATAATAGGGGTTCTACTCTCCATGATCATGACATCCCACAACCTATTTTTTTCATTTATTTTTACATTTTATATGGTTATTGTTTCATGTGTGAAGGTATTCATTAGGTTTTTGGAAGATATTCAATTAAAATAATGACATCGGTAAGCCCTTGAATGACACATAACCACCTATAGGACCTATAGAACCTCTTATAACTTCCTTAAAAGTTTTAGGCAATCCATATAAGAGGGACACTAGTGCCACAATTCAACACTATCACCACATGGCACTATTGTATTGATATGGGTGCTACTATCTAAAAATAAATTTCAATAAATGTTCAAAAGATGAAATGTTTCTTCCTAATTTTTTAGAATTTTTTAGTTCCCTGATCCATAAAAAAGTCTATTCATTTCAAGATAAGTACCTTTTCTCTTCTCACTTGATATTTTGGGAAAGTTCAATTAAATCAATCATTTTTAGTTTTCATTCCAAATTAGAAACATACTTAACCCTTTAACAACATAAGATACACGTGTTAAGTCCTAAAAGGTTAAAAAATTTAGTGACCTAACTTGATTTGAATATTTATTAAAACCCTAGTTTTGCTTAGGTTTTACCTTCTCCCAAATTTTGTGTATTAAATTAGCATTATAAAACTCAATTTTTTTAATTTCTTGGCATAAACTAGCTAATTTAATCAATCTTACATTAAGGTTTCATTTAGTTAATGTAGTTTGATTTTTTGTAAAAAAAACCCTAATTTAAAACCCTAGATCCACATACTAGGTCCCTATACATAAAAATACTATAAATTAGGGTTTCACTTATAATCCTAATTTTTATCATGCATTTTTTTCAAAATTTATCAAATTACACATATACTTGTGTTAGATTACATTATACCTCTTATGTGTTTATTATTCCTTGTTTACATTATATTCTTTGGCAAGTTTAAAATGGCATCTAAGAAGTCTTTTACCCCTCACCAAATTGATGAACTTTTGAATTTATCTCATAATTATAACAATGAATGGATGAATTTTCAAGATTGTACATTAGAAAATAATAATGACTTCATTTATAATGATGATGATGATTATTTTTATAATTATGGATATGAGGATTATTATAAGCATGAAAATTAAAATTAGGATATATTAGATATATCATCTTCTCTTTCCTCTCACTTTTATTTTCACTCATCAAAATCAAACTAAAAATATAATTCTAAAAGAAAATCTTATTTATAGTGTTTTCTTCCAATTTCATCCTCTCTTTTAAACTAATTTTACTACCTCATTATTAAAATTAAATCAATATAAGTGCAATACATAAAATCCACTTTTGCATGATTCAAGTAAAGTAGATAAAAATAATGCATCTTATTTATCCTGCTCAATCAAATTATAAAAATCATATAACAATGATATTACACCTTTTATAAATGCACAAACTAAGGTATATGAAATTATTTTATCACTTTCTTTCACATTCCAAGCTCAATGCAATGATTCTTTACGGTAAATTGATAATGTAAATGTCTCTAACATTGTTTCTATATGTCATCATATGTAAAGAGAAAACATTATCACTCTTATTATACCCTTAACTCTAAAATTTAAAGTGATAATCATGCTTGAATTATAGATATAGCTAGTGAATAAATACATTGCATTACACCTACATAGGATGGCACACTGCATAGTAGTAAAAAGTTAAAATATTTTACTCAAATATTTATTTTAATGAGCATGTGGATGATATTTCTTCTAATATTACTTATACAAATGAATTAAACTCTAATTTTTATGAACCATGAGATAATGATTATTATGATGATTATGATGAAGAGGACATATAATCTATACCTTCTAGTTCTCCTAATTCACTTATTTCTCTTGCTCAATAAAATACTAGGTCACATGTAAAAAAACACATAAACACTTATTATTATGTTCATAATTTACATTTATTTGAGAATAAATTACCTTACATTAAATTATCATGTGATACTTATTTACAAATTAACAATAAAATAGATAGCAATGAATCTCCCCCAATCCCCCTTACTAAAGTAAACCTTGTTTCTCAAATTAGCATAAATAAGGGTGATAGAGAGCAAACCAAAACTCCCTAAAAAATATTACCAATGAAATATACCAATGGCTAAGATAAATAAAAAAATTAAAAATTAAATTAACCCCTTGATAATGATAATATACCTTCATAAGAGGTAATATCCTTGATGCATACAATGAGTGTTTTACAACAACAAATACATCATCTCACATTGGAATGTAAAGCATACCACTCATGGGTGGATTTCAATGCCATTCATAATAGTTGCATTACTCATATAATTTTCATTGTTTTAATACCATCATAACTAAGAATACCATATTTATCAAAGTTTGATGAAAATGGAGATCCATACCTTCATCTATAAACTTATAGGAAAGGTATGGTACATGTTACTAGTAGTTTGAATATTTTACAATTATTTCCTCAAACTCTAAAGTGTTGGGAAATAATGTTATTTCATCATTCAATCCCTAGTGGTTCACTACACACATAAGATAAGATAGAAGAGATTTTTTCATGCATTACTATCAAACAAAAGACCTTAGGTTACATATGAGAGGTTACCTTCATTACACCATGACCAGACAAAAACATTTAATGAATACATTCTAAGATTTAAAATAGGTATGTATAAATTGATCTACCAACCAACATATTTATAGGTATAATAATTTTTTTCTAAAGGTCTCATTCTCTCTATTTGAGATAAATTTCTATATGAGAAATCATAGTCATTTAGACATCTATGTTATATAGCTCTGAGGTTATAAAAAAATGAAACTAATGGTTACACATTTAGAGATAGATTTAGATTTAGGCCTCTTAGATCCATAGTCATCTAATATGGTATGAGATCATAATCCACTTCTAATTAAGAACTCATTATAATAGAAACAACTGATAAAAATACTCAACAAGGAAAAAAAGACATTTTATAAAACACCTCCTATGATGAGGAAAACATAGGATGCACATAGAGGGGTTATGTAATTTTTACATAGGGATACACCTTATGACATCATGCTTACAATATTAGATATGGATATGATCACACTTATTCCTAATAATCATCATCCACCACATCATTTTACATAGGGTACCACATAATCCATATTGTAATTTTCACAAGATAAATGGACATTCAGATGATTATTGTTATTCACTTTGAGCTTGCATTGACCATTATGTCAATCAAGGCATTATAGAATTTATAAAGGGGGAACTAATATCTCATTTTACACACTCTCCTAGATCACACTCCTCTATGATAGAGTTATCCCAAGATGTTTCTTTTAAGGAACCATTTTTTACTCATCAAATGAGTCATGTGGTTTCAAGGACACTTATTTATGAGCAATCTCATGCATAATAGTTCTAATAGAGATGGAAACTAGCTCACAGAGATCAAAAAACATCTTCATTTCATACACTAATATATATATGGAAAAAACTACAAAGATAAGGGCACAACATGAGTTTAAACACAAATAAATATATATGAAAATAACTATAAATCTAAGGGCACAACATCAATTCAAACACTAATAAATATATATGTAAATAACTATAGATATTAGAACAAAAATCTAATTTGTACACTGATGAATATATTTTCCAAAAAACATATATCTTAGACTACAATTTTAACACACCAACTAACAAATCTCTTAGATATAGAGTCTACACATCTACCCACCGAAAATGTATCACACACAATTCCAATTTTAGAGTCTCCTACACTGACACAACATGATCAGTATGGTCATTGGTTCTTCATGCCATCTAGGTTTATATAAGAAATATGGAAGTCACATGATCTACATGCACAAATATTTTAGAATACCTAAAAAATCTATACCAATAAAAAAATTCCTAATCCACTACAAATATACTTAAACATTCATAAATATATACAAATTCATTAACTCTAATTTTATAAATACAATATAAAAATTTCAACATTTAAAACAATAAAATCAATTAAGCACATAAATATACTTAATATATCTAGATCTAGTTACCAATTTATACACTGTCAACTTAAACAATGAACATCCATATATAAAAATCAAAATATAGTTTCAATACAATTATTTCCCATCACTAAATGATGTATACATGACCACTAATACCATCTCCCTCAATGTCACTCTTAAAGATATCTAGGTTAGAATAGGAGGATCCACTCTCTCTCCATTATCTAGATTGATGACTCCATCTACTATCTCTCTTTAAATACATACCCAGCTCAGCCATACACTTTGCATGATCTCATTGAAGACATAGGTAGTCATCTATGATTTTATTACTAGTTCCACCTAGAGAATCAGGTGTGGGTATGGTCTACCTGTGAAGCTCCATACATGACTCATATCTATCCATATCCTCTTTTATATATGCTAAAGTAGTTATTATAGTCTGATCAAACAAATGGGAATGAACACTGGCAACATCAGTGGCCCACTCTACCAATCCATCCTCCATGACATCATTAGGAATATATTGTGTCAATGTGTGGATCATTGAATCAATGGTTGTCTCCTATTTTTCCTAAACCTACACATACCCATGAAATACATCATATTCCTAATCACATAAATAAATAACTAATTATACACAAAATATCCAAACACACTCTAATAAATTACCATCACCAACCCTAAGGGGATCAACCTCCAACCATCCTCTATGATAATCCCACCTCTCATAAATAGAGGTGCCCATATATTATCTATCTAGAAAGATATGTAAGCATCATTCAATCCCATATCATTTAATCCCATGTCAATTACATCTGATACATCAATCTTAGTACCCCATTATATCAAGGGAATAAGAGATAACTCAATAATAGATGTCCTCAGACTACTACCTAGCCTCACAAGAGTCAAATAACTCCTTAACCATGTCACTAGTGTTGGGGGCACATCTTGAACTACATAAAACCACTATGTGATATGTCCATACTATAACCACATACACATTAACCTAATGGTCATGTAGCTAGTAACTCACTTGAATATGTCTAAGCTAAATACCATCCTTAGGCCCTCCTTCATAGCCCTTATAGGGCCACTAGATAAAATTCCCTACTATCAATCTATCCAAAAAACATTAGGACTACATAGTGTTCCTATTAGGAATGCGACCTATCCCTATCCACCTATCTACAAATAACTATGGATGAGCCCAACCATCCTGTATACACACCACTAGCATGCTCATTGTTATGTGTTCATACACCCAATAATGGAATAGTGTGATGCTTCAGTCCCTCCACTACACATCTATTGCATGAAATTGTATAAGTCCCTATATAAGTGGGATATCATCATCTGACCACATAAATATGTAGAACCATACTCATTTATATCCTACACTATCTCATGAATCTTATAGGATATCAACACCCCTCTTCAATCTATATCCACAAATGAAGCTATAAAAATGGCTAAGAAATTTTGTAGTCATAGAAAATCAATAGTAAAAATAAATTTCAACAATATATCATTGTGGCTTCCTATGGTATGACTCCCTACTACCATAGTAGAATACCTAGAAGCCCACGATATGGCTTGAACACCTGTATCTTTGTATAGTATGGCTTTTTATCTAGAGAGGTAATCAAAAAATATGGTACACATTCTATAGATTAACAATCATATCCTTAGTAACCATAAAGTGTGTGTGTCTACATTCCATCTCTCACATAATACAATCATCATATGATTATCCTAGGGTATACGCTCCAAAAATGCCACATGTCTTAAACCTACTGTCTCAAGCATAACCATCTTAGAATCTACCAACGGTAGACACCATAGGGTCTCCATCATCTATCTGGTCTAAAATTCCCTCATACAGGCATCAACCTTAAAATTTTCAACCAAATTAGGCATCAAAAAATGTAAAATCAAAACCAATATATACCAATACACATAAAAAACTAGTCAATAATAATAAGCATTACAACCCTAGCCTACTAGACACTAGTGTTACATATAAGATAATAGTGCTAGATAGTAGTGCCACATCCTAGACACTAGTGTCATGTCTTGTAAAATAGCATCCAAACAAGGATAGTAGCACCATTTTTACCAAATACACCCTAAATTAGTATATTTTTAGTAAAAATGCATTATAAATAATAAAAATTGGAAATAGTTTGGGATCCTTACCAAGATAATCTCCTCCCCAACTTGAATCCATGCCTTAACCTCTTTATAGTAGGTCAAATTGGATCTTCATCTCCTCAACATATTTGTATAACTCAGAAAAATAATTTCTCTTAATTATAATTCTCCAAATGAATTTCCAAACTAATCAAATGACCTATTTAAGTCACACTTCACAAATTCTAACTTATTAATGTTGACCTTTCATGTTAATTTCAACATCTAGTACCAATCCCTTACCAATGTGATATATTGATAATTTTAGCCCCAATTTTTGAACTAATTATTACACATGGGACTTGACATCAATGAGCTAGACTTCATATTGGTTAAACTAATATTATAATCACTTTCAACTTTGAAAAATGAAAAAAATTATATTACCATAATTTAACTCAATATAGACAAAACATTTATCCAATTACACATTTAATTATCAACTCCATCACAGTAAATTCTCTATTAAAACTTAAAACAACATCACATCTACTACTTGACACCATGTACAACCAATTATTACCACAATTCATTATAAACCCTCAACATAGTCTTAACTCTCTCACCAAAAGGGGGAAAATATAAATAGATGAACTTAGACATACAAAGGTTCATAAGAATTTAGATACATAGGTGTACATAGATATATGTTCTACTTAAATATAGATTGGTACACATAAGTCTACTTAAATACATTTACTCAGATATACTAGTATATTTAGATATTTAGATTCATAGGTTCTTAGATATGCATATATTCATATATATGGACACATAGGTATAGACAAATAGTCAGATATACAAACATAGGTTTACACAAGTATTCATATATATAGTATTCAAATTCATAGGTTATAAAATGTACAGGTATTTAGATTCACACATTCACATAGATATATAGTCTACATAGATAAAATTACATAGATGTATTATTTTGACTTAGATATACTAGTTTACTTAGGTATTCAGATACACATCTACATTACTCAAATATCAAGCTTAGCGGGCATGATGTAGATCACATGTCCTTGATCCCCATTTTTAGATTATTAGGTTACACCTAATATTATCACCAATATCATCACCAATATAATCACTAGTATCATGACCAAGTTTCCACTATTTTGGGTCACAAGACCATCTATAGTGGTTGATCTATAACATTCCACTAGACCCAGCTTACATACTCATATCAGTCTAGAAATTAGAGTAGGGGAAAGAAAGCCTTGTTTCTCCACACATGTAGTTTACATACTTAGATTCAATCTAGATATTAGATTAGGGACAAGTGATACTTATTTGTCCACACATTTAGTTTACATCCTTAGATTCATTGAAAATATAAGAGTGGTGGAAAATAAGCCTTGTTTCTCCATACATTTAGTTTGCATACTCATATTCATTCTAGATATTAGATTGGGGGAAAACAAGTCTTGTTTATCTACACATTGAGTTTGTATACTCATATTTAGTACATATATTAGGGTGGTATTAAAAACAAGGGTATGTGCTCCTCATTATTTAGTGCACAATTCATATTTAGTATAAAGGACATCTACACCATGTAATTCCTCTTCACATATTTCAATCCACATCCTATCCACTTCTCTAGCCAAGAAGTGGGCCATGTCCATAACACATTCACATAGGTAAGCCTAGGTATGCATTCTTATTTTTATTTTACTCTAGTAATTTCATATTATTGCATTACTAGAATAAAAGGGGTGCAAATGTAAACACCCTAATTTGGTTAATCAACCATGAGTACTATGTCTTTTAATGTTATATCACATGATAATCTTATTGATGATTATAGTCCTTGTTAACATGGTCATTTTAAGTCTTTTGATCTTTCTTACATGTTATTTTCCTTATTTATAACACCCCCAATAGTCATAACTCACATTTTCCTAGTCATAAGGGCTCCTAGCCTATCTTGTTTGGTTATTTCTCTACTTTAATCCTTAATACACCAATACCAATTTTAGGATAGTATCACCACATGGTGATAGTTTATAATTATGTCTCTACTATTTGATGACACTTTTCTCTTGTGTTTGTGTCCTAACCCTTATGTGAGCCTTCTTTTATCCTTCTTTTGTGACTTTTTAGCCAATAAACAAGGCCTTATATTCAAATCAAATTTACTTATATATAATGAGACTCATAAGTCATATTACATTTATCACTTAATATTTTAGCACATAATTACATAAAATTAATCAATAATATAGCTCAATACTCTACATACTACTCATTCATCACATCTAGACATTGTATGATTGATCAAACAATGGCCTAAGTGAAAGTTATTCTGGCATAATATGAAAGTTGATGGTACACACTCCATAAGGGATAATTATATGAGATATGAGACCCCTAGCATTGGGGTTAATTTAAGTGGTATCTAATTTTCCACTTCCCACAACTCAATTTTCCACTTCCTTTTTGTATTTAATCTAGTTATTATTTCATGTTTGTATATATTCATTAGGGTTTTGGAAGAGATTTAATTAAAATAGTGATATATGTGAGCCTTTGAATGATATAGAACCACCTATAAGACATCCTTAACCTCTTGTAGTTTCCATGAATGTTTCAAACATTCCCTACAGAAGGGACACTGGTCCTATAATTAGATACTAGCACCACATGTCACTACTATCCTGATATGGGTGCTACTATTTGAGACTAGATTTCATTAAATATTTAGGAGAAGAAAGGTTTCTACTAGTTTTCCCACCATATTTTAGTTCCTTGATCCATAGATAAGTTTGTTTATTTATAGATAAGTACCTTTTTCTCTTTTCACTTGCTATTTTGGGAAAGTTAAATTAAATCAATCATTTCCTTTTTTCATTCCAGATTAGCAACATACTCATCCCTTTATAAACATAGGATTTATATGTGTTAAGTCTTATAAAGTTAAAACACCATACTAAGATTATAATACATAGATTTCTAGTCTTAAGCCTTACTCAAATCAATCAAACCAACATTCATACTAGCTTCACTTGTACTTACACCATCACTTAGGTGGGGATAACTACATCAAGCTTGATCCCTTTTTGGATTATTGGTATGTAGGAAAATCTCATCACAATGGGTTGTTGAGTATGTACAATTTACCTAATTAACACCACATGTTTACTACTTGTGTGAATCAAATTCCCTAATCACATAGACATCTAGGGTTTGCATACAAAATCAGTCATAATAGGTCATAGATAGTGAAGCAGGGTTTGTCCACATAGGAATAGGATTGGAAAACTTAGACATAGGTGCTCTTAGAATTACAAATAAGTTCCTACACATCAAACACTAGTTCTATAAATGGACCATAACATTATTATTTAGGGTAGGGAATTATTGTCCAGGAGGGTTTGTGACACTTGGATCTTAATTAAAACACTCAAACTAGCTTCTATAGTAGTTTTCAAATTCTAAATCCTTCATCTTAGGTAGTTTCCATCTAAGTATTCATTTGTCTCCTTCATTTATATTATTATAAATATCATTTTATCTCAATTCTTTCACAAATTAGTGGTTGTATATAATGCATATTTTACACCTTGATATACTATACTCAGACCCTTTAAGAACCTAGGGCTTAAAATCCATAAACCTTAAAAATTTAAATCATTTGGTGAACCTAACTTACTTTAAGCACATTATTTCAAACCTTAGTGTACCATTGGGTTTTCATTTTTTATTTATATAATTATCTCAATTTTTAGTTTGTATCCTTTTAACATGATTATCATGATGGATTCCATATTTTACTTTTTGGTAAAAATTATTATGGTTTGTTTTACATCCCTATTACCAATCATTTGTATAAATATGCACATATATCTCACTCCTCTTATAGATCATGTTAGAACTCAACTTATTTCACACATTGGTTTACTTCACCTTAATCCCCCCTTCTATGGAGAGTATTATTTCATGATCAATTTAGATTTACCTCTAGTTACTAATCAATAATAGAGAGCTCATATGACTCTTTTTATTCCTCCTCCACCTAGATTTGTTGACTAGATTTACTCACATCCTACTCTACTACATGCCCTAAAAAAATAGTAGACCCTGCAATTGGATATGTTACTAGACAAAACAATATGCCTCCTTAGCCTATATAGAAAAAACATAATCCCACCATACCTCCTCATCCCTAAAAAACTAAAATGGGACCTATAGATCAACACAAAGCATTTAATATTTTGGATCAACTGATAAATACACTATCTAAATTTCTATATTGGAATTACTCCAAAAAGGAAACCATTTTAAATGATATTGTTTTTCAAACACTCAATCATACATATTTGCCTTATGACACAAAACTAGCTTACTTTCCATCTATCATGAACACTATCAAGAACATTGAGGTTGTTATATGTTTTTACAATGAGGATTTTCCCTCATAGTTAGTTATTTATTATAATATATCACTGTTCATTTAGGCACAAATCAAGACAACCATTATTAAAAGAGTTTTAATTATTAGTGGTTTAAGACTTAACATATGCAATATCACATTTATACATAATATGTGGGTTGATATAACATCCATTCAAAATAATTATAATAACATTAGAGGTTTTGATGACATTCCTAAATATTCAATGGGTTATATTACATTGGATATTATAGTTGGACCAAAAACACTACCTAAAAAATTTTAGGTGATGCTTAATCATTTTCACTACAACCTATTACTTGGGAGACCTTGGATACATGTTATTTAGGTTGTACCATAAACCTTGCATAAATGAATCAAGTTTTTACTTGATGAATACTTATACACTTATCTAGTAGATAATCAACCATTTTTATATTATAGATTCACTGAGCCTACCACATTGAACACATATTTATATGAGGCTTCTCATGTTATTATAGATTCCCCACCTCACAAGATTTTGATTGAAAAAATGCATACATATTAGGTTGGGGAATCTAGCACCACTATTCTTACACCCATTATAGATCCTCCTATATAATAGTTACCTTCAACCATGAAGGAGGAAGACCCTCTTGCAACATAGTTATCCACACCCATGATAAATGATGGGATTCTCATAGCACAATTACCATCACTTGTTAATACAAAATAAGTATATATCCTAAACTATAATACATCTTCTTAGGACACTATAGAAGATGATCCAATATCCATATACATTGATGAATATTTGTGTGGATTGAGCTTCACACTATTAGGTCTCAGAGAGTACACAAATTATTTTAAGGAACTCATGCCTTTTTCCACATAGGAAACACCACTAGTTCATTGTCCTACAACTACAGTCCCATCTATTCATTTAAAATTATGGATAAATTCCTCCATTTAATAAATACATACTATTACATATATGGATATTGACCCAGTTATATAGATTGAGGTAGGAAATTCATAGCATAAACCATATCATATTATATAGTTATTACTTGACATATGATTGATGGCATTACCCATAATTCATAAAAGATACATAAACATATTGTCACAATAATATGGTAGACCCTTTTTCATTTGCATAGGCTTATAAGACATGATATAGATACATGCTTAGCATTATAATAGAAGTTAAATAATTTCAAGGGTTAGGGCACTATTTAGATTATACAGCCTCCACCTCCACTAGTATAGTCACCACAATTGAATCTTTTCCAACAAAGATATTCATATACTTATCCCTTAATAATTAAAGTTTTCATCCAATACTAATACAACCCTTATTTTTTTATAGATGAGGATTCTAATCCCAACACTTATACATTGGCATTTTTATAACACATAATGCATCTGGAGAGTGAGCTAAAACATGTTATACATTGTTAGGATTCTTTAGGACATATCACACTACTATTTATATGTTTCTAAAAGGTGTCCAACACATTAATATTCATCATGAGCACACACACTCATATATAGATTACCCTTGGCAATACATGGTTAGAGGTATTGGATGCCACAGTTGATTGCACAAATAGATGCTTAAATTTTAGTCACAAGGGATACACAATTTGTATTTTATAGAATGGCTCATATCAAAATCACATATTTCATATAAATACCCATAGTACAATGTGGTTTACCGTAGGACCACATGAGAGGTTTCTTTATAGTAGAGCATCATGTTATTTGGATGCATAAAATCTAGACTAACATCAAGGATAAGGATAAAATTATATAGATAGCATGGTATGATGATCACAATGATGATGATGATTTATTTAAGTTTGGAAAAATTTAGTATCTGACATTGAATTATCTCCTACTAGATTCCATTTAATTTTCCACATCCCATGGATGTGTTCTTAGGTCTATAAAGGCATTACACTTGATTTGCAAATTATCTCATTTATTTCTGGTATTTACTTTTACATATATTCCTTTATTGTTTCTCTTTATATATAGTTTCATTTTCATGTTAATTTTACATAGCTTATATCTATAAAATATAAAAACAATATAATATTTCAAAAGCACAAACATTCAAATATTTGATCAAAAAATACAAATTATTGATTGTATACATTTTGTGCATACATTCTAGGTACTACATATGATATTTATGTTAGTGTATTCAGTTTTATCATACATACATCTTTCACTTTTTCTTTTTGAGTGTTTGTAGATACTTATAGGACACAAGTCCACCACATAGATCTAAATTTTCCACTATTTACCCATTGGGCACATATACAGATATATAGATTACTCATTTAACACATTCATCCATTTTGGGGAATCTTATACATGGTTTTGATTATCAGGTGACATATTTATATACTCTATATCACAAAGTTAGCATTTTTATATCTTGATACTAATCATCCTACACTACTCAAACTATTTATCGACTACTACTCCTCTAGACTTAATTTATACACATATTTTTTTTGGGTAGATTTGTACCACATTTTCATGCATACTTTCATTTATAACTTTACTAGTTTATACTTAATTATGTATTTATGATTCTATATATATTTTAGGGCATTTAAATATGAGATTATTATAGGGATTTATTCCACTTCCTTTCATTGTATGTATGCTTTGGACATGTTCCTATGTCCTTGTGTGTGATTTATTGATTGTGTATGTAGACATTTGAACATGTACTTCCATGTGGATCTAAGACAAACTTGCATTTTATATATTTATGTGGAAATTTTAACATGTCTTTATGTGTATTTTATTTCTCAAATTTAGTGACATATGCCCATGTCCCTTGTATTGTGGCTAGTTGGCCTAATTTTCATGCCTCATGTGTGTTATATGTATGCTTTCATCTATGTGTCATGGACATGACACTTATCTCTTAATATTTAAACACTATAGTTTTATATTCCATGAGGTAACTCATGTATCTCTCTTTCCTCCTAGGAAGCCATGATATACATCATTCCCCCATCCACTTAGGTAGTTAATTTATTACCTAGATTTTTGTTCATACACATGCTCACATTGTTATATCTATCTTGATATCCTTGTGAATGTTAGATATAAAATACATTGTACATTACCAAATTATGTTTAGAATATCTTAAACTATGTTGTCATGTATACACATTATATTGGTTTATTATATATAAATCTTATATGCTCAGGCTAACACATCGAGTAAATCTTTTTTTTTAGGATAGTAGTTGCACAAGTTCAATAATTCCCATAAAAAGAGGGGGAATTCATAGAGGTTTGTCATAAATATTAAACCATATAAATACACTAAAATTATATTTCATATCATGCATGCATATAATCCAAATATTAATCTTAGGAAAACATAGTGGAAAATAGTCAGTCAAAGATCAGAGTCAATTTGGTAGAAAAATAACATAGTTGGACACTAGTGAAAAAAGTAGACACTAGCACCACAAAACAAATGTCCAAGGTATGGCACTATCATATAGAATCCCTAAAATTAAAAAATTATAGAATTTATAGAAAGGCAAAATAATTACAATCCATGTTTACATAGATATAGTTACAAATTATTAGTTTTATCTCAATTTTACTTAGTTTTACAAAAAACATACTAGCTTACTTAGATTTGGGGAATCATGCATGGTATTATCACTCTAATTTTACTTTTATATACTTAGATATAGATTATTACAACTTAATCTAGAATCCATATACTCAGATATCATATTGGGGGGCATTTACATGACACATTGTTTATATTAGTTCACTTATGCACCAGTTGATTAGATGGAATGGAAAACTCCATGTCATTATCTACATTATTCACACTAGACACCATGTTCCAATTTATTCACCATATTTATGCTTTACTCATTCTGTAGAAGTTGGTATTATTTCATAGTCCCTAAGTTATATACCTAAGTTCCTAAGAGGATCCTAGGCTAAATTTCAATCCAAAGTTCTCAACTAGCCACATAGCCCTTATATACATTTTCAATTATAATCATATAACTTTAGTTACATTACATGATTTAGCTACATATGAATCTACTACACATGAGTAGGAAATGATGGAGCTATATTCTACTTGAATTCTTGAGCCACCTACATAAGAGGGTTGGATAATCCATCAATCTAATTCAAGTTATTCACATGTCATAATCCACTAGATAGGGGTGGGAAATGATGGATTCAAAACATGATTGAGTTCTTAAGCCATATTTACATGGGGATTGAGAAATCCATTAGCTCAATATAATATATTCATTGTTTTGATCACTATCTACATGCACACACATAGGATGTCACTACATTTATGTATTAGTTAACATAACTAATGAGTTGTAGTCATTCCTTTCATCTCTATTATATCTTTTTTCATTTTTGTCTTTGCTTTTGATATCTCTTAAGTAAAGATTAATCCATGCACATTTAATTTATAAGACACATAATAGATCACACTTCACATACTTAGATCCAAATTCATGGGATTTACCTCTTAGTTATATCGAGGTACATTTCTTTTCCTTTATCCTAGTCATTTCACTTTGCTACATTTATAGAATAACGGGGGGGGTGTGATCATCTAAAATGCCACTTGAGTGACAAGATTGTTAGTTGAAACCACCCATCCCTAGATTATCCCTAGAATTATCTTAGGGCCTATTTTAAAATCTATTTATCTTTCATGAAAGACACACACATCCATAGACATCTCAAAATTAGTCTCAAACCCTTACTTAAGAATATAGACCCTTATTTCCTCAAGCTTTGCCACCTAGACACTACCACCATAAATTTATACTAATGTCATAACACTAATGTCCTATTTGGGTGTTATTTTCTTTTTTCCTCTTTTTAACTCCAATAGATATATTTTTAATTCTTAAGACACATAGGGTTGGACTAGACCTATTTCAAACCATGCATAAGCACTCGATTAGTATATATATATAGGAATTTTATCCCTTTATCCATTAGATGGAAATCAAACACAAATACACAAAAATAATCTCAAAAAAAATTGTGAATAATAAATATTATTAATCCATATTATGACCTACTTATGAAAATAATCATCTACAATCATCCTTAGCTTAGAATACATAGATTTCTAATCTCGAGCTCATTCAAAACACTCAAACTAGTGTTCATACTAGCTTCACTTTCACTTTTACCAACACTTAGGTGGGGATAACTACATTGGTGTTGATCCCTCCTTAGATTATTGGTATATAGGAAACTCTAATCACAACAGGGTGTTGAGGATATCCATCTTACCCAACTAACACTACATATTTACTACTTGTGCCAATAAAATGCCCTAAGCACATGGATGTCTAAGGTTTGCATTCAAAATTAGTCACAATAGATTATAGATAGTGAATTATGATTTTACCACATAGAAGCAGGCTTGGAAGACTCATACATAGGTGATCTTATAAGTATATATTAGTTATTTCATAAAGGACACTAGTACCATAAGTGGACATTAGTAATATAACACTACTATATAGGTTAGGGTACTATTGTCCAAGAGGTTTTCTAACACCTGGATCATGTTTGCAACACTTAGACTAGTTCTTGTAATAAGTTTAAGCTAATTATTCTTTTTTCTCCATTTGTATTATTAAAAATAACATTTCAACTCAATTATTTTACAAATTATTGGTTGTATTTATTGCATATTTTACACCTTGATTTAATGTGCTTAGACCCTTTAACAACCTACATCTTAAAATCCATAAACCTCAAAAAATTTAAATCACTTGGGATAATAATTTAATTATATAGATCATTCCATGAAGGTTAGCATGAAATTAAAAAATTATCCTAAGTTTCAAAAACATGTTTACCACTCCTCGTGATCCCTTATAAATTTATTCATCTACTGCCAAAATTGGGTACTTGTGTGAGAAATTATATGGCACTAAAATGTAAGATTATATATAATGATGTAATGAGACTACTTACCCTAGTCTACAATCTTACCACACCCCAATGGACTTAGGCTCTATCATGACACCAAATTTATAATTTCACATTCAATTAAAAATAGGAGATGAGCCAAAACTATCACATATTTTCATGTGATCTAAATTTTAGCATCTAATTTGCCTTTTAACATTGTATTTTCTTATGATTTGTCTTTTATATTTTTTTAGTTTTTTATTTTTTTCTTCTCCATATATATTTTTAAAAATAAAATATGAGTGATAAAGACAACTATCATAAGATATCTTATATTTATCCACTAAAGATAAGAACCTAAATACCATGGTGTCCAAATACTCCTAGACATGCACCTTATAATGGAGTGAAATATTGAAACCATCCTTGTTGAGCCCAAAAGGAAATGACAAATATGGGATTATGGAAATGATATTAGAATGATTAAATTGCCCCAAATAATAAAAAATATAAATGGAAATGGTACAATGAAAGGTAGGTATGAAACATCATCGTAAGATAAGTTAAAATGTGAATGAAAGACATGAATATAGATTTTTATAATTTTACCATAAGAAAATATAAATAACTCTAAGTGAGGAAAAACACTACTCTCAACCATTGTATTGTCTTTACAAAAAGACACCTAGATGAGGTTGGAGGTAAAATAGATCCATATATCAAAATTATGGCTATTTATGAATATGACCTAATTGGTTCCCCAAGTATTACCATGCAACTCATAAAAATTAATCTAAGAGACACAAGTGGGATAAAACTATGAAGAAAATAAATGATGATTGTGAATACCCAAAGGGTGTATATGATGATATAATAAAAAGTTAAATAATAGTTGATGAAAGAAACATGAATATAAGAAAATGAAATGCATTTTTTATGAAGGCCTAGTTGTATTTCCCTAAATATTGTATTGCAAATCATAAATTAAAAAACCAAAAGGTGTGAAATTTACAAAAGACCTAAAGACTTAAGTATAGATGGTATGTTTAATGTGAAGTTAATACTCAAGGTGTAGAGATAAAAATGTTTATATAATAAAGTCAAAGTAGAATATATAATAAATGTTAGCTAAGCATAATAAATATAAACTAACTATAAGAATTTAATTAATATATATAAGAAATAGAAAATCATAAATAAAATCAAACTATGAAGAATATGAATTAAGAAAAATGATTATTCAATAAATAAGCATTGGTAAGTTTTTTGAAGGTACATCCTTCATTTTTTCAATCTATAAATGTTAGGTCCAAGGATGTCCTTGAATATTTAAGGACCCCACCACATTTAGGTGTAGTTTATCTCATTTTTGTGGGTTTAATCTAGTTTCAACACTATATATCCAACATCAAAAGTGTAGATTTTGATTTTTTATGTTTTTTACCAAAGCAAATTTTTTATTGATGATTATGTTGTAAAGCATTCATATGTCACTCATCAAGCATATTTAAATCTCTTATCTGGGAATCATGCCTTAAAGATAAATTTGAAAATAATGTACCTCTACTTCTAATGATAAAATAGATTTGGATCTATAAACTAAAGAGAATGGGATTGCCTCATTGGTAACATAGACACTAGTACAATAATCCCAAAGTGATGGATATGACTTGAGATTAAAATCCAAATGAGAATCCATAATAGCCTATTATAAAATATTATTAAGTAATTTTTGGGTTTCTTCTACTTTTCCATTACATTGAGGATGATAGGGTGTGGAAAATTAGTTCATAGATTTGAATTTCACATAAAGATACTTCATCTTTATTTTTCTTAATTCCCACCATTGTCAGATATGATGGTGTTAATAATTCTAAAATGACATAAGATTATATTGATGATGAATTTGGATATATTGATGTTAGTGACATTGACAAGGGGCATCACTTTTACCCATTTAATAAATTAATTTATGGTAGTAATAATAGATATATGGCCATATTGCCAAAAATGTAATTTGGTGATGAGATCTAATCCCCACGTAGAGAATGGATAAGGAGATTTGAGGGTGTAAAGATTAAAAAGAGGGGAGTGAATAATATTATAATGTAATTGGTAAGGATTACACTTATTTTTGAATGTAATGACATATTTTTTAATATGGGCCAGTAATACCCCTTACATAGGGATTTTTGGGTTAACATGTCCACTAGAATACTTGTCACAAATATTCCCATGAAATTTCTCAAGATGAGAATAGACTTTAACTTGAGTGACATAGTGGATTAGGTTACCTTTAAAAATTATTATAGTTGACTTTGACAAAAATTTTGAGTGATGATCCTAAGGTAGAACTCTATTAAAAGCACCATCCAATTTATGATTAGATCTCTAGGCAAGAAATCCATAGATAATAGATGGTGGAAGAGATCATAATAGATTATGACATAGGTGGTATGTTAGATTATATATTGATAAAGGTTTTTAATATCAAAGTATATTTTTATATAATCTCATTCCACTTTTTTGTATTAGGTCTCATAATATATTAAGGCATGACTAATGTAATAAATGCCATACTATTTATCAGACTCATATTTTTATCCAAGCATTGCCCAAACTGATATGGGGGTAGATGATGTACACAAGATGATAGGGTGATAATTTGAAGGTGTTCATATAGTATGAGGATAACGTAACAATTTATTCACTATATCAAAGGTTTGCTGGTGAGCATTAGTAACACCTTTCTTGGGTAGGTAGTTTATCAAGTATGTAAGGCAAGATAACCTAGAAAAAAATTATGAATTTACCCAAGTTTCATAAAGTAAATGTAGATGTCATGAATTTATTGAGGTATATTCATGTTAATAATAACATTAATATTGGATGATCCATGTCAATCCCTAATAGTGAGATAAAAAATTCTAAAATCTTTCTAAAGGTAGCACTGAAAACACACTTATGAGGATTGAGATTAATTTTGTGATTAATAATGTGATTGAATATGATTGTTAGGTCATGAAGATGATTTACATGAAACTTATATTTGGATAAAAGTTTATCCACATAGGTTTCAACTATTGTTTTTATGATATCATGGTACATGTGGGTCATTGTGCATTGATAAGTTTCTTTGGAATTTTTAAAGGTGAATGGCATCTTAACATAGTAATAAGTTCCCCACTCAGTAGTAAAGTTATTTTTTATTGATAATAAAGGGGAATATGAATCTAATTGTACCTTAAAAAACCATATATGAGGGAAAAATATCATATCCATATGTAATATCAACAATATCATCGATTTAAGGTAAAGGAAAGCTAACATTAGGACATGTTAAGTTAAAATTATAAAATTCAATATAGATGAAAATAAGCATGGGTACTTTCTTGAGAGTGGGTACTATTTTGGATACCCATTATGAGTAATCTACAAGTTCAATTAATTTGGCATCTTTGATATTAATGACATTTATGTGTCATAAAGTGGAAACCTCAAGAGGGAACTTCCTTTGCTTTTGTCAAATAAGTTATGCATCTGGATGTCACTATGTTATGGAAAACTATGTTAGTGTCTATATTGGGTATGTCCTCATATGACCAAGAAAATTCATCATGATATTTGATCAAAAAATAAGCTATAATTATCTTTATCTTTAATATGAATCTCCTTAAATATAATAATAGGATTGGGATTTACATTTGTACCAATGTTAACTAATTGAATTTATTTCATAAGCATTGTATTTCCATCTTGAAAATGATATGAGAATAAGGAAGTTTTGAAATAGGGTCAAGCTTAGGTTCTGCACTAGTGAAGAAATTACTAAAGCAAGGATCCATTTTTTAAAGTGTAAATCTTATTATGTTGGTGGGGAAGTTGAGGTTGTCTAGCATGAAGTAATTCTAGGATAGATTTACCAATATGATGCTTAGGTTATGGGCCATAATATTCAAAATATACTTCAATATCAAAAATATTATTAACTTTGATGTCAAATTTATAGTGTATTTATCTTATAATAATGGATTTGACACATATGATAGTTTGTATATTTAGATTCAATGTTTATTTTTGTTGTATATTATCAACCTGATCAATACAATCTAGTATAGAGGGATAAAACTAAACTATATCATTATGGTTTGTATAGTTAGGGGAGGAAATATTGATATTGATTATATCAAGTTAGATGATATAATTAGAATAATGTGGGGATTTTAATAGAACTATATCAACATTTTTTAAGGATTGGTCAATGCAATTATGCATAAAATATTCAAATAATTGTGTTAGCTAGTATCATTATAAAATTAGGGAATAAAATAATTTTTATTGGGTTGGATGATAGAGTTAGAACGTTTGAAAATATTATGAACTATATTAGGATGGTTGATATCATCAAAATTATTGGACAGTCTAAAATATGTTGGGTAAACCACATAATTTTTTCAATGGTGGGTTGCCAGGAGGAACATAGCCTTAAGGTTCTAATCAATTCTCATCATCATTAGAATTAGAAGATATATGAACTAAATGAATGTCTTAATTAAAGGCTTGTATTTTAGCTAGGGTTTTTTGATAATGAATTACATCTAGGTTTTATTATTAGGATTGGAAAATTACATAATCATCCTCATACAATGCATATATGTTATAAACATGAGTAATTTTTTGAGAATTATCATTAGAATTTTCTTTGATAGACACACCAATGTTGTTAAACATTTAAGGGGACAATGACATAATATCCTTAAATAGTTTAGCCACCCTAAAATAATTTCATATGAATTCATCTTCTGTATATGAATCTTTGATGGTGTTTCTTGGGGGTAGATGTTCAGTATCATCATTGATCAAGTGAATTATCTTATCTTTTGGTAAAAGAGTTATAGGAATCTATACTACAATGTAAGGAGGTGATCTAGTGGTATTACAGGTAGTTTATAACTCATTAGATTTATCATCATCAAAATTGACAAGGGTGACTTTCAAATTAATGTTGTAAACTTAGGAAAAAGTGAAATGTCAATATGAGAAATGTTCAAGATGTGATACTAGATTTTGGGATTAGGTATTTTAAGACATCATGGGTTTGGATCAACTTTATGCTTTTAATTATTACAATCATGTTTGAAATTAATATGGTGGCTACCAAAATATGTCAAATCTCTCATGAGATCAGTCTAAGTATGACCTAAAATAATATTATAGAATAGGGTAAGATATAAAACCATTATCTTGGTGCATATATTTTTATTCCAATAGTTAGTGGGATCCAAATACAAGCAAGAGGATTTTGTTTAATTTTGTCAAATCCATGACATGTAAGTCTTTTTTGTTTAATATAATCTTTGGCATATCCAAAATGTTGGATTATCCAAAGGGAAGTAACAATAACTTTTCACTAAGCCCTTATCATTAGCAAGAAAATTTCAAATCTGATCGAAAGTGCTTATGACTACCCATGTCTACTACTCTTCAAGATGGGTGCCTTCCAAGAATTCTTACCATAAATTTGAAAATATTACCAGGGACTTTCTTTGGGCCAATTATTCCCATGACCATTTCCTCCATAGATTTTCTTTGGAATACTTATACCCCTCATAAGATGTTAAAAGTATGGGTATCATCGACATTTATCATCAAGGAGTTGCCTTAAGTGCCAAATGGATTATGTGGGACAATGAAGGAAAGGAATACTAGAAGGTGTTGTTTAGACACTACATTTATTCAAGCCTTCCCAAAGGTAAAAAATCCTTGAAAGGAATTGGATTATCTAATATAATCATAATTAAAACACCTATTCAAATTATAGAGTCCTTTATTTCTAAAAGTATTTGGAAAGCATGGGAAAAAATCAAACCATGACTTCTCTATAATGGCTTAGGGTTTTGAGATGGGTTGTCTATTAACTTAGATTCTCCATGATTATCATTTGTTATCAATTTCAATAAAGTTCCTATGGCTGAGGTTCCTTAGATCAATGCTCTCAAGTTATTTCATAGAGGCATTCATACTATCCAAGACATTTTTTATCAGTAATATCACTCTTGGCTATATTGGGAAGAGGTGAAAACCAAATTTTGGTTATCAAACATTGATAGAGAATCTTATGAAGAAATCCTTAATGTTTTTCCACCATAAATTCTATACAAAATCTCTATTATTTCCACTCATCCTTGGTGGAAGGACTATAAATGGTATGTGTAAACTCAATTTCATAATTACACTTCATGAATTGGCTACGGGTGGCTTACTCCCCACATGATTATGGTGGGCAAGCTTAATTCTCACTAGGGTCTTCATTCTTAACTTTGTACTTGGTGATTCTACTTTCAAACTATTTGGGAGCCTTACTTGGAGTTTAAGTTAGCTCACTTCACTTGGTATGTGATGTATCAATGTTTTCCTATACGTAGAAGGCTTGTGCATTTAGGAATTTCCATTCCCAAATGTCTTTTTTGTGGCCATCTAGAAATGCCCCCTCATTTATTTTGGCATTGCTCCAAATCCCAGTGGGTCTAAACATGGATTCATGAACCTTTTAGGCCTTTCTATCCCAAGTTTTTTTAGTGGTAACATACCCTTATTAGAGATAAAAACACCTTGCCTTTTAAATACACCCAATTTTGGCATAATTTAATAGTGGAGATTCTATTTTGGTCATGGAAAGAAAGAAATAATGCAGTGTTTAAAAATGTTTCTTCAAATTGTAATTTTTTTGTTCTCAAAAAATATTCCATTATTTCTAATGTGATTTTTAATATTCAAGTATAGGCTAACAAAGTATCCATAGAGTATTGACCATCTTCAAGACCTTTTCACTCATTGTGGAGATGTTCCTTGTGCTATAATTTATATTCCTCCTTCCCCAACTAGGGATACTAGATATAATTAAATAAATGTTAGTCATCCTCCTAGAGGTGGTCAAAAATGAATCTAATATTAGTGTCATTCTCATAGTGGCATTCTGTATCAGTGCATCTTTCCTCTTAGATAGTAGCACGAGTGGTAGAACTTGCTTCTTTCCCTTGCTAGGTAAGATGGTTGGGGTGTTCCTCCTTTTATGCATCCAAATTTTTAAGAGTGATACCTAGAGGTTAAAAAGAAATGTTGGATAAGTTACCTAAGATTTATCTTGTTATTTCTCCTACTTAATAATAGGAAGATGATTAGGACACTGCTCAAGCTTTTGGTTGGGCGGTAATTCTAGATGGTAATGACTTGTCTAGCTCAGGTTGGGGTTTAGATGATATGGATCCTACTCCTTTTGACCTTGAATTGGTAAATTAATTGTGTTTCTTTTTTTGTTTATGTTGTTGTGATAAATCATTCCTAGGTGGGGCCTATCAGTGTTTTTTTGTTTGTGATTTATTCCTAGGCTTGGCCTAGTTTAGCTCAAGGTGTGCTTCTATACTACCTATTTTTTGTGAATTTTTTATATATTATATATTTTTATTAATATATAGTTATATTTCATCAAAAAAAAATTCCTTATTAAAGTATTTTTTATCATAATCTTAATAAAGAGTGGTGGGTCTTTAGTTAAAAATAATATTTCATCATTAATCATGTCATACTCAAGAAACTCTATAGAAAGTTTTTTAGAGGAATAAATTTGAGAAATGGTTTCAATGGCATGGGAATTCATAGGTGTTGGACCTTTATAAGGGTTTGGAAGTGTTCTAACTATTTATAACTTAGTATATGTAAATCCTAGGTTGTTAAAGGGTTGATTATAGTAATAACTTGAGATAAATATAATAAATAGCTAATTTGACAGGTTTTTCTCAAAATAGTAAAGATGGTGAGAAAGTGTACTTATCTAGAGTAAAATAGGTGTTTTTATAAGTTAGGAGGCTAGAACAGGATTGAATATCAGTCAAGCATGTTTCATTTTGGGACTATAGTTTAAAACAAGCTTTGAAAAATATCACCCTTATGAGGACAGTAGTGATAAGGGCAACACTATCCAATTATGGATCTGGTGTCCTTCTACAAAAGATATACTTGAAACATTTAGAGATGTTGTGGGAAGGTTTTATGGACATATAGGTGATTTAGTGACTTTTTTAAGTTTGTCTTTACCACTATTTTTGTTGGATCTGTTTAAAACCCTCATAAACACCTACACACACTAAATAATAACTAGATCAAATGTGAAAGAAAGGGAAAAATAGGTTATGGGGTATTATGATCACATGGGATAAAACCCATATTTTCCTAGTTAGTACCTATATTAATCCCAATGTTATGGGTATCAGATCATACATAGTTCTCCATTATGGAACATGCATAATCAAAGTGCATGGTATTGTTTAAGTAGTTTTGTGTTTAATTTTAAAAGAGACTATGATTTACTAAAAACTCAAGATAAGATAGGGTTTATGTGGATACCTATGGATTGGAAGACATTGTGCACCACCTAAATCTAGTGATAGTGAGAACTCCTTTTTAGCTAGGAAGGCTAACCTACACACATGTGAAAACTTGAAAAAAATAGATTAATAAATGAGATGGATGGGTTTCCTGATACAAGATTAATTACAAGAAGTAGTACACTTAGAGGGATGTCAGTATATTGTTTATACAATTAAGTGAATAAAATTGATAGAGATTACATAATATATATGAAAGATAAAAGATATTACAAAATGATATTTAAAAGATGTAGATCATATGAAAGGTAACTTGATAAGATAAATGATATAAATAGATGTAAATGATTAAGATAAGTAGATATATATTCTTTGATTAATATTAATTCATGTTTTTAAAACCCCCTCAAGTTCTAAAATAGAATAATAAAAATCTTGATTGGTGATGATTGTATATGAATCAGTGTTGATTCAAATAAACCAGTGATGATTCTAATAGAATATGAGGATCAAATATTAAAGCATGATTTTGGATAAAAGTAGGATTTCTTGAAGCTTTTAAGTGAATATAGATACAAATTAAAAAAATCAGATTAATTTAGATTAAGATAATCAACAAACTAAACTTACTTGGACTACGCTACCATTTTCTAATGGATATTCTAAATTTTAGGCTCTTTTTAGGATAAATGAGATATTTGATTACAATGTTGGGATTCAAAATTGATATCAAGATACTTGTTTATAATTTATATTATCATGCAACATTAGTAACATAGGCAAATTTTTGGGAGTATTCTTTTCACATTTTTGTAGTCAAAAATTGTCAATATGTAGGTATTTATGGATCGATACCAATCCAGAGAATCAATGATGATCATGGATGGATAATTTTTGATTCACATTTTTTAGGATTTAGGTGACATTTGGTTATTTTAAACCCCATGCTAAGATAGGTACATGTAACCTAAAGTTGTTAAATGGGTTTTAGGATGAGAATAAGTTTGTTAAGGATGTTTTTGATTATATAAGGTGGCTAAAACAAGGGGCCAAACCCTTAAAAAATAGAAAAAAGAAACCCCAAAGGCATCAGCACAAAATAACCTTGAAAAAATTACAACATAGCTCGCTTAACCAACATAAACAATAAAGACAACATAACTAGACTAAAGATAATATGTATGAAGAAGCAAAGAATAAAAAACATTAAAGAAACTAGAACTAAGGAGAAAGATTCTCCCATCTTTTAGCTAGAGATTTAGTAAATTCATCCAACTTTTTTAAATTCTCATCTTTGTCCTCTATAGTTGTAGTCTCAAGATCCTACAATATAGAAATATTAAGTAACATAGTACACCTAAGCATAGTGGAAATTAAGTGTTCTAGATTCTTTACACGACCCCTTAGGAGAGCAATGTCATTCCTGTAATCAACACCTTCCTCCATCTCATCAACAACTTCCTCCACAAACATCCTTCCCCCTTTTTTAGTATAAACCTTAGAATCACCAAAAACATCACTAGAAACATTAATTTATTTGTTCCCATTCTTACCCTCTGCATCTTCAAAAATATCCTAGACGTTAATAATGTTGGCCTCATCCCTTTGGGTGGATTATTTAGAAACACTCTCTAAATAATCAATAAGTTTATCTTTTGGTGTAGGTTTTCTAGAAATCCTCCTTGACCTTCTAACCCTAGACAACAATCCCTCCTTATCCTTGGTGGTTAGATTATTTTTACTGTCATGTCCCATAAGAGTACTGCTAAGATTTTTAGGGGTCCCCACAGCATCCCACATAGTTTCCTCTTCCACCTCCATAATTTTATTCTTCCTAATCTTCACACTAGTTTTAGAGACTGAAGTGTGGGTAGAGATCACCATGGTAGTCTCCTTATTAAATAGATAAAAGTAAACCCCTTTCATCTTATGAGAATCAGGGGAAGGGCAAAGCTCTTCAGATATGGTAGTATCATAAGGGTTGGCAAAAATTTCACTACTATGAGATTGGATAGGCTTAGGTGGCTCCAGATCAAGGTGTAAATTATATAAGTAGAGAATAAGACCCTTGGTGCAGGGGAATGGGTTTCTTGGAGGGTTTCTTAGCTGACTTAACTTTATCCCTAAAAACTAAATGCTCAAGGGAAGATAGCAGATAAATGGGAAGCTAATATCAGCATTACATCTAAAATGATTCACTAAAGGAAGATTATAATTGTAGAACCTAGTAAACCACCCCTCTAGAGTGAATTATTTCATGAGGAGGAAACACATATCATCCCATAGCTCTGGCATCTTGGTCCATTTGAATCCTCCTTGGTAAAGAACTAATTCTTTGCCTTCCCTAAGGAATAACTTTTGGTTAGAATGGTCCACCACTTTCACTTTCCTTTGTATCTTGGTCCCCTTAGTCAATAGGCTAGTCACCATAGAAATAACTTTCTCCAAAACCTCAAACCCAATTCTCCCAATAGTGACTCTATGGTTATGCCAAAACTGAGTGAATTACTTAGATATATTTTCATCATAGCCATTAAGTTGTTCCAAAAAAGGGCTAATACCACCTTCCTTATAGTAAGTTTAGACCACAACATTGTCCTTAAACTCACAATAGGAAATTGGCTCCATTTGATTCCTATCTCCTCCCATTATAGCCTTCCAAACAAAGATATAGAATCCCTAAAACTAGAGATTCATATAGTTATTATGAAAGGAGAGATTAACAGTTTGACAAGGAATTATGATAAGAAGTCTGCACATATTATCATTAATGAGAGCCACCTTTTAAAGGATCATTTAAATCCTACACTTCTCATGCTCAAACATGATTATAAGGAATTCTCTATACTTAGTAGATAATCAACTCACCTTAACACAAGAGAATAATAAAGTAGAGATGACATTAAGAAATTGAAGTACAAAAAACACATACTTCAAGATACATGTTAGCATCTTCCAATAAAACTGATACAATAAACTATATTTCCTAAGATAATGAGTCATCATTGACACATCATCTCTTTTTGAATTAAGTCCCTTATGTTTAAAGGGATGTTATTAATTTTGTGCCAACAATGCCAATTTGAAAATTGATGACCAAGGTCCACAAGAGCATCTACAACCCCATTTCCCTCTCTCTATATATGAGAGATATCAACTCTAGGGATCCACTATAGAAGGATATGTATATCCAATATAATGTCTTTCAGTTTCTAGCCACAAGTCAACACATTAGTAACAACATCAATAACAAGTTTGGAATCCCCCTGAATGTGTAATTTCCTAATATCAAGTGAAATAGCTAATTTCACCCCTATAAAATATCAAAGGCTTTAACATAATTATTATTTTGAAAGCCTATCCCACCAGCATAGACTCAAGTATCCACCCGTTGTCATCCCTGATAATCCCACCACCACTAACCTTACTATTTGCCTTAGATGCCCCATCAAAATTTAGTTTGAGCTAATAAGGCTTCAAGGGAATCCATTTAGTATTTACTCTTTATAGCTATTTGTAATTATTATGAGCCAAGATTTGGTTTAGAATTCTCCAATTAGTTGAAATTTGCTCCTCTTCTTGAGAAAGAGGTTTTTCCATAGTTTTGATGTGAGCATTGGTCACACTTTCCATGAGGATCTTATAAATGTAATGAATAACTTGAGAAGTATCCCTAGAAACATCCCTAAAAATTTTTTTATTACATTCTTTCCATACATTCCAACCAAGACGACAAATTTTGGTTCCAAAGCTCAATGAGCCATGGATGAGATAAGGAAGGACACTAGTTGGCAATGACTTCCCTAATATTAGAATTACAAACCCATTAAATGCCAAAATTCCTTAAAATAATATTCCAAATTTCCCTGGCAAAATCACAGTGGAGAATTAAATGAGAGATAATTTCCTCCTTAAAGCACAGAAAGCACCTATTGATCAAGGTGAATCCCCTCCTCTGTAAGCTATCTTGAGTTAGGATGTTATTTACTCGGTTTTAATGGATTTTATTTAGATATTTTAATATTACATGTGGTTGAAATAATTTCAATGATAATTAGCAATTACCATAGTTTAAATAGGTTTACATTTATATATGGACATTTACTTTCTTATACTTTAAGTTATATTTTATGTATATACTTTTAGGATGTTTGAGAGGGGTTTCAGACCTCTAGGAGTTATGATACAAAATATATATTTTGTATGGTTCTACCACATTTTAGACTTAATATTTTTTAGGATACTAGACTTAGCCATGGTACATAATTATAGTGTCTACATTTGCCCATTTTTGTTGAACAATGTGTAAGAACTAGCCATAAGACAAAAACTAGGAGATTTTGATGCCCTAGGTATGTGAGGATGTATTCTCCCTAAAACCTATAACTAACATAGGATAATGGGATGGTATGGGTTTGAAATGATGTAGATGGTAGGATAGGATGAGGATCTAAGGGATAAAAGTAAATGTAAATGACATGGATTTTTGAATGAGTAATAGGTTTGCAATTACAAGAATAGGGGTATTACATATATAAATTCTCCAAGGCTCAAACATATTAGCACCATTATGAATAAGTGTGTTTAAATGAATGCTACCAAGAAAAAAATGATAGGGATAACCAAAATATCAACTGTCCTAAGATTTAGGGGACCACCAATAGACATATTGTTGCAAGGTGAAACATGCTCTTTTAGGATCCACCAGGGATTTTCCCCTAATAGAAGGTGAGCCAAGATAGGTTGTGGGACTAGTAGGGGGTCATCCTCCATTAACCTAAGGTGTTATGTGAAAAATATCATAATTTTAATGTTTTTAATATGCTTGGCTTGGGTATAAGACTATCTACTATGAAGCATGTAAGTAAATGTAAAACAAAGGATTGAGGTCAATCATAGGGTATCAAAATTAATCATTACTATGGATATAAATAGTATGTTATAAATATCATTTATTTATTAGATAAATATTGATCAATTCTATCAAATTTGGATCATTTTCATTATATGGATGGATGTTTCTTATGGATTTGATATATGATATACGAGAACAAGATTAACCAAGGGAAGCATGAGCTTCGTTATGATTTATACACTCTATAAGCCCTATCTAATTCTAATAAATGCTTTGGTAGTTATCAATTAACTAAGCCTAGGATTCCTCAAAATGGGAAATGATATGAAGATGGACATATATGGATATAGGATTATGTTATCTCCTGAGGTCGATGGCTGTCTTAGTGTACTAATGACAATAAGACCAACTGGGGCCAAACCATGTTTAATTTTTACACAAACTGATCAATGTTGGAAGTCTACTAAATTTTAGAAAGTTGATCAATGTGGGAAGCTTTCTTGGGATTTTGAATTTTGATTTTATATTTTGATGGGCATGTTTGATAAGTTTTGGATAAGATAGGAAATATGATCAATGTGAGAAGATTTATTGATTTTTAATTTTGGATATCCATCCTTTAAGGGATTGATCTATATATATTTATGAACAACTATCCTTCAAGGGAGTAGTTTAATCTTTCATGTTTTTATGAATAGTTGTCCTTCCAGGGAATAGTCTATGATTTTTTCCATTGCTTGATTTTTGTCCCATATTTTTTATTTTTAAATTAAGGAAAAGATTGATTGAATTTGAGTTGACCTAAGTCACATTCTTGAAGACAAATATATGACATAAGGTGATATTTTGATCTTGATTATGGGAAATAATTATTTGGGGCTCTAACTTACATATAGGTAGAGCCTATCTAGTTGAAAGATGTTATGAGTAGAGATGAGGTGTTCATATATAAGGTCATGAAGAAAGTGATATTAGATGACCACATAATTCTATATAATTATAGCTTATATGTGTGGGGATTTATAGATATAAGTAATAAGAAGATTGAGTTGATTTATAGATAACCAAAACTATTAACAATAAATAGCGTGCAGATGTAAAACACTAAGAGACTCATTTCAAGTTTTCCTTCAAGAGATGCTAAATGGTATGCCCTAATCAATATGATAAAAGTTAATTAGGAGAAAATTTTCCTCAATTAATCTTGTTTCATACTTATGACATGCTAATTTATGAAGAGGATTGATCTATCCCCCATACATTAAATGGGTATGGAGGTGAGAAGAACCTAATAGAGGTAGCCACTTTGAGGATAAGATGATAAGCATGATGTCAAGTAGGATGTCCATATGATGGAGGAGTCAGATGGGTATCAAGTGTTGATAATCAATACTCCCCTAGTGAGAGTTGCTTAAAACAATGTGGGTTTGTTATGATAGTATAGGTTTGGCCTTCATATGTGTATCTAAGGCATTGATAAAATGTAGAGGCACAAGCCCCCATGATGGGTGCATTATCTTTGGTTGGATTTTTAGCTTTAGGAGCTTATGTTTGTGATAGTGTATATATATTGATGGTGTTTATCTATACAAAATGTTTTTCTATCGAGGTTGGTGAGTAATTTTGGGTTTACTTTGATAATTCTTATGAAGATATATAGGGACTGAGCTATGTTTCTTTGTTAAAAATGGGATCAAGGTAAAATTACTCATTTAAAAGGTCATCATCCTTAAAAATATCTCAAACTATGGCTTTAAATGCATTGGAATTTTTAATATTATAGCTAGGATTCCTATGATAGGCACACACCTTATCTTCCCTATACTAGGGAGGTTTTCTAGTGTGGGGAATGAAAGGATTGAGGGGTGGTAAATAAATGAGGGATTCTTGAAAATTTTGGTTAATAATTTTAGTGTATGATCTTCTTAATGGATATGGTTGTGGCTTATCATCCTTTTGGGGTATGAACTTTTGAGGTAAATTGGATTTGGCATTTGTCATCTAGATAGGATTATCAAGTGGTATTTTATTTATGTATTTAAGTGAAATATTTTAGTGTTTATAGGTTGATTATTTGGTCAAAGGTTTTGGTGTTGGTAAGAGAGGAGGATACTTTTGGATAGGCCCTTTATGGGGTGAATCAATTATTGTGACAAACCATTTGGCCAAAGGGGGAGGTCTTAAAATGGATGGATCACTTTGGATTAGAAGTATTATTGATTTTCCATTTTTAATTATATTAGATATGATAATTATATTGTTATAACTTGATTTAATGTTTTTACCTTTGGATGGAAGTTTGAGCTCTAATATTATAGGTGGGTATTGGAGAGCTTCTTGTTTCAAGATACTAAGGCATTTATGTGGGTTTGCCTTTTTAGATTATATTTTTGGAGTGGAGTTGTGAATATATTTAGAATATTCTCCTTTGGGTGATCCCATGTAACAAGATGAAAGGAGTTGGAATAGGTGATGGGGATGGTTTCAATAGGCTCAAATTGTTTTATCCCCAATATATCTCTTATAGGGAGGTTTGGTATTTCAAGGGATGTGTCTAAAGACAAAGTAACTTCTTGTGGTATAATTTGATATTTGATGGTATTGATTATGTGAGTTCCTTATTATTGGGGATATTTAGTGTGTGTTTGTACAACATTTGATGAGGAGGGATGATTCGGAAATGACTGTCTATATATTTTTAAGGAATGATTCGGCAGAGCAATGGGGTTGTCTAATTGAATTTTACCTCTATCTATAAGATTTTGAACTAGACTTTTGAAGTAATGACATATATTAACATCATGACATATTAAACAATAGTATCCAAAAAATTCATTTTCCTTAAACCAAATTAGTTTAGGATAGGAATCATCAACAAGCCTAATCGGAGGAAGATCTATGACAGAGGCCTTCAAAAGCTTATCAAGGATGGAAGCATAGGATTCCCATAAAGGTGTATAATTTTTGGGGGGAAATCACATGGGTGATATTTGAGGTTATGTCTGGGAAGAGGAATTACTGGTTAGGTGCCAATGGAAGGGAAACATTTATAACTACAACATTGGTAGTTCCCTTTGGCTTAGGTTTATTGAATTTAAAAGGTTTTGATTTAGCATTAGGTTCCACAATCTACATTCACCTTGATTCAAGGCATGAATTTATAGTTTTTGAGCCATAATAAAAGCTTCATCAAAATTTTTAAATGATTATATTCCGAGTTTAGATGAGATATTCCTAGCACAGGATCTGGAAAATAATTTAATAAGTTCTAATTGGGGAAGTGAAAAAGATAATTGATTGACAATGTTATGCCACTGAGTAATAAAGTTGATAACAGATTCATCTTCAAATTATTGGATAAAATATAAATTAGTGATTTTTGTTTTCCTTGTGATGTTTATTAAAAAGTGATCTAGGAAAATATAAGCTAATTGACTAAATTAAAATAGAGAGTGTTGGGGAATAGAACTATACCAATCCAAAGCTAGTCAAGTTAATGATATTGGAAAAGTTCTTAAGAGGAGAGAGTCATCATGGGCTATGAGGTAACACACATGTCTAAATGCAATAAGGTTTTGTTGGGGATATTCCTTATTATAAAATTTGGTAAATTTGGGTAATTTCCATTGTGGAGGATATGGTTGGATGGGAATTATTGTGTTTATAGGCTCATTGTAGATTTTTTCATAAGAGGGTATACCTTTATTTCCTAAAACTAGATGGGACATATATCCATTAGGATGTGAAATATTTCCAATTGAGTATCATGTGGGGGAAGACTAATTATGATGTTAGGATGGGTGTAATTCTATTGAATATGTTGTTGAATAGGTAATGACATTAGAAGTGGTTGAGCTAGGTGGTAACCAATGGTCATGGTTTTGATTAGTAGAGTTAAGATAACAAAGGGATGATATTATGAGGGTATGGATTGTCGATAGGATGGATTGATAGATGATACATGAGGTATTTTTTAAGAGGGTTATGGTAGAGGTATTATATGTTGAGGACTAGTGTCCATGTGTGTTTGGATTGGTGGTAGTGTCATAGGTATGAAAAATGCTAGGTTTTGTAAGGGGGTTATTAGTGGTATATGAGACATAGGTTTAAAATTAATAGGATTATGGGTTTAAATGGTAGTTGTGGAAGGATTGGATGTTGTTAGAGGTGGTTGTCTTGTTCCAAAATTAGTAGTGTAAATAGGAGGACTACTAGTTTCTTATGGTGGTATTATGTTAGTGTTATTTATTGCATTAGGACTAGTTAATGGTGGTGTTGTTTGAGTTTACATGGTTAAAACCATAGTCACTGATTATCTATTGTATCCTTCTATGGGTGGGGTATGTCTAAATATATTTAATTTAAGAAAGGGATAAGTAGAGATATGTCTTGCTTATGATGTAAGATAGGGGTTAAGCACTATTGGGTTGCTATATAAAATGCTAGCAAACCCAAGTTCTCCTTGCAGATGGAACTATAAAGGACTATCCATGATGAATTTGGGAGATGTATGGGGGATTGATGAATATTCCATTAACAAAGATGAATTCTAATCAAAATAGAATGTACAAAACACAACATGAATAATAATATTATTTTTTTGATTTATCTCACTTTAAGTGAGGGTGAAAATATGCACACACTATAGTCATTTCCTAAAAAAAATTAAATTTTAAATTTAAAGTGTGATAAAATAAAAATAAAAGGATATCAAGGGTTCTAAGAAGTGGTAATCTAAAGATGGTCTCAGGTTTTGTTTTGGTGCTCAAGGATTTATATACTAGTACTGATACTTGGCTTGGTGTTAGGACATACCCCTTCACTTCACACACCATATCATAAGGTTGTTGGGTGCCTACCCAAAATATACAAATAAACTAGAGTTTATACTCAACCATAGTAATGAATTGGTTCTCTCCTTGGTGGTGAAATCTAAGTATGATCATAGGGAGGAAGGTTATTGTGAGGTGATGAAATCCCTATCAGTTTCCTTATGTCAAATGTTTTAATGAGTTTTTTTTTAACATGATTTGGTTTGTGTGTGATAAAAGTGTCGATTACAATAAAATTCATTGCCTAGATTATTATATGTGATAAACTAAACAAGAAAAAATGGATGTAGAATGTTTAAATTTTAAAAAGGAAAATGCAATTTTGATTTTATTTGGATGAATTGAACAAACAAAAGAAAGGGAAAGAGATAAAGAGATTCAAAAATGAATTTTACAAAAAGAGTGAGACCACACAGTCCTACCGATCATGCTAGAATTTTTAAGTAGTTTTTCATTTTCTTTTAAAATAGAATATGATTTACTAAAAAATAATAATAAGAAAAGTTTTATGTGGATACATGTGGATTGGAAGATGTGCACCACTTTAATATAGTAAAAGTGAGAACTCTTTTTTGGCTGGGAAGGCTAACCTACACACATGTGAATACTTGACAAAAATAAATTAATGAAAGAGATGGGTAGAATTACTAATACAAGATCAATTCCAAGAAGTGGTACACTTCCTTAGAGGGAAGTCAATACATTATTTATCTAATTAAGTAGATAAAATGGATAAATATTGAAATATATATATGAAATATAAAAGAGATTACAAAATGATATTTAAAAGATGCAGATCATATGAAAGATAACTTGATAAGATAAATGAGATAAATAGGTGCAAATGATTAAGATAAATATATATATATATATATATATATATATATATATATATATAGATCATTTGATTAATATTAATTCATGCTGTTAAAACAAGTTTAGGTTCTAAAATAGAATAATAAAACATAGATCTCGATCGATGATGATTCTATATGAATCAATGATGATTCAAATGAATCAGTGATGATTCTACTAGAATATAAGGATCAAAGCTTAAAGGATGATTTTGGATACAATTAGTATTTCTTGAAGATTTCTAAGTGAAAATAGGTACAAATAATAAAAATAAGATGAATTTAGATTAAGATAATCATCAGAATAAACTTACCTAGACTACGCTACCATCTTCCAATGGATATTCTAAATTCTAGAGTATTTGTGGGATAAATGAGATCTTTGATTACAACATTGGGATTCAAAAATTATATAAAGATCTTATATTATAATGTAAATAGTCATGAAACATCAACAACATAGGAAAACTTCTAGGAGTATTCCTTTAGCATTTCTCCAGTCAAAAATTGTATCCATTATAAGGAGCAATGTGAAGGTATTTATGGATCAATGTCAATTTGGATAATCAACACTGAACATGGATGGATCATTGTCAATTCACCATTCTTATGATTTAGTTGAGATTTGACTATTTTAAACCATGTGCTAAGATTGGTAAATATAACCTAGAGTTATTACATGGGTTTTGGGATGAGAATAAGTTTGTTAAAGATGTTATTTACTTGCTTGTAATGGATTTTATTTAGATATTTGAGGATTACGTGTGGTTAAGATAATTACCATGGTAATTAGTAATTACCATAGGTTAAATAGGTAGTATATACATAAAATAAACATTTAGTTTACATTTATATATGGACATTTACTTTATTATACTTTAAGTTATATTTTATGTATATACTTTCAAGATTTTTGAGAGGGGTTTCAAACCTCTAGGAGTTATGATGCAAATTATAAATTTTGGAGGGTTCTACCACATTTCAAACTTAATCTTTTTTAGTATTTTAGGATACTAGACTCAACCACGGTGCATAATTATAGTGTCTACATGTATGCTAGAATAACTTTCTCTTAGGCCCTTCTTTGATCAAGAATTTAAGTCTAGGTATGATCACTGAGTAATATATAGTGTATTGAGTTGTACTAATGATTGATTTTATGTAAGTATGTGCCAAGATAATAGGTGCTAGATGTAAAATTCCTTGTGATGCTAGTTATATAGAATGAACATTGATTTGAATGTAATACCCTTGTTTATTGTATGAAAGATGCATAATTAGGATAAAAACATAATAGAAGGCTCAATGGATGGTTATGACCCAAAACATGAAAGAAAATGACTATTGGATGATAGAGACAAAAGTGGACACTAGCACTAAAATGGACACTCATATCAATGGCACTACTATCCATATAAGGGTGTTAGTTTATTGAGATCCCAAAACAAATAAAAATATTAGGCATAATAGGCTACAAGGGTCTATGACTAAGGGAGGAATGAATTAGAACCATTGGTGGTGGAAAAAATAGGGGAAAAAGACATAATAAAGAATAAAATACCCAAAATTACAACATGAACAAGAGATACATTCATCACTAAGGCTTTCTTATGAAATATCAATTCATACTCATGTTTGATTAACCAAATTAGGTTGTGTACATTTACCCCGTTTTATTCTAGTAATGAAATGAAATGAAAGTACTAGAGTAAAAGAAAAAGATAAATGTGTAATTATACTTACCTATGTAGATGTGCTCTAGAATTGGCCCACTTCTTGGATAGAAAAGTGGAAAGGATATGGAATGATGTATATGAAGAGGAAATCCATAATGTGGGTGACCATATACTAAATATAAACTAAATAATGATAAACAAAACCTTATTTTAACCCTACCCTATTATCTAGACTAAATTTGGGTATATAATTTGAAAATGTGGAGAAACAAAGCCTACTTGCACCACTCTAATATTTATACTGATTCTGAATATATAATCTAAAAATGTGGAGAAACAAGGTATGGTTACCCCCAATTTAATATCTAGATTGAATCTAAGCATATAATTTGAAAATGTTGAGAAATGAATATTGTATGCCCCTACTCTGATATTTGGACTGTCAGTATAAAATTTGAAACTGGAGGTTGAAATTATAACTTGTCCTACATAATTTGGGTCTCGTGAAAGGATATGGATCAATCACTATAGATGGTCATGTGACCCAAACTAGTGAAATATTTTTGACATCCTAGTGGTGATTTGAGTGTAACCTAACAATCTAAACATAGATAATGTTATAACTTGCCATTACATTTGTATAATATGGTGGATACCTATGAGATTAAGGACATGTGCCCTACATCATGCCCCCAAATCTAATATTTGAGTAATGTAACTATGTATCTAAACCCATATCTGATGAGATCATGGATCCCTATAAATATGAATCAAACTATGTATCTATATATATGTATATCTGAGTAGACCTCTGTGTGTGTGTGTGTATGTATGTATATATGTATATATATATATATATATATATATATATATATATATCTATGTATGTATATATATATATATATATATATATATGTATATATATGTATATATGTATATATGTGTATATATATGTATGTATGTATATATGTATATGTGTGTGTGTATATATATATATATATATATATGTATATATATATATATGTATATATATATATATATATATATATATATGTATATATATATGTATATATATATATATATGTATATATATATATATGTATATCTATATATATGTATATCTATATATATGTATATATATATATATATATGTGTGTGTGTGTGTGTGTGTGTATATATATATATATATGTCTGAGTAAAATTATGAATGTAAATATATGTATATCTAATTAAACATGTGTATCTAAAGATATATATATATATATATATATATATGAGTAAAGTAGTGTATATGAATATATGTATATCTAAGTAAAGTGTGTGTGTGTGTGTGTGTGTGTGTGTGTGTGTGTGTGTGTGTGTGTGTGTGTAAGAGGAAACCTCTGTATTTAAATTTATGTATATTTGGTTAAACCTATATATCTAAATATCTATATATCTAAGTAAACTATGTATTTGAATATCTATATATCTGAGTAAACCTTTGTATCTGAATATCTATATATCTGAGTAAACTCATGTATCTAAATAGTTGTATATTTGAACAAATTTGTGTGTCTATGTTAATCTATATAAATAGAGTGTATTTGTCCCTCTTTTGGTGAGAGAATTGAAATTTTGGTAAGGGTGTCTAACCATAAGTGATACCAATTAGTATGTTAGTGATAGTTAGCTAGGGTAATGTTGATTTTAAGTTTTATTAATTTTTTTAGTATAACAGATTTTGTTTTTTAATTAGTAGTAGGATATACCTTTGGTCTATATTTATTTTTTAAGGAAATATAATTTTTTTCATTTTTTAGAGTTTAATTTTATTAGGATAGTAGTGAAACTAGTATAGGGTGAGGCACATCAAGGTCAAGTCTTGCTCATAAGAGATAGACTAAAAATTAGAGATTTGATTCTCTAGATATCACATTTAGAAGAAATTGGTATTAGTTGGAAAAATTGGCATGTAAGGTCAACCTTAGTTAGGTGGCATTTTTAAAAAAAATCTTAAATAGGTTGGATGCTTATTTTTACAACTCATTTCAACCATTTGACTTGATAATGATTATTTTTTCTGAGCTAGAAATCATATCGAGGAGACAAGGAGTGAGTAAAACCTAGTATAAGGAGGTGGAGGTGTTGATCCAAGCTAAGGAAGAGGTCACCATAGTAAGTAATCTATCCTTTTTACCTATTTTTAACATATTTAGTACATTGTTTTTATTATTTTTAGTGAAAATTTGGTAGTTGAAGGCCATTTTGGGAAATGTGGCATTATTGTCTTGAGAATGGTGCTAGTGTTTAGGACATGGTGCTAGTGTCCTAGGTAGGGTGCTACTGTTGAGCACTATTGTCCTATATGCAACACTAGTGTCTAATAGGAAAATTATTGGTCCTTATTAATTCTAATTGATTTTTTATTATTGTTGTTGTATATTTATCTAGTATGATGTGATGTTAATTCTATATTTGGCTATATTTTATAGGTGGATATGTGTATGAGAGACTTGTAAAGTGGTTGGATGATGGATTATTTATGGGGATTACCCATGATAGATGAGGAGTTGTTTATGGTAGATAGATCTGGTTTGGACCACATGGTATTATTGTATCTAATACCCTATGACAAACATATGATGATAGCATTGTGTAAGAGGTAGAATGCCAATATGAGTACCTTTTGGTTACCTATTGAGGAGATGATTGTCACATTAGAGGATGTTTATAGGATCTTAAGATTATGGACTACTAGTCAAAGGGTAGTACTATAGGAGGTCATTAGTGATCAAGCTATAGAGTGAAATAACAAGTTGTTGATGCCTTTATGTGTACCATAGAAATTTCCTTAGTGTTCAAATAACACTTCTCATTTTAGAATTCTAGGAATTTAGAGCGAGTAGCAGGTTTTAGAAACTTAGGTTATCTATGGTGAAATAGTAGTAGAGAAATGCTTATTTGTTCCATAAAACTTATATTAATTGATGGTTGGGAGACATCATGGACCAAGTCTTTATGAAGTGTAAGTATATATGTTGATACTTAGTGAATTGTGATCAAAGACTAAACTATAGACTAATCTAAATAGATTTTTATAATGAAATCTAAAATAAAGTGGTCTAGTTAAAAAATAAGAAAAAGAGAAGGGTAAGGCAGAAAGAAAATAAGTGATTATTGATCCCTAACTTGAATATCATGGCAAATTTTCAATTATAAATGATCCTACATTTAACAAGTATATGATGCAAAATAGAGTAATCTCATATCTCACCATATACTAGGAAAATATCTAAGGATAATATGAAATCATAAAAGTAAGAACTATATTCCACTTTAAATATTTGTTACCAAACTCAAATAGCATTATCACATTTGAATATAGAACAAATGAAGTAAAGTAAAATCAAGATCCTTCAACTAATCTAGCATAAAAAAAAATTAACAACCCTGTATCATAGATGCAAATTTAGAATTCATGAAACCATTCAAATTCAAACTTTATAACCAATAATTGAGATAAAGCCACATCAACAATTAACACATCAAATTTGGACAATCTTTATAGAATTCATTGATAGTATTAATTGCTCAAAGTATACAATATTACTCAAAATTTTCTCCCTTTACAATATGGTAATACTACCTTTTATAGAAAGACAAGGTAGTATACCAATCAATTTACAAGATACAAATGTAAAAAATATAATGACAGTTGTCTTTTTTTATAAAGTTCTAGAATACACTTGCTTTTCAAAACTAGACCGACCTAGATGCAAATATGTAATAGACTAGCACATGCATTTATAAAAGAATATTTCTTTTTCAAATATTATAATGTTTCTACAAAAATGAATATTAATTAATTAATGATCCCATTGCCAAAGGTTCTCCTTATTGCTCTTATAGAATCTCCATAACTCTTTGATGTTGTTCCATGACAAGCTCTAAATCTATAGTTGGCTTCAAGAGGCAGACATCTTCTTGGTCAAGTAACTCCTCCAAATCTTTGTCATCCCTTGCCATATCTACTTTAGTACTCATATCTTCTATAATATTTTCTTTAGGGGAGATATTGGAGCTAAATCCAAAGCAACCTCTTTTCTTTTATCCTTCTTAGCCTCTTCTACCTAGGCTTATGCCTCCTCAACATGTTCCTCTTCTTCATCCATGTCATATGCCTAAACAAGGACCTTGAGGGCATCCTCCAATATTTCATTAGGCTCTAAGGCAATCATGTACAAGTATTCCACTAGAGATACAAGTCTATTAAGAGGGATTGAGGATGATAGGACCTCACTAGGTTTCTATTCCAACTTTTCTTTACCAATACCCTATGTTATTTGTGCTTAGGGATATTGCCTCTGTACTTGTGGTTTCTATTGAGGGGGCCTTGAAGGTGTAGGAAATAAGTGGTATTGTAAATGTCCCATTTACCATATGTCCCTTGGTGGATTTTCATCACTAGATAGTCTATGTTCTAGTCTAATGTTATGTCCCTTGAGCCTTGTCAATATTTCCTTAAAATTGTTTGCCCTGATATAAATGGTGTCATGGACATCATGGTTGGTGTACATACACTAGTTTGGGTAACTACTTGGATTTCAAGTGTGTGTAGACTATGCCCTTAGGGTCCCACATCCTTAGCTCATCAATATGTAATTTGAAAGAGTCCTTATGCCTAGCCATAGTACTCACCTAGTCCCAATTCTGTAGCATAGTTATATCAATGGTTTTTTGAAAGGGATGGAGGAGGCCCTTCTTATTATATTTGCATACTCTATCTACACCACTAATAATTTGGTATGTAATATTTTTCTCTACCAGTTTGATGGGAATATTTAAAATAAATCTATAAGTTTGGATCATAATCCCCTCAATTTTGATTATTTTCCAATCTAGATATAACTAGATGTCTCCCATTAGCTCCACATATTTCTTGGTTAAAGGGCTTATCTTGGGCATTGGGATCCTTGTAATGGCTTCTACTAAAGCTGGGTAGACACAATCACAAATTAATTACATGTTATACCTATACTTGAATATGTGTAGCTTGGAATAGTGGTGAGATACTATAAACTTTCCCTCAGGTGATCAATTTTAGATATAATGGATCTGGGTGGAGGCTTGTAAGGAATCTAACAAATAGGACATCATGAAAAATTGATTACTAGTCTTCTTCCTAATGGTTATGAATTTCATTTCTAGGTATATGCTAATCATCTCCCCAACTAGAGGAGTGATCCCTTTCTCTATCATAAATTAGATGTAAGACACCTAGCTCTTGTTAACATAAATAGTTGAAGGGGCCCTAGAGATTCCATTTATCAAGGTCATAACTACCCTAACCCCCTCTCTAAATTGGTCAACTAGGATATTGTTAGTAGGGTCTCAAATCACATGGATCCCTTGGAGAAACCATTGCTTAAGGATGGTGTCAAGATAATTCTTTCCAGTCCATTCCTTAATAGTAAGAAAATCCACTTCAAGTTTAGAAGCTTATAATAAGTTTCAAAGGCAATGGAAAATTGAATGTAATTCTTTTAAAGGTCCTTTCATGGATAATCTAACCCTATTCAATCTTACAATCCTTGAAAATGGGAAAAATGATGTCAATATAGTGGATTACCTCTAGTTTAATAGCTACATGGTGAACACTAGTCATCTAGACTGTAACTAGATCATAGTACCTACTAGTTATAGTGGCAATATTTTGCTCTTATTTAGTGATATCCTACATCTCCTAAATGGTCTAAAAGAGCTTAAACAAATTATTATTGCCTATGTTCCATACAGTAACATCTAGGTTTGTATCCTTGAATACCCTACCATCATTATTTATAGACAAATATAGCTCTATCTCATCTTTGTATTATTACCTCCAAGCTTCCATGATTTCTCTATACTTTTAAATTGATCTTAATTATATTGTAAATGGTCTCTAGTTAGCTCCTTCATGCTCAAAATATAATTGAACTTCTTCTAAATTCATTGTAATCAATCCAAATTCACTTAAGGTCTTTTATGCAAGTTTTAGGGCTTTGAAGCTTTAATGGTAGTAGTCTATTTAGACCTAGGCTTATACATGCCTCAAATATGATTTTAACCTTTTAATCTATACCTTTACATTTAGATCATACAAGATCTCCTATTTTGTCACTTTTTGCTTGCATGGCACTTATTTAGCATATATTTGGAACCTTTCATGGCATATTTCATATATGTTTTTGAAGCACTAGCCATTGGTATTCAAAAATGCCTTTTATTTTTCACCATTCAATTAAGATCCTCAGATCTACATAGGTCATTGATTCTGATCTAAGACCTTGCTTATCATTGGTTCCTTTTAGTACTGAGTCTTGTGGTTATGTCACTTGAAATATTTATGAGCTTTCTAAGCTCTAACACCTTTTTTAGTTACATAATTGATGCACATTTTCCATACGTCAAGTTTGTGGGCTCTTAGAGCTCCATTTAAAAGTCATCAGCAATTTTGCATTATTAGATCATCCACTGTAATAAAGCATAGACTGTTGGATCCTGTAAGGTACATGAGAATTAATCAGTGCATGGACATAAAATAACTTAGGCTAAAATGCTTTTAGCTAAGTCTATTTCATATTAATAAACATGAATAGACTTAGGTTAAAGAATTTATCCTATGTTTTTAAATCAAAGTAACCCTTTGAATGACATAAAACATACCCCTTTTGGTCTAAGTAAAAATGTTGGATGAGCTTAATTTTGATAGCCTCATAGAAGTCAATAAAAGCCTTTTGAACACCCAAATTAAGTTTATGAGGATGTCAAATTTAATCTCATGGAGTCTTTTAGGTTTGGTGGGACTAAATTTGATGATCACATGGGCATCAATGATGGCCTTGTAGATGTCAAATAATGGTCATATGAACATCAAATTTAATCTCATCAAGTTCCTGTGTTCTAATGTGAGAGTACCAAATGGTAGTTCCATGAATCTTCCTAGGGTATTAGAGTCAATTTGCTTCATCCAATTAAAATTTATGATGAAGAGAGAGATGTATGATCATGATTTGGGAGATTTATTATGATTGGTCCATTTAGTAAGTAGGACCCTTTAATTTTAAGTCTCAAATGAAGGAATGTCATGTGGTAACTCTGTGGGGACTCTTAGGGCTTTGACATTTAAATGATACCTTCACTCCATCTGATCTTCAATCCTAATGAATTATGAGTTGTTAATTGTGATCTAAGTGCTTGAACATGATTGGTCTAAAGGACTAAGTACTCAATTTGTTAGGCTTCCCTTGTTCCATTAGATCAAAAGGTGAGATAAAACATGAATCATTGGATCTTAAAAGATGCATGATATTTAAGTTAAGACCTAGGATAAAAGAAACATAGGTTAAGGAAATTATACTAAGGTCTTGTTCATGTTAATAAACATGAATAGGTCTTAGTGTTAAAGCTTTATGCTAAGTTAGTAATAAAGGGACCATGCTAGATAATACAAAAGGACCTTGCTAGGAAAATTAAAAGGGACCCTTGGCATAAAATTGGACCATGTTAAAGAATAAAGAGGACCCTAATAACATAATATTGGACCACATTAGATAAATAGGGAAAATAAGGGGGAAATAAAAGGGACCAAGACATAATTATTTATGGCTAAGGTTTGGTTGTGTTAAAAAACATGACCAAGCCTTAACATAAAAAGTGGGTTATAATAACATGACTCTAAAACTACTTGTGGTACACTACTAGTATCTAGATAAGTAGACTTTGTAGTAAATAGCCTCATTGGGTATCATACTAAAACTGTGCTCTGATCTCTATGATATATACAAAATATCTTGATTGTTTGTTAAATTATGTACTAATTTCTATGATATATAGTAAATATCTTAATTGGCTATTGAATTATGTTCTAATTTCTATGATCTCTAGCAAATATCTTAATCAATTATTGAACTATGCTCTGATTTCTATTATCTCTAACAAAAATCTTAATTGATTATTGAACTATAACTAGGGATTGAATTACTTTCCATTTTTTTTTCCATGTTATGATAAGTAGGTGGATATTTTTAAGTGTCTACCATCTCTACTAACTCTATGGTTCATGATATCTCTCATAAGTAGGTGTCTTAGAAAACACATGGCTTGTATAATGACTAACCAGTGGCTCCTTAAAAGAGCATCATACGATAACTAATCATAGAGGAGTGTGATCTAGGATATTATGGAGACTGATATATGAATTCTCCCTATGTAAAAGTTATAATGCCTCTATAAACATATTAGTCAACACAATCATAGAGTGCATAACATTTGTTGTCTGAATTTCCATTTATCTTATGAAAAATTACAATATGGTTTATTTGGTATCTTGTGCTAATGATACATTGGATGGTGATGAGTATAAGCAAGTGTGATCATCTCCTTATCTAATAATTTTAGTAAGATATCATGAGGCTTATCTCTATCTAAAAATTGTATAGCCCCTCTATTGGTATCTTGTGGTCTAATCATTATAGGAAATATTCTATGAAGTGGTTATTTTCCCTTGTTGAGTATCTTGATTAGTTGTTTTTGTTCCACCTATTTATTAATCATAGTTGGAGTGGGTTCTTGTATCAAATTAGATGACTATGGATATGGTAAATCTACATCCAAATCTACCTTTGAATGTGTCTCACTTAGTCCCAAATTTTTATCTAATCCCATAGCTATGTAACATATATGTTTGAAAGGTTTGGATGTATCATATATTAGTCTATCCTTAAGAGGAAGAATGAGACCTCTAAAAAACAATGTATTATACCTATAAATTATTTATCTGGTAGATCATTTAATGCATACATATTTTGATTCTTACAATGTATTCATTTACAATTCTTGATTTGTCTTGGTGTAGTGAAGACAACCTCTCATATGTGATTTTAGGTCCCTTGTGTTGATGTATGTCTATGTCAAGGACATAATGCAAATGAAAAAATAATATTTCTCAAATTGTAGCATAGGTCCTAGAAAACATTAGGGTTTAACTCAGTTTTTTTATAGAAATTGTGTGGTTTCCACCTTTTAGTTTGCAAGTAAACCCTATTGTAGGGACAATAAAATCTCAACATTGATAATCTACATGAATTTCTTTATGTTTTTATGACATAAATTATTTTGTATTCTACCAATATAAGCCCAAACTAAAAACAAACAAATGGATATCTATAGTAAGTGTTAATCTAAAGTGATTCATGTTAAAAAAATAAAAAGATAAATTAGGGTAGGGTAGAAAAGAAAGTTTTCTTTACAACAACAAAGACCAATAAATCTTCTTTGGTTCTTTCTAAAAATAATGAAAAAAAAAACTAACAGCTATGAAATTCGAGTGCTTAGACTTAGAATATCATAAGTGTAGTAAGTATTATAGGCTAGATATAATGCATATACCTAGATGACATTCTTTAAAAGGTTACCCTTAGTAAATTTGTTTAAACACATTTCCTAGTAGAGTAGGAAGAAAATTGAGCATACATAATAGACTTTATTAGTCTATCTAAAAGCACAAGCTAATAAGATGAATTTGAAACACTAATTTTAGACTTTTACCATTAAAGAGATGAGATCATATATATTATCAAAACATCATAAATAAACACACATGAGAATAATTAAAAAAATGAGTCAATTATAGGAATTTTCTCTCTTTTCATTAATCTCACAAAATTTTGTCTCTAGATTATAATAAAGGGGGAAAACCCTATATAGGCCATTGAATTCCTCATATGGTTACAAAATAATGGGATACATGACATCTGATAATATATAATGTCCTTAAAGCCCTAAAACTAGAGAATATTACCTATTCAAATAAGGGAATATTTTATAAAGCAATTTGAAGGGCCTTGGGACATGATTCCTGTCTAGAGAGAGCCCAATAAATGTCTATTTCATTCTTAAAGATATGGGATAGGATCTTACTAGTGTAGTTGATGATGAATCTCTTATTGTATAAAAAGATGGATGTGAACTCACTATATCCAAAAAGGGAGTGCTAGGACTAGCTGAGGAATAATATATTCCAAGAGGGGTTGAAGAGGTAGTAGCTCTTGTGATGGTACTTTTTTTTGTGGATTAAATTTTCAATTTCTAGGATTCATAGCATTTATTGTAGTCATTGTCAATCAATTTTAGATCAATGATAGGTTATTTTATCATCTTGACTGTAAGTCTAGACATTGCATCATGTTTTCTTAGGAGAGGTCCTATATCTTCATTTATTATCATAACCTTCTCTATCCTTTGATTGGAAAAGGCTACCAAATTTACCATATCTTGTTTGAAGGTCACTCTTATGGCCATGGATTGATTTCAGAAGTTTACCACAAAGTTCTAAAATTGGGCCTTGAAGGCATACTTGATAATAATGGAGCCATCCTTGTTATCAAGGTGTGTAATTTTAGCATCCTTTAGTAAGGTGATGACTCTGTCACCTTGTTCTGTGAGAGAGCAGACCAAGGACCTAATATAATCAATCCACTAGTTTAAGGATTTAATTATACCAATAACATAGTAGTGAGTAATGATTAAGTCCTCAAAGGGGATTATATTCAAGTCATCAAACTTCTTCATTCTGATAAATTCATTAAGTTTATTATATTACTATCATATGCCCCATATGTAGCTTATGCATTGAGGAATTTATTGTATAATTCATCTCTATTTACCTTGTATTGAGCCAAGGTATTCAACATATCAAACATATCTCCTATGGCCCATTCTAATTATGTTATGGTCTACTCTAGTAAGGTGGTCTTGTTATGTTTCTCCAAGTCAATTGTTCTCTTTTTCACTCCTTTAACCAATTCATCAAACACATCCATAATTGCTTGAAGATCTAAGAGGGCATCTTCCTCATACAATTATTATTGGCTTGACTTAGTTTTCCTAATCTTAGTCATCTCAAACAATGTGTCTTCTAACTCATAATGATTGTTTGATCTGAGTGGGTGACCTTCTTTTTAGTTACCCTCTTTATTTCCCTATCCTCCTTATCAATATTTAACATGACTTGTGGGGGTCCATTATGACCAAATATGTGTTCTCCATTATAGCTAATTGCATCTGTTTAATCCATGATTTGTCTAAAGAACCACTTGGAGGCTCTAATGATGGAGGTAATGGATGATCTATAGTTAGTCCTTAGAAAGTAGATGTCTAAGAGGTTTCTATAGATGTGACTAATATAAATATAGATATAGGGAATGAATAATAACTAGTTCTAGTTGAAGAACTAGTTATGATTAGGAGAACTTAGGGAATGATAATAGTGGGCCTTTTCTTAGGTAGATGTAGACTAGGTTTAGGCATAAACATGGGCATGATTGGGGATAAATTGGCCATTATTGAGACCTTGGAGGTGGATGTTATGATAAATAGGTTGATGATGGTAAATTTTACGGTTACTATCCTTATTAAAAGTATGGTGAGAGTCTTATAGGGTAGGAGGTTTACATGGTCTAGAGTTTGGGGCTCAATAAATATGTTTAGGGGTTACTTATAGAGGAAGGAGGGAGGTAAACAAACATGTTCCTAACCTATAATACTTGGTCCTTCTCTAATATAAGGAAGGGGAGGTAATTCTAATGTTAAATTTGCTAGAATAGAAGTGATTATTTCCTTGAATAAAGGTGTTGCCTACATTAAGGTAATAATTTGCATTTGGGATAGGCTACTAGATGAGGCTTATCCAGGTATAAGCCTACTATATTTGTTTCCCTATACTAGTTCCTCCCTTTTCTAAAGTAGGAAATAGTTCTTAAATTATTTTGTGATTGAGTTGTGGGTTAGTCAACCTTTGCACTTCAACACTAGAGACATGGATTGGAGATGTTGATGCTTATGACTAAGTATCCTAGCATTTGAAAACTTGGAAAAACTCTACATCATCTATCCTTAGTTTCACCTATGGGATATTAGTAGCCTTCAGTCTCTCCTTCACCTTTATGTCATTAGATGCATTAAATTAGAACTAGTCTCCATCTTTAGTCTCATGATTGTATATAATATAGAGAGATTCTTTATGTTTGATGTAGTGATTTAATGTCAAATGTGCAAGGTCCCATTTCCTCTTTGTATCCTTCTCTAAACTAAAGGTGTAACTTTGTTTAGTAGCATAAAAAATTGATTTCTAATTCTCAATATTAAATTGGCTAATGTTGGTTAATTAGGGATGGACCAAACCATTTTTATTGTTCTTACATAATCCATCTACTCCTGTGAGTAGATGAAAGGCAATATCCTACTCAGCTAGCTTGTCTAGCATTGTAGTAGGTAACCTAAATGGGTTTGCCCTAATTCCCACTAATATTATTACTATACAATTAGGATAATATTAGTAGTCTCCTAATGTGCTGAGTGTTTCCCTAATTTCTTTAGATAATATGGGCATAATTCTTTCATGGATGGCCCTATATATAATTAGGTAGAAATGATTGATAATGGCCTACATCTCCTACCTACACATGTAAATTATTAATTTTTTGAAGACATAGGGCATGGTCCATTTCAATTTTAGATCCCAATTGGTAAACTAAGGGAACTTTAGAGTATCACAAATAGCATCAACTAAGTAGGACATCATATAAAAATAATCTCCTGAGTTGGCCATGGTCTTCCTGATTTGGGCATCCAAGTTTTAGGAAATGATCTCTTTAAAAGGGGGAATGATGGAGTCCAAGTTTGGAAATTTTGGTTGATCACATATTACCATGAGGTGAGGGGTCCACATGTCATTAGCCTATTGGTTCTAGATATTGAGTGGCCTCTACATAGCATCATTTTATCCAATATTGAGTGACTAAGTGACATGTGTCATCTTATCATGTACTCATAGTGTTTTTAGAATTGAACTTTAAATATTAGCCTCTAGGGCATGAAGGGTGTGACTAAGTTCCAAGTGTCATGATGTGGTTGAATTTATCAATCATAGGATCTTTAAAAGAATTGAGGTCTTAGAAGGACATGATTAAGCACCATATGGTATGCTCTAATTGAGTCACTCTTCTTCTTAAGTTAAAACATATTGATCAAATGATAAGTGGCACATTCCCATTGAGTCAATTGATCATGAGACTTGAGAAAGAAGTAAAATCTTTAGAATATTGTGACTAGATGCCAAGTGGCATGCTATGATGAATTCACTAGGTAGTAAACCTTTTGTGACTTCTCTCTAAACTAGAAATGTCATGATAAAGGGCCAAATGGCAGATTCCCATCATATCAGGGGGTTCTAAACCTAAGATAATGATTTTGAGTGCTAAGTACCACACTATAGTTGGGTCTCTAGGTTATAATAATCTTCAAGGCTAAAATATATGCAACTAAGTCCCAAACTTTATGACCATGTGACCAATACATTTGAGGATGAGTTGGCATCGAGATCCTATATGAAAGAAAAAGATGTGAAAGTTATTTATTTGCATGATAAATAGAAATGGGGAAAGCTAAAATTCATGAACTTTAAGTAAGGAATTTTAACCTAAACCTTATTTTAGAACTTAAAATCAAGGTATGTCCTAATATTGAGTATGGTTTTAAACATAGCCAAAGTAATATTAGAGTTTGGAGACCTTAATTAAGGGATTTTTATTGTGTTTTAGGGGTCATAACTTAGTTTTTGAATTGTAACCCCTTGCAAGAGCACTTTTAAATAATTTATATCATTAGAAAAATAATGAACTTAAATATTAGTGAAACATTTTTTAAAAGGTAATCATTAATATTTATCATGGATCAACATAACTTTCAAACTTCTAAAACCATACAAGGTGTTTTCTATCATGTGGATAAAATGGTAATGTATGCCATAGGGTAAATGACCCAAAATTTCATGGGGTTCCCATTTTTAGGAATATAGGGCATGTTAAACTCAGAAAAAGATGACCTCTATGGGAAATACAACAATATGTTAGAATTTAGATATCCTAGTTTTGAGTGTAATCATTATGTAATCACCCCTTGGAAAATCTAAAAAATATCATAATTGGTTTTCTAGTAATTACAAGTTTTCACTCAAAGGATTAGAGACTAAAAAACCTAAAAATATTTCATATTGTGTGTGTGCTTTTAATTAATTGATCAGCATGCCTTTGGGTTTCAGAACTAGTAGCTTCAAACTTTAAGGATTTGAACATAGGTTCTGGGTAAGCACTTTAAGATGTCTATAGTTATGCTCAACTTTAAATGGGATGGCTTGGGCATTGCTCTACTTCTATATAAGCTTCTATAGACTTGATATAAATAACTTTATCTCTATTATAGGCCTTGATCTACTTCTAACTACTCATATATAGCCCTAGTGGAGTTTACCCAAATAACCTTTAAAAGAATACAATTTCTAGTGTTAAGTCTGTTTCAACTCAATACACATTTTTTTTCTTTTTTTTGCAAACCCTTAGAGGTTGGGAACCAATCTTTTATCCATATTTTAAGTAATTTCAAAACTTATACTTAAGAACCATTCGCTTTATATCGACTAAATTCTACCTAGGTAGTCTTATGATGTGAAATTAAGTGTCAATATGTATGGATCCTTAGAATTTTAAGACCTTCATCTAGTCAAATTTATGTTTGTAAGCACTGGATTATAATAATAATAAAATCACATATTCCATAAAATCATAATTTTATCATTAAACTCTTCCATATTTCCTAAATCAACATATGGCATAGTTTATTGCTTTAGATAACCATTTATTAAGATCTTCACAAGCTTCAACACCTTAATTCTTCATATTTCAAACCTTTGAATAAATGAAATAGAAACTTAGGATCCTACCCAAAGGGTTTATTACTAAGCTAAAACACACAACTATTCTAAGGAAATAAAAGGATATAAAAAAACACACAACAATAAATCCAAGATGAAATAAAACTAATCTACTCTTATCTACCACTACATTAGACCAACTCATAGTCTTTTGGTGGGGGTGAAACGGGCAGCCAAGAATTAGTGCTTCAAGTATTGTCTATTCAATAGCATAGCTAAGTCATTTCCTTGCAATTCCTTAATTTTGAAGGTGTTATCACTTAGTATCTATAAAATTTGGTATGTCCCAATCCATAGAGGTGTGAATTTGTCATTTTGGTCCTTTTTCTCATGGGTTATATCCCATAGGTAAACTAAGTCTAATATTCAGTGCATTTTGATTTTAGCCCTTTTGTCAAACCACCTTTTGACTATGTCTTATTGTTTATTGAAGTTCTTGAGGGCCTCATTTATATAATATTCCATTTGAATGACATTTAATATTCTATAATGAATTCTTTCATCATCATCCATGTATTCAACCATGAACTCACTAGTAGGTAGTTATAATGTAATGGGAAATATTGGTTGTTGCCCATATACTAGTAAGAATGGAGATGACTTTAGATCTTGTTTGTATCTAGTCTAAGATGCCTAGAGAGCATATTTTAATAATTATTGACACTCCCTCATTTTATTATTTGTTTACTTCTTTATTGTAATCATTAGGTTTTTATTCATTGACTCCACAACACCATTCTATTGTGGATAATGATTTGAAGAAAACTTGACAACAATATTGTTATCATAGGCCCAATATATAAATTTTTTATATTGGAAATCCAAAACATTATCACACATTAAATACAAAGGATTCCCAAATCTAGTTGTGATGTTCTCCTCTAGGAACATTACGACATCAATTAACCTAAAATTCTTAGTGGTAATTACTTCAGTCCACTTGGTGTAATAATGAGTGGATGTCATCATGAATTTATGGATTTATAATGAGTTAGGATTGATGAATCCAATGAAGTCCAATCCCTATTGTTCAAATGGCCTAGTTTCAATCACTAGTTGTAAAGGAATGGCTGCCCTCACTTCTCTATTGTCAAAGACTTGACACTAGTGACATGCTTGGACATGAGCATGTGCATATTTAAATATGGTACACTAATAATAGCATAATCTAAGTATTTTGTGGGAAGTGGTTTTACCTGAAAGGTGTCCACTTCCCAATTTATCATGTAAATTGTTCAGTATGTTTGTATATTCTTACTTAGAGATGCATCTCAAATAGATGCCTTCATATTTTTTCTATGAATAACTCCTCTTTTGATCATAAAATATAAACTTATAAGCCTAAATTCTCTTCTTTTCCCTCTTTTCAAATCCATTGGGAAAGTGTCATTCATCAAGTAATAGACAACATTATTAAACCATTCCTCTCTTAAAAATTGGTCTGCTTGTACCTAAAAAACATCAATTTGAGGTTAAGTCCTTGCAATTAACTAGATTAAACCTTGACCTTGTACCATCTTAGCTGACTTAATCTCTATGTAATATTCATGGAGCTTAGTCAACCATTTTCCTTACCTTCCTTCTAACTCATTTTTGTTAAGCATAAGCTTAATGATGAGGTCAAGTATAATGATGTGGGTTTTATTTGAAATGAAATAATGTCTAAACTTATTCACATCCTTTACCAAGGCATGCACTTTAATATCCAAAAGTGGGTATCTTAATTATGCATCTTTCAAGTTCATACTCATGAAGGTGACTAGATGTTCTTTGTTATCTACCTTCTGTATTTAGAAAACAATGATTGTATGGTTAGAAGCAAAAGAATAAAGGGAGAAGTCTTTATTAAAATATGGGATAATTAGAATGAGAACTTGTACTATGGATTCCTTAATGTCTTAGAAATATTTATTAGCCTCAAACATCTAATCAATCTTTATGTCCTTTTTCAACATGACATTCAAAGGTCTAACAATTTTGGCAAAACTTGAGATGAATTTATGTATAAAGTTAATTTTTTATAAGAATGTCTTTAATTCCTTTTTGTTGTTAGGTAAATAAACCTTGAAAATAGAGTTAATCCTATCAAGATAAATATCCATAACATCCTTCATGATTATGTGTTGAGATATTTCACCTTTAGTTATATAAAATATACTCTTTGTAGGGTTAGAGAGATACCAAAGGTTATGCATTTATCCAAAACTTGTTAAAGGTGCATCATGTGGTCTTTCCCATTTTTAGAGAAAATGGTTATTTTCATCCATGTAGATAATATTGAAATTAATAATAAATCCTTGGAATGCATGGTCAACATCATGCTAAAAATGTACCCCTAACATTGATGAGTCTAAAAGGCATCTTTCTATATGTAAATGTTCCCCACTTGGTCATGAAGGTAGTTTTCATTATGTTTTCTCTGTTAACTAGCACTTGGTTATAACCAGAGAATCCATATAATAAATTCATCATATGAGATCCATTAACCATTTTAATTACTTCATCTAAAGTGGGAAATAGGTAATTATTATTTTCTAAGGATCAATTGAGATTCTAGAACTCTATGTAGAGTCTGATTTCATTATTTCTTTCTAAATGAGAACAAGTTAGTCACCCATGTAGAGTGTATAATTTGGAATATTATACTTTCATATAATAAATTATTTACTTATTTATATATGAGAGGTTTTAGCATTGGGTTTATGGGTCTTTTCCCCTATCAGAAAGGTTTACATGCTTCCTTTAGAGGGATCATATGAGTAATAACCTGAGTATCAAAGAATTTGATATCTTTTTAAGAACATGTAACGACATCCTTCAATCTGGATAATATCTTAGTATCCCCAACCACTTCTTCTTTGGTGTAGGCAAGCTCAATGTTAATATGTTGGGGATTACTCGATTAACGTAGGTTAACTTTCTTGTAATCTTTATCACTTACTTTGTGTACCTTGATGTCACTCATTGTCTTATATTGATTGAATATCCTCTCTAAAGATACCATGCCTTTAAGAATTATATTATTATTTAATTTTAATATGAGATCATTTCCATCTTTGACCTCTTTTTCAAACTCTTTATCTCATTCATCAATTATGTGTGGCTCAAAGACTCTAGAACTAGTCATGAAGTCAATGATATACTTATCATCTTCAACTAATTTAAAATGGTTGACATTGTCTAGGACAAAATGGAAATATACCATTTTAACTATAAATTTATATAATTTTAGGGCCTTAGGTGGGACTAAATTGATTACTATAGAATCCAACACATCTACCAACTAATTTTAATTATTGGGTATTGAGACAATGTTAAATGTTTTGAAACTTTCAATTAGATCCCATGATCTAAATTTATATTTATTTAGATAAGAAAACTTTCATTGGTATTAAGTATGTACCTATTTGATGACTAAATTTAAATCACCATGTACCAAGAATTTCCTTACCTTATATTTGATGTAAAATCATAGTCCTAAGATTAGAGGTTCATATTCTATGATATTGTTAGTGGATGGAAATTAGAGTCTATAAGATGCTAAGTATTGTTTACCAACCATATTTGTTAATAGGATACCTACCCTTGAGCCTTGTTTGGCTCTCACACCATCAAAGTACATCATCTAGAATCCTTCATCCTTGGTTATAGTATTACTTTCATTCAAGATAGTAGTATCAAGAGCATATACTCCCAAGTCAATGGATTAGAAATTCACCTTATCTTTCTTGGCATTATGCTCCACTAAAATGAAATTCATCCTTGGATCTCAATTGATTTGTATCTGATTAGGCACACCCCTCCAAGGTAACCATATATACGATTAGACCATTGACATATATCCATCAAAAGATTTTGTCTAGTCTCTGCTTAATAACATCTCATATACTTTTGGGTTTTCCATGACCTAAATATTGATGAACTACTGAATCTAGGGTTCATGAGCTAATTTCATATGAACATTCAATGATTATCCTACCACCTTGACTTTTAACTTATCTAATTGAATGACAACCCTGTCAGACTTAATTAGAGTTGGTCCTAGCTTTTCACAAATACCTACAGGTATTATGTTAGGAGATGTTCCAGAATCAATTAAATAATTATACACATTCTTCCCAAAGATTTTAACATTTAATAGTAATGGGGGAACCTCAACTTGAATTTTATACATTACCACATTTAAATTTGTATATTTAGATTTATCTTTGTTTGGATTCTCAATTAATGATCTAAGCAAAAGATCACATTGCTCAATGATTTAGGTGAGCTCATGCAAAGTAATGTTGGATTTGATATTATTCATATCTTATATGATGTTGTATCCACCTTTGGACATAGATATAACTAATTATATGGTAGGATGAGTATCCTTTCCATTTAGAGGAGGAGGATTATTATTTTTTTATGGTCTAGGGAGTTTTAGCTTTGTTAGGTGGCATGGAATTTGTTATAGGTTCCTTTTGAGCTTTATTTCTTAAGGCATAATTACTTTTTTGGTATTATTAGAAAGTGTGGATCTCATCTATGTTAATTTTAATATTGTTTTCTTCTTGGCTAGGAAATTCATAAGTTTTTAACATGAGGGTTGTTTCAATGGAGTTGGACCCACTAGCAAGTAATCTTATGTTTCCTAAATTTCTGGTATTGTATTGATTGTCAGAGACAATATCATAACTTTCCACCTCATGTTGGAACATATAAAAAGTGTTTAAAAATTAGATGTAGTCTAATTCTCCATATTGGGTCATGTTATAGACCCTATGCCAATTAGGTAAGGCTAATTCATGTGTGTGTGTGTGTGTGTGTGTGTGTGTGTGTGTGTGTGTGTGTGTGTGTGTGTGTACATATATATACATATATATACATATATATATATATATATATATATATATATATAACTATACACACACACACACACACACATATACATACATATATATACATATATATATATATATATGTATGTGTACATATATATATATATATATATATATATATATATATATATATATGTATATATATATATATATGTATATATATACATATATATATATGTACATATATATATGTATATATGTATATATGTATATATATATAAATATATATACACATATATATATATATGTATATATGTACATATATATATGTGTATATATGTATATATATATATATATATACATATATATATGTATATATATATATATATACATATGTATATATGTATATATATATATATACCCCAAAAGTACAATAAAAATTTTATATAGGTTTAACAATAATAGTAACAAAAATGAACCCCCAACCAATAAGATGCATGACATATATATATATATATATATATATATATATATGTGTATATATATATACATATATACATATGTATGTATGTATATATATACATATATATATATATATATATATATGTGTGTGTGTGTATATATGTATATATGTATATATATACATATATATATAAATATATATATATATGTGTGTGTGTGTGTATATATATATGTGTGTGTGTGTGTCATGCATCTTATTGGTTGGGGGTTCATTTTTGTTACTATTATTGTTAAACCTATTAAAATTTTTATTGTACTTTTGGGATGTGTAATTTATGTTATAAACTTCCCTTGCATTCACCATTTGCCTTTGTAAGTTCATAAAGTCAATGCATACATTTTGAAATAACATATGAATTGATTTTAAGTCTCCTTTTAAAGAGTTGGGCTTAGTATTCTAAACTAGGTTTTGGATAATGTTCTGGGTGTTGGAGTTGTTAACAAGGACTAGAGCTTAGATATTATTTTAGGGATGATCCTCAACATTAGACTAGTTGAAGAATCCTAGTTGTTGACTAGGAGTAGTATGGATCAATGGCAAATGCTTGAGGCTAGGTATCTAATTCAAGGATGGCATATTTTGGTTTGCATTTAGGACTAAATTTAGAGTGGGTAGAGTTGGGTTGATGTTTAGGATATCAAAGGCAGGATACCATTTCAGGTGCATTTTCTCATAAATGTGTATGTCCTCTACATATGCATGTGGTAGCATGTTGATTTTCATGTCCTTTTGTACAAAGATAGTAATCATTAGATCTAGGGCATTTGGGTATATTTAAAGTGTTAAGCCATTTGCAAGTTGGTAGGGAATTATGGTGAGGCTATACATATTTTTAAATTTAGCATTAAAATAACTTATGGGTTCATTCAGGTCTCAATTTAGGATGGTAAACTAATGGAAAATTACTCCAAGACTAACAATCCTTCTAAATTGTGCAATGAAGGTATCATTTTACTAGTTCTATCCTATGATGGAATCCTCTGGTGAATTTAGGAAACTATCATAAGTTATTTCCCTAAAGGTGAATGTGAAGATTTTATGGGCTATATCTTTATGGATTGAGTTTATAATCCTAAGAGATGACTTAAAATACTTTATATGCTCATATCCATTTATACCTCTAGATGGATTGAAGAGAGGGAGGTATTTTTTGGGGTTCTTAGTCAAATCATGCATAAGGATGGGCACATTTACATAAGACATTCCTAATCATGCCATGATTGAATAAATGTAAAATAGAGGATGAATATGTTCTATTAATATATATTTGGGGTTATATTTATATTTACTATGCCTCCCTTTATTATATTTGGCCTAATGATAGGTTTCTAAATATCTAAGAGGAACTCTAGTCTCAGAATGAGATCTAGTCCAGATCCTATGCATCTTCAGGGTACTAAGCAAAGATCAATGTCAGAATTCAAAAATATTTTAAAGGCTCCTCAAATATTTCAAACATAGGTAAATATTGTCCAAATTAACATAAAGGAAACCCTAAAAAATATCAACAATTAAGTAGAGTGGTCGGTCATTCTAGTGCTTAACACTGATTCATAAAAATTAGACCCTTAATCCTCAAAATAATTACAATAAGTTCAATTATATGACCCCCAACCATAAAATATACATAAATTATTGAGGCACCATTCACACTTTCCATATAGATACGAACAAAATAAATTATCTTCTTGAGTTCCTACTTTCACCTGAGATAACCCTGAGATAGATTTAGGCCAAAATGACCAATCCTAAGTTTCTCTTTGAAAACCAATAGGTATAATTAGTATTCCACTTTACCATAAATTATATAAAACTTTTTTTTAAGGTCATATTGTCTTATTAGTGAATTTAAGCACCTTGAGGGTTTGTGCTTAGTTTTTAGGCCTAGTATGCAAGACTATGTTTTTGAGACTATGATCACTTTTAAGTGTTTAAAATTGATTTAGGTGCTTATAATTTTTTTTATATCTAATAAAACTTTATAAATCATATAAAAATGATTATTTTCTCTCCATTTCATCATTTCACCATTGGTGTACTAGATCTACAAGTTGTCTTGCTACTAGAGTACCTCTTGTCTAAGATATAACAAAGGACATGTCCCCTATTAATATAGTTTAAATGAGACCATTGAGGTATTTATAAATTTATTAGGAACCTCTATGTCAAATATAAAATCCATATAATACCTCTATATCTATCATCATCATATGTTCTCAAAACTAGCTTTTAGGTATGTGACTGTGTGTAGGATTTGGATAGACTCAGTTTGAGTTTTAAAAACCTATTTTAAATCAATCCTTGCCCTATTTTTTTCCCTTCAAGAATTTCCTGGAATATTATATTACCAATTTGAGATTGTTTTAAAAAAAATTATTCCATCTTATAGCTCTATCTACTACCCAATATTGCATCTTTTCATTAGCTTTATGCTAGTTTGTTATTGTGTAAAATTGTATGTGTGAATATTAGAGAAATATGAGATTATTTTAAGTATATATATATATATATATCAGTTTGATCACTGTGATACAAAAATTTGGTTTTATCTAAGGTTATTAGGCCATTTCATACATGGGTGAGATCAATCATACCTTTAAACCATGCCTTCATCTCACTATCACCAACCATACACTATGTGTTATTTACAAGTTGCATTTTTCATAATCATTTGGGCCTAAAGGCACTATATTCATCTGAGTGTATCCATTATAACTTGACTCAACTAAAACCCTAGTCAATCATAATATTATCTTGACAATCAACCTTATCCTATGTCAATTTGTTACCTCTCCATCTAAACTACAAGAATAAAGCCATCAAGATTATCTAGACCTCATACACACCTACCAACATGTGGCACTATATAGGGAAGGATCATTTTTTAATGAGATTAAGGTAAATGATCCCATTTGTAACTTTTTCTTAGTCTACGAATATTGAACTCAAACATTTGATCCTAATTTGAGGATTAAAGATGTTTCACCATTTCAACAAGTAGATATGATCTCTATCCCATGGTTATACCCAAAATCTTAATTTGTTGGATCTCTTACAACCTTCTTAGTGTTTCAGGGCCTTATGTTATATTGACTTCTATAGGTCTCCATCTATGTTTAATTATGGGTAATAGTCTCACATTCTTGAATACTTAGCTCTCTTCTAGATTTGGAAAGATATGTTATTATCCTTGAAGGTAATGGGTACTTATAGATCAAAACATGTTATTTGGCTCTCACATAAACCATGGACACCTCCAAATTTTGAAACATACTTATTCAACATGCACTTATACCAATAAATGATAATGAGAATGTAGGTCCACCATGACCTCAAATAGATTCCTACATTATAGAATAATATTACAACTCACATTTCACTGAGAGGATGAAAACTAATGTATTTCCTTTGACATGAAGCCACTCATAAAATATCACAAAACTATAACTACCAAAACATGTTTTGTAGACCATTGGTAATCACTTTTAGAATAAGAGAAATAATTATACCTATTCCTCCATGTTCACACATGCCAAACAGATTGAATCCAACATGAAAATGAAGAGCATACTCTTCAAACCTACATACATCACCTTGTTCACATAGCCCAATTCAATCATATGATAAAATTGGGGTCTTGGGATGTGCAAGCAGTTTGTTGGTGTTAACAATCTTAGTGATTATTCATACATTATGGACCACCAATCATGAAAATACTGCCATGGAATGGAAGTACATAGGGACTTATAAAAAAAATCAAATGAATTCACTTCAACTCTTCATACCTTGTCCATACCAAGTGAAAATTGTTGACCTCTTTTGACTACCCAAAAGAGTGATAAAAGAGAAAAACTAGGTTTTGGTAGTTTTGAACCTATTAAAGCTTCTTGATCCTAAAAAATACTTGTGGGGATATGAAAAAATATCCTTAAATCCTCCACATGTTCCAAATGAGTTACATCAATCTATATAAGCATCTTAAACTAAATTTTGTAGATGATCTTCTTGTTTTAACATTTAAACATGCAACCTTTTCAATTTCAAAAATGTTACAGACATTTACCTAATGTGTGGTATGTTATATATCCTCTTGACACACTTATCCTTTGTGTAAAAACCATACAACCTCCCTTAGAGTAACCAAAATTTGGAAAAAAGGACATAATAAAGAATTGACAAATATGACAAGGTTAACACATATTATATGACCTCATTAATGACCATGTGACCAATTTCACACCTAGAAAACCTTATAAAATTTTTCAAAATGTAGGGGCATTGACTTAAATTGACCTAGAGTTAAATTTAGTCAATAGGGCTCGATTGATATCTAGAGGGGATGTGAGGGAATCTAGTTCTAGTGTTGATGTATCTAAGATTGAGAGTGAGGAGGGTGGTCTTAGTGACCAAATTATGATTATTGAGTGATTATGTATTATTATATTAAAACTTATTTGTAATCATATATATCATCCTTTTATTACATGGGTATTATATTATCTATAAATTTAATTTTTGGTATTGTTTACTTATGTAAGTATTTTATTATATTTCATGCTTATGTTATGATATAGAGATGTATTTATTCAACTAGGGAATTGTAATTGATTGCTCATATGTATGTGGATGCTAGATTAGATATGTATATCAAATTTAGAATGTTAGTTATTATAGAAGTATCATAATATATTTGAGTATAGATCACATGATTATTACTTGCACTATTTAAATCTAGATGTCTTGGTAAACAAATGACCATAATTCTCATGGTGTGTGGACTTATAGTTAGACACTAGAATTAATACTACTCATGATGCACTGATAGTAGACTCTATACCAAATATCTTAATCACTTGTGATACTAAAATTATGCTCTGGTCTCTATGATTTTTTCCAAATATATTAATTGGTGGTTGAATTTAAATTTTTCTTTAATCTCTATGATTGTTTCTAAATGTCTTAATTTGTGGCTAAATTGAATTGTGTCCTGATTTCTATGATTATTGCAAAATATCTTAGTCAGTGGTCAAACTAAAACTATGCTCTAATATCTATTATTATTGGCAAATATCTTAATTGATGGTTAAATTGAAATTATGCTTTGATCTCTATAACTATTTCCAAATATATTAATTGGTAGTCTAACTAAAATTATGCTTTGATATCTTTGATGATTGCCAAATATCTTAATCGATGGTCAAAATGAAACTAGTGGTGGGGTTGTTTTCTATTTTTTTACCATGTTACTATAAGTAAATTAATCTCTATGAACTGGTTATCATCTCTATTGAATCTATGGTTCATGAGATCTCACATAAGTAGGTGTTATATAAACCACATGGTTTATACTATGAGTAACTAATGGTTCCTTAAAAGGAACATCCTAGGATAACTCACTCATAGAAGGGTGTGATCTAAGAAAGTGTAGAGAAGGAGATATCAATTCCCTTATGTGAATGTTATAATTCCTCTGTCAACACATTGGTTAATATAATCATTGAGTGCATAATAGTTATTTCCCCAATGTTTATTGATTATGTGATAGTTATAATAAAGTTTATTTTTTTATTTTTTTCAAATGATGTGTTGGATGGTGACTAGTAGGAATAAGTGTGATCATATCCCTATCTAATAATATAAGTAAAATATCATGAGGCTTATCATTATTTTAAAATTGTAGAGCCCCTTTATTGGTGTCTCATACTCTACTCGTTGTGGGCGATGATCTATGAAGTGGCTTTATGCCTTTATTGAGTATCTTGATTTGTTTTTTGTATTCCACATTTTATTTACTCATAGGTTGATTATTTTCTTGTACCATATTGGATGGAAGTGGTTGTGGGAGATCTAAATCCAAATCCATCTCTAAATTTCTCTCAACTAGTCCCAACTTCTTTTCTAATGTCATAGCTCTATTACATAGATGTTGAAATTTTTTTTATGTATTACATAGTAATTTATGATTGAGAGGGAATATGAGACCTCTATTAAAGATTTATTGTACCTATTAGGGCCCAATTCTGAAGATTATTTTGGGTATGTTTTGGTAAAAAGGATAATGTAGAGACATGGTGTGAAAGACTATGTCATGGAAGACCATGGTGAGGTATTCTATGGAATAGAAGAATCAAGTCCCATGGAGTAAAGATGCATGTTAAATAGATAACCTGAGGACATAGGACTCTAAAATTATAAAAATACTTGGGTAAATATGAAAATTAGAGATAATGTTGGATTAGTTTGCAAGGACAAAAGAGAAGACTAAGTCAAATGAAAAACTAGCATACGACCAAGGGAGGATAAGAAATTGATGATGAGGATCTAGCATAGAGATGGAATATATGGGAAGATAGGACTAGGTCCATACGAACTTATTATAATTGGATGATATGACTCAATTCTTTCGATGATCATTCACAAGTTGTCAAATTTGTATTTACTTTTATAATTGATTAGTCAGGGTAAACCAAGTACAAATACCCCCTTGATGTAGTTTTTATGGTTGTTGGTTATTGTTGAAAATTTAATGAGTTTATATAATTTTGTTAACATTTAAACTCTAAATCACTATAATTTTTTATATCACTTATGAATATAATGGAAAGACGCTTGTGTTAACATAATACTTATGTTTAGTTATCTATGGAGTTGATATTACTTGTTATCATTGTATGCTAACTTATTTTTATTTTGAATCATTAAGTGATGGACATGTAAACTAAATTAGATATAGGAGTAATAATGAGTTTAGTAATAATTACTTGTTCAAGTTCCCTCATTTAGGAAGTTACACAAACACACACACACACACACACAAGAAAAAACCTATGAAAACAAGCCCCAAGATGCGTGTTTTAGGTGAGTGCACAAGAACTTATTATTTCATGAAATGTCAGCATGATAGCATGTTGAAACTCTTATTAACTTATGCATATGCGTAGGAAATGACATGCCCATTTAAAGGAAAAAACATCCTAATATTTTGGTTTTCTTTATGAGACCCATTAAACTTGCTTTCATGATGGTGGAAGATGTTCCAATAGCTATCTCTAAAGAATATTAAATAAAAGGTTAGTAGAGAAGAATATAAATTTACATTACCATTTCCATAACCAATAATTTATACACATGTATGGTTATAACATCATCTATATGAATCAGTTTATGAAACAATATTTATATAAGTGATTATTCACATTCATGCTTGGATTTTAATATATGCATAAGACTAGTTGAGAAACTATAAATGGGAGATAGCTTGGTCAGTAGATATTTAGTTAGATTTACCATGGTTGGGAGTGTATTAGATGTGTATAGTGTATTTTTGGTGGCACGACACTTTAAATAGTTACATTTTAGAATACATCAATGAGAAGCCTAGTTTTACTTCCTCTATGAACCACACAGTAGATATCTCAAACATATTTCACTAGAGATTAAAAATCTCTTAGTAGATTATATAATTGAAATATTATTCATAGATGGATAAATTCTCTCTAGCATGAGTAGTGAAGTTGGTGAGGAATTGAAGGGGGACTTTTTGATGTAAAATTATTGATTTAACATGCTAGAAAATGAGTGGGAATTAAAAAAGCACAAATATGATGAATCTTAGTACAAGGATATGAGTGGAAGTGATATAAGGTGGGGATGAGAGGACTTAGGAAGTGTTTTAAGGGTCCAAATTGAAGCAAAAGGGCATATTGAGGAATCTTAACCATAGGATTGCACTTGATGCTAGCACAAGTATGCATGGGAGAAACAAGTTAGGCAGTGGTTATTGAAAAACCTAGTTTGGATAGGCCTAGCTCCCCACCCATAGTGTATGTTCACGATCTTGAGTTAGATGAAATATTTGTACATAATTGGGATACAAATAGTGTATAATTAGAAACTAAACATATTAGAGATACTTTTGTAGACCAAGATTGAGATAGTAGTTTATTGTTGATTTCTTTTTGTTTTAAGGAAATTATATGACCTAGTTTGGAATGCTTAGTGAACTAAGCATAACTAGTGGGTAGAGTATTGGCTCAGCCATAGTTAATCATCATACCTCAATGCCCAATATATTGGGTGATTTTATTATTGTATAATGTGTAAGAGGTGGTTCCAATGGGTTTTCAACTAGAGGAAATATAGGAGGCATATGAGGTATTGGTGGACCTCTCCTACAAGGTCTATGAATGATAAGAAGTGCATTTTATTAAGCTCCATTACCATCACCTCATCTACCCACTGTGTATTATGATATGACACTCCATTTTATTAAATATTATGGTGTGTATAGTGTTTCATAACATGTTCTCAAGTGTGAACTTATTTGGTTAACACATGGCATTACATCTTCTAAATTAAAGGAAACATATTTTTCCATCACTCTTTTATACTGAATGCACAAGTGGTACCATAAGTTTGATCCAAAATAGGCTATGGTGAAATACGAATAATTGAAGGTCACATTTATCTAGGTATTTGATATCCCATAGTTTCAATAGCATATCATAGCTTCCATGAAGGATATCAAATAAGAACTAATTAAGAATATTCGTGAGTATGATATGAATTTTAAGATTCTTCTCTATAAGATTTATTTTGAGATAAAGGCCACTCAACACACCCAAATGTTTGTATGAGGATTATTACTTCCCTTATGACAAACCTTATCATAGAAGACTTTCACCAACCCATACGAGGCCTTGGAAGCTTCCCTTTGTGTTGAAGATATTGGAAGCATCAACACTAGGATTAATCCTCAAAAGGTATGTGCCAATAATTCAAAATAACTATTCAAATCTAAGATCTAAAAATGGAAATTGAGAGAGAAACCATATAGCAAATGATGCAAACAAATCTAGACAATCTTTTCAAAATTACTTACTTGCATTAATATCTCAAAAGTATATAAGTTTGGCTCAAAACTCCCTCCCATTTTAAAATAGATAATACTCCTTTTATATAAACAAGGAAGTGTGTCAGTCAGTTAAATTAACTTATAAATGTACAAATGTAAAAGACAACTATCCTTTTTATAAAACTTATAAAATACACTTGACTTTACAAAATGAGCTAACCTATAGGCTAATGTGTTAACAAAATGCACATACCTTTACAAAAGAATATCCCATTTTCAAAATTTATAGTGCTTCAATAAAAGAGAATATTCCTAAGTAACTAGTGGACCCTGTGCTAATGAAGTCCTTAGTTATACTATTGTATCTTTAATGCCTTCTGATGTTACTCATCAATAAGTCTAAATTTAACTACAATTTCAAGGAAGAGTTCATTCTCTTGCTTAGCTAAGTCTTCAAGGTCCCTGTTATTTCTCTCTAAGGATTCTTTAATGCTCCTCACCTTAGCAATATTTTATTCTACCATTAGGATCATATCCATTATCCTATTGTTATCATCCCCGAACCTACCTTGGCTCTTGATATTTACCTCTCACATGACCAAAGTGGTCATATGCTTGAATTCATCATCTATAATGATGCCCATGGAGCTATGTTTTGTAGGTTTAGTAATCATGGTCTAAGGGAATTACTATATCCTATCTAGTAACTCTTTATCATCCTTGAGGATTCTTTCTAAGCTCTTGGACCACATGCTTAATCCTTGAATTTTATCTATAATCAGTCCCATGATTATGTTGAGATGGGCAAAGCTGATGGTTTTAAAAACTAGGATTTTATCCCCTATCAAGATGGTAATTAAATCCTTCATCTTATATTTTTAACTCTACCATTGAGTAATTAAACCCCTGGTTGTTGCTTATTTCTAACCTAATACATCTTGTTTTGATTTTTTTATCTTCAAAGAATTAAACATGTCATAAAATTATGCCTCAAACATCTCTATCATAGTATCTAGGATAGATAAAACACCCTGCCTCTCTAAAATTTCCTTTTGCTTCTTTAGATTCTTTATTTGTTGTTTCATGCCCTTGATGCCAATTTGTAATTGGGATGATTGAGATTCGGCCAATTCAAGTATATATTCTTCAAATATGGGTTTTTCACCAAAATTATGACTTCCTAATAGAGTTACACTAACAAATGGTTCCACCTTCTTAAAAATGAATTCTTCACTAGTAACCATGGCTCTCTTTTCAATCACCTTCTCCAAACCTATAGTTTCTAGATTGAATTAGAATCCAACTAATGACAAATTTATTTAAGGAGACATTGGAGTCTATATTTGGGTACCACTTGACTCCCCAAGGGCAACCATATTTCTTTCTTTCTCCTTCTACAAGGCAATTATCCATGGTTTGAGATCATCATGGACAGTTATGTCCACTGACCTTGTCATGGCCCAAGAGTGTTGCAGATTAGGAAACTTTTAAAACTTGTCATAGATGAACCATTCAAGGATAATTGGTCCTTTTATCACATTTTATTCACTAAATACATTGACCTCACTCAAAGGGTGAGTGAAGGTTAGTTTAGGTTTCTTTGTTCCTACTAAAACCAATGTAATTTTCACCTTTCTTTTGTGGGGTAATATCTTGAACTAGACTCAAAGCTAATTCCTTCCCTTTTGTCTATCTCCACCCATTAAATTTGGGTTTGGGGTTACTCCATCTGCATTTCCTCTTCATCATATTGATAAACAATGGACAACATCAATAATTCATCTTCTATTTCTCACCTAGGTCTAATGCCACCATATTAATGTACTTAATTAGAGAACCTGGTTCATTGGGTTGGACTAAATATGATGTCCCCTCCCTAATTATCCTTTCTTAATGCCTTTTTTTAGATTGTAATTCAATATTTGGGACTTATACTTATGATTGTGTCTACATGGGGGGAGGTCTAGAGGACTAATCTCCTAGCAAGAGGTATTACATCAGACCAAGTTACCAAATGTCATCTCCCCTTCTGGTCCCTCATCAATTTGGCTTTTAGGTTGATGCCACATTTCTTCAACCTTGACAATACCATTGTGAAGGATGTAGCCTTGTTTTATATTGAGTCATAGACTCTAGTTCGATGGTCATAGGTAAAACTTATTTTTTTGGCATTCAAATGTTTCCCAACTCTATCATTGGGATCTCACTATATTAATTCTTCATGTTTCAATTTCAAAGATGATCTATGCCTAGTAGCATCTTCAATGTTGTCCCAATACTAGAAGATGGTTTTTCCAATATCCAAGGATGAAGTATGAAGTAGCTTTTCATCTTTCCTCTACAAACACCATCAATACCATTACATATTTGGAATGTAACTTCCTACTCATCTAATTTTTTTGGAACATGGATTGGAAATCTAAATAGAGTGCATTGTGTTCCCTGAATCTAGATGATTGTGCATTCTAGATAAAACTAGATGTCCTTAATGGAATCAATAGATTTATTTAACAATGGGATGAATATTCAAATTATGCATCTTGTTATATCCTAAGTCAAGGTATGATATATGAAATCATAGATAAATTTAATATGGTCTTTATACTTGAATATATGTAATTTTGAATAGAACTAGGACACTATCTGTGTCCTTTTAGGTGACCATCCCCTCAAGTTGGGAATCTTAATTATGGTAAGAAATGAATCTAGAAGGTAAGACATAATGTATAAGTTTTTCTTAGACCCTTTCCTGACTGTGGAGATATGCCTACATAAACATGCACTAATAACCTCACGAATGGGAGGGGTGAGCTCCTTATCAATCATAAAGTATACCATGGGTACCCAAACATTGTCAACATAAGTGGTAGTGTGGTTTCCACATAGCCTATTCATCAAGGTCATTATCATCCTAATTCTAGGTTAGAATTGGTTGATGGGAATGTTTCCACTAAGGTCAAAAATCACATGGTTTCCAGAATACAACTATGGGGCCAGGATGGTTTTGAGGTCATTTTTCTTAGCCCATTCATTAAGTGTGGGTAAATTCACTTAGGGCTTGAGTAACTTATAATAGTTATGAAAATAAATGGGAGACACATAGAAAATGCATTTATGATTACATTTATTGATCAACATACCCTTTTCAAATTTACATTATTTAAAAATAGGGAAGAGGAATTTATATAGTGAAGTATGGCTAGTTTTACTATTGTATGGTGAAGGCTTGTCATCTATGCTGCAACTAGGTCATAATAACTTATATTGAAGGATGCAATATTCTCATCCTCCCTTTTTATAGGATACAACTCTTTAATTGTCCAAAAGAGCTTCGACCAATTATTATCTCCAGTGTTCAATGCCACAACATCAAATACTGTGTCCTTAAAGACTCTTTCTTCTAAATCTATGGCTAAGTAGAGCTCTATGTCCTATCTATGTTTATTTTGTGCCACCATGACTATAATATTTATAAATTTCTCATAGTGATCTACAAATTGCCTCTAGATTAATTTGCATTTTCTCACATGACAATTGAGCTCTCTAGTTTAGCTATGGTCAATTTGAGATCAAATTTGGGATTGTGGATGTTAGGGTTTCTTTACAAGTATTTTTTGGGATTTAATGGTGATGGTTTTCTAGACTTAAGTGAATTTATTTCCTTATATTTTATTTGGATGTCTGCCTTTATACCTTTAATTTTTCATGACTACAAAATCTTTGGTTTTATCATTTTCTTCTTAGGTGGCATCTATGTGGCATCCAGTTGGCACTTTCATGGCACTTTGTTCATTAATTTTTTAAAAATAACCATTTCCCTTTGAAAATATTGTTTTGTCTTTCTCTGTTGGATCATCTTGCACTAATCAATGTGAGACATTGATCTTGATCCTGTGAGTTGCACACTATTGGCCTCTATTTATACTAGGCCCCATGCTTACACCACTTTAGTCCCATGGGGCTTCCCAATCTCTATACCTTATCAAATTAATCATTTGGAATTCATTCACCATGTGTTAATCCCATATATCCTCAGAGGTTTTGTTGAATAGTACATATAGATCTCACTTTGTTTGATCATATTCCTCTGATCTCACATGAGTTGTAGATCCTAAAAAGGTATATGATGTTTAATTTAGCATTAAGACATATAATAACTTAGGTTAAATACTTCATTATATGGTTTATTGTGTGTTAATAAACATGATATAAACCATAGGCTAAAGTATTTAAGCTAAGTCTAGATCATGATAAAAGGGGGACCCATAATAATAAAGGACTGAGTATAATGTTTTTAATCCTAAGATTTTATCATATTAATAAATACAATGAAAATTTAGGGTAATAAGTTATAAGCTAAATTTTAATAACATTCCCTTGCATTTATTAGGTTAAGTTGATATAATAGACCCAAATAAGATTATGGAACATATGGGGACCAAGCATTATATTTTAGACTAAATTTTAGTCAAATGTTTAGAAACGTGACTCCACTTTAGGATAAAATTTGAGATAGGTTCATGGTTTTTATAATCTATCCCATGTAAATCTTAACCTAGTCTATGGTGGGTTAAAGGATAAATAAAAGTCCAATTTTATTATTGAAACACAAAACATTAAACATTCTTATTCTCTAAATGGGTCTCCATTTATCCTGAAACATGAAGACAAACATCTTTGGTTATCCAAATGAGATTAGTTATTGAGGTTGAATTTGATAGTCTCATGGATGTCAATTATGACCTCACAGAGATCCATTGATAGTCATGAAAATGTCAAATTTAATCTCATATAATTATTCATACAGAATCAAATTTGATGGTCTCATGAAAGTCAATGAAGGCCTCAAAGATGTCAATTGATGATCATGAGAACCTCAATTGTAATATCACATAATTAAATGTAGGGAATAAAATTTGATGGCCTCAAGGACATCAATAATATCCTTATAGATGTCAATTGATAGGTTAAAAATGTCAAATTTAAGTCCCATGAGTAGTAAGTGTTATAAGAACTTTGAATTGATACACATCATTCGATTGATTTTATACAAGTAGTCATGGATCATTAATTACAATATGTGTGATTTAGTGAGGTTGGATCCATGGATCAAAGTATTTGATTCATTGGGTCCACCTCACTCTATTTGATCAATGTTACCTGATTAAACATAAGCTATCAATCTTGTACATAACCACATAGTTTAAGTTAGGGCTTGGTGCATATTAGACTTAGGTTAAAGTCTTAAGACTAAGGTCCCATTTATGTTAATAAAATGAATGGGGATTTAGGGATAAGACATTAGTCTAATTGGTAAAAAGAGTGACCATGGTATTAATAAAGGTTAGACCAAGATAATAATCTAATAAAAGGACCTTGCAAATGTTAAAGTTAGACCATGCACAAATAAAAGGGAACAAAGGGGGAAATATATAAAGGGGACCAAGCATATAATTTTTGGGATATGCCTTATTTGTGTTGAAAATATGACTAATCTATGGTTAAAAATTAATCTTGAGTTCAAAACATTTTTAAAGTGGTCCCACCAATTTTATTCCTACTAATTTTGAATTTGCACCAAAAACTTATGCCAAGGTTTCTAAAGGAAGATGTCTAGGAGATTTAAACATGCATTGAACTTGGATTTTTCTAGACCAAAGGCTATTAAAATATTAAATATGGATTGAATTAAAAAATATTATCATAATATATTCAAATATATATCCATTATACCTACAAATTGAAACATGAAGATTCATTGTTAGCCACATTAGGCCAAGTTGAAGTAGAACCATGAACAAAAGACCAACTAGAACATGGTGTGAATGATATTAAAATATGAATAATGTGTAGACATATTAATAACACTCTGATTAAGTGAATTTTTATTTTTAAGGTATAAAAGGAAAAATTTAACAAATGGATCCCCAAGTTATAGAAATAGGGGGTATGTTGATCTCAACAAATGGTAACTTCTGGGGGAACATAGCAATATGTTAGAATTCAAAGAATTTGGTTAAAACAAACAACTAGATTACTTATTCTACTTGATCAGTACCATTATCAAGATCAATTCATGGTTAAGAAAAAACTTACTTTTGTAGAATTAGGGTCAAACATTAAAACCTAGTCATGTTGTGTGTGTACTTTGATTCCACTTACTATTTTCCATGGGATTCAAGGGATAAATTCCAATTTTTAAGTCTTCAATCATTAACATTTACTTACAACATGTTTGGATATTCATTAAGAATCATACTTTAGCTTAGTAAGGGCTTGGACATTGATCTACTACTAGCCAGACATCCATAACCCTAACAAACATGCATTTAGATATATTCAAGGCCTTGTTCCACTACTAACTAGGCATCCATAGCCTGGTGAAGATCACTAGAATCACCTTTGCTTGGAAAACTTTTGATTTTTCAATAAGCTCTTATTTTTGTATTTTTTAGATCTTTTAGGATTTCTAGTAATATTTGGGAACCAAGTTAGTCAATTCTAGGGATTTGGTCAAATGTTTGATCCTCAAACAATCACCTATGGTTGTAACTTTGTCCCAAGAAAGGATATTTGTTAAGTACAAACATGATTTTTCCTTAATAATTCAATCTTTCATCTCACATGTGTAATTCTTCTTGAAACCGAATTTAGATCAAAACAATATTTAAAATTTCATAAGAACAATTGACCTATCTACCACTCCTTACTAGTTTCTTTAAACTATAACATAAGCTTACATTTGAAACCCATGATCAACAAATGTTTGAGATTCATACCTGCATTACTAAACTATGGAGTTCTTGACCAATTAATATGAACTTTGAGCTAAGGACTATCCCAAAGGTCTTATTAGAAGCAAGAAACCAAGTAGAGAAACAAAAACATATAACATAAAGCAAAGAAATTAGGAAATTAAATAAAAGAAAAAAAATATATAAGCATATGTACAAACAAGGGACAAGAAGGAAAGAGTATAAAGAAACTAAACTAGCCTACCTAATCTAACTCTAACTATTATTATAGTTTACTCCATGAATACCCTAGGGGAGAAGTAGAAAATTAATGCTTAAAGTATTTCCCATTGGTGAGCAAAGTCAATTCAGCTCCTTGTAGGTCTTTCAGTTTGAAGGAGATATTTCCAAATGTCTCAAAAAATTTATAGGGACTTGTCCACAAAGGTGTGAACTTCCCATGTTTACCCTTAAGATCATATGCCTTATCCCAAAGAAGAACTAAGTATCCCTACCTAAACACCTTTATCTTTGATCACTTGTCAAACCACCTTTTCACTATGGTTTGGTGCCTACTAAAGTTGGAAAAAGCCTCTTATCTAACATCTTCCATTTGAATAATGTCCATTAGTCTTTAATTTTCAAGTTCATGATCTACCTCCATATATTCTTGCATGAAATTGTATGTGTGTAACTTGAGGGTGATAGAGAAGATGTGTTATTGGATATACACCAATAAGAATAGTGATACCCTGAGGGCCTACTTGATTCTTATCCTATCTTCCCAAAGGGCATATTTGAGAAGTTTTTGCCAAGTTCTGGTTTGTCTTCTATAGACTTCTTTATTGATTTCATCAAGTTCTTATTGGTTGATTCAGATACACTATTATATTGAGGATACTATTTGGATGAGAACTTGATACTAATATTATTATCATATGCCCATTCTATCATTTCAATGTATATGAAATTAGATCCATTATCACTTACTAAAGATATTAGAGTCTCAAATTTGGGGCATATGTTTTCTTATAAAAAAATGATCACTTATTCAATTCTACACTATTTACTAGCCACTACCTTAGTCCATCTACTACAATAATCAGTAGTAATTAGAATGTAATTGTGACCTTCTAATTAGTTGGGGTTGATTACCCCCAAAAAATCCATCCCCCATTGGGAAAATGGTTTGTCAATCATCACTGGTTATAGTGGCATGGCTGCCTTGGGCTCCTTTGTGTTAATGATTTGACATGAATAGTATTTCCTTACATCCTTATGGGCATAATTAAATATTATGGGCCAATAATAACTAGCTCTAAGGATTTTGTGAGTTGTTATCCTTCTAAATGGATGTCCACTTCCTAGTTTCCCATGGAAAGTACTAATGATCTCAGTTGCTTCTTCTTTGGATACACACCTCAAGTAAATGCCTTTGATGTTTTTTCTATATAGCACTCCATCTTTAATTAGGTTGTGGTTTGCCTTGAGTCTTAGGGATATTCATTGCTCCTTGGTTAACCTTGCAAGATAAGTGTCATTGATTAGTAGATGGATAATAGGATCGTACCAATCATTAGACTGAAAACTTTGTTGTTTAACCTGCATGAGACTAAGCTTGGGTTAGCATTGGCAATCATTTCAATCAAACTTTAGAACCTTATTAGTTTTGAAATCTTTAGTTTAATGTCATATTCCTACAGAACCTCTCCTTTCTCCTGGTTTATTTTGGCTCAAAATGAGCTTTATAGTAGGGTTTGGTAAGATAGCATGTACCTTATTCCTAAGAATGTAGTGCCTAAATTTATTTACTACTTTTACTAATGCACATGCTTTTTTTATCAATTAAATAATATTTTAACTCATCATTTTTAAAATTTGTGCTCATGAAATCAATTAGATGGTCACATATATCAATATTTTGAGTTAAAAATACAAAAATTATGTGGTCAAAATCAAAGGAATAGAGTTAAAAGTCCTTAGAAAAGTCTAGAATTATCAAAGATGGAGCTTGGATGATTGCATCATTAATGTCCTTAAAGGCTTTATTGGTTTCCTCATTCCAAGTGATTTTGGCATCTTTTTTCAACATGTCATTCAATAGTATGATAATTTCTACAAAAATAGAAATAAATTTCCTTACAAAGTTCATTTTGCCAAAGAATTATTTTAGTTATTTCCTACTATTAGGAGGCTCTATTTTTGATATATCTTATACTCTTTTAGGATCTATAGATATTCCCTCCTTAGTAATCACATGGCCTAACAACTTTCCCTCATTAACATAAAAATATACTCTTCTTTGGGTTGAGGGAAATCCCATACCTTTTGCACCTTTCAAATACCAATTTTAAATGCATGATTTGGTCCTCCCTATTTAAAAAAAATAGTTAGATCATCTATGTATATAATAATGCATTTACCGACCAAACCTTGGAAAGCATGATCCATGACTCTTTGGAATGTTGTTCCTATATTGATTAGTCTAAATAGAATCCTCTTGTATGCAAATGTGCCCCACTTGGTATTAAAATTAGTCTTCATCTTGTCTTACTAATTTACCAATACTTGGTTATACCCTAAAAATCCATCAAGAAAGGACATCATAGTAGATCCAAAAATGATTTGTATAACTTGGTCCAAAGAAGTTAAAGGATAGTTATCCTTTTTAGATGACTTATTTAGATTACTAAAATGGTGACATAAGGATAGTCTTATTTCCCCATTCTTTTTCATAACTCATGACAAATTGGTGACCTAGGTAGAGTGCCTAATAGGAAATACAATCTTGGCATCTAACGAATTTTTGACTTCTTTAAAAATAATCGGTTCTAAAATGGGGTTGACATGCCTCTACTTTTGTCTACAATGTTTACAACCCTTTTTCAAGGGTATGATATGGGTGATGACTCTTGGATTAAAAAATTTCAAGTCATCATATGACTGTGATATTATGTCCTTATAGTTCATTAACAATTCTTTGGATTTTTTATCTTCAATTCTCATAAATGATGTTCTAATATTAACTATCTAAGGTTGATCTTGAGGTCCAATATCAATTTCCTTATAATCCTTCCCACTCACTTTGGGAATCTTAGTGTTCTTGGCTAGCTTATTCTAGTTAAATAACCTCCCCAAGGCAATCATGCCTTTTGTAATTTTTTTCATTCAATTGAATGATTTTTTTCTCAAATATATCATATTATCTAAGAGTATTCGCATTGGCCTCATCTATGACATGGGCTTGAAGGACCCTTGAATTGGTCATGAAATCTAGGATATGTTGGTCATCATTAAAAACTTACATATGGTTTACATTATTTGGGACTAAAGGGAATGGAATTATCTCAATGTTAAAGTTTTGAGAGTCATGGTTTGGCATAAGATTGATTGCAACTAAGGAAAGAACATTAGTAGCCTTGTTCTAATCCACAAGGATGGAAAAAATGTTGATTGTATAAAAAGATTCTAGAAAATCCCAGATGCTAAACTTATATCTCTTAAGATATGACAATTTACACTATTACCTACTCCTCACATGATTGAATATAAGTTATGAGTTGACATGAACTAAGAGTTCTTTAACATTATGTCTAATGGTAAATTGTAATCCTAGAATAAAAGATTAATAATCTATAACATTATTAGTATGAGGAAATTGAAGTCTATATGCAACTTTTAGTTACTTCCCAATAGGATTTGTGAGAATAACTCCTACTCTATACCTAGAATTACACCTAGCAATATGAAAATGTAACTTCCAAATTCTAGGCAAATCATGAGAATTATTAGGAATACGTACCTTAGAGGTATTGAGAGTATACACTCCTAATTTAGAATTCATCATGTTCATCACATCAAAGTTCAACATGTTGACCCTTTAATTTATAGTATTATATTCTATGATCATGTGCTTCATTTGAGGCTCTCTTTCCACTCTAATATGATTTGGGACTCCTTTCCATGGTAGCCAAAAGTGAGAACCATTAGTGGAAATATATGCATTCAAGGCCTTTATCCACTCTCTACTTAATCATAATCTATAAGCATTAGGAGAGTCTACCACCTGAATGTCAATAAATTACTAAACTCTGGAGTTAGAGGCAAGTTGCATATGAACATTTGATAATTACCAAATTAATTTGACCCCAGACTTATGTAAGTAAAAAATCTATCAGATTTAATAGGATTCAAGCCAAGTTGTTTACAAATACCTGTTGGCATAATTTTTTTGGATTCACTAAAATTTAAAAAATAGTTATGTAAATTTTTACCAAACATTCTGATAGTAAATAGTAAAGGTGGGGAATCTGTCTTAGCCTTATACATAACAACATTGGCATTGTTAGTTTTAGGTGGCCTACCAATATTTTTAGATAAGGACTCCAATAATAGGTCCCTTTACTTAGTGATATGTGTAAATTTATTCAAACTAATATTAGCCTTTATTTTCTTCATGTCTTTCACAATATTATACCCAATTTTATTAAAAGAATTAAATGCATTAGTACTATGTTTAGAAGTACTTCCCTTTGGAGGATCTAGGTTATTATCTAAGGTAATATCTAGAGGAGTGCCAAAGTTTTTTTGAGTTGTTGAAGTATTTAGGTGTTTCTTTTACTCTCTATTCCTTAGAGGGTAGGTCTTATTCAAAAACTTCTAAAAAGCACAAACCTCTTTAGGAATATCATCAAGTCCATTGTCTTCTTAGAAGGGGAAGTCAAACATCTCCACCATGAAGGCTTGGTTAGTAGATTTAGATCCTAATGTACATGTACCATTATTTTTATTAGGAACCACTTCAAATGTAACCAACTCTTCTTGAAAGGCCTCAAAATATTTACATAATTCAATGCAATCTATCTCACCATGCCTAGAAGTGTAATGTACCCTACAATAATCATGTAAATCAATATCAATAAGATTTATATCCATTATTTTCTTAGTAGTAGAAGATTAATTGTTATTTTTATTGTAAATATCATTATGGAACCTATTATTTGGCCTATTGAACCTTTGGAAACAAATGTTCCTACCCAAACTCTCTCTAGTATTACCAACTTATTTTTTCAGTTGAATAGAATCAATGCTTAACTTTTGGACCATTTTAAAGATAGATTCATTTTCATTTTTGGGAGCCTTAGAGTTATGAACCTTATTTCTATTAGTACCATTAGTTAGTATTAAATATTTTTTATCACCTATATTAAATCTATTTGTAATAGTGTTTAATTTTGAGTTGGATGAGCATGGTTTAAAGGTAACTAGTTTAATGTTGGAATTTGATTCAAATATGGTATATTCTAATTTTATTTGGGAAGACATTCAAGGTAGTCAAATATGCATTGATTTTAGGAATAGATTAATCTATTTGATCTTGGGGTTGTATTTGATCATTAATGATCGCTATTTTAGAATAGTTTAAAGCCAAAGTATTCATAGGCTCAACAGCTCTATTTATGAAAATAGAGGTCATGGGATCCAAGGAATCTTTAAATATTTCCAAGGCTAAATCATCATCTAGTCTATAAATAGATATAGTCTTACTGAACATATTTTGTAACATAGCATTGAAAGCTCTTATGGGTTCATTTTCATCCCTTGTTACCATGGTAAATTATTGGTACAAGACATAAGGACTAATAATTTTGAAAAATTGGTCAATGAAAACATTTTTAAAGTGCTCCTAACTATTAATGTAATTCTCAAGTAAATTTAAAAACCATTCATACGTAACATCTTTAAAATCAAAAGGAAATGGCCTACATGTTACACCTCATGGACTACATTTAACAATCTTAATGCAACTTTGAATGACTTAATATGTACCTTTATAGTTAAAATAATCATAAGACTAAATGATGTCAAATATTTATCAAGATTATATGGAAGGTCATGTACCACACCTATCATGTTGATATAAGAGCCACCCATCCATGGCATACCTTGATTAGGGTTGAATGTGTGAGCACTTTCAATTGGTGAAGTTGGAAATGAATTTAAAATCTTAGACTTACCTTTGTCCCACCTAGCTCTTCTATGGACTTCTAAATCAAGTAGAGGTTCCTTGGTCTCTAAACATGACCTTATTCTAATTTTTAGTAGTTCCATCTTGAGAATTTAGAATCCTATTTGAAATACAATGTGTCAATCCTAACTTTGTAAAGAACAATGATAAGAAATGCACATTAAGTAATTTTTGTAAAGATTCATATAAATAATAATAAAGGACAAAAATCTTTAACTAAATTATCTCAAATAAGTGTCCAAATATGTAATTATAAATGATCTTTACAACTTTAAGTTCAAATAAACTCATATCTATAAATTATTTATGAATCTTTGATCAAAATATCTATTACTAACCTCAAACCTATTGAATCCATAATTTTGAAGCTATCTTTACCATAATTCAGTATATGTCTTCAAATAATATCAATATTTGCCTAAATGAGAATACAAACTATTCTATAACCATTAAGATCACTAATGTTAATACAATTATTCTAAAAAAAACACAAATATGCAAAGAGCAAAGTGATATTTGATCAAATTATGCCAAAACTAGTAAAGATCTTACAAAAATATAAAGAATTGGTCCCTACTTCTAGCACCAATGGTATGCATATTGATTACTAAATGTGTACCATAGGTGCTCTTAGTGTTTGAATAACACTCCTCATTTTAGAATTCAAAGCATGAGTAACAGGTTGTGGTAATATGGTTACTTGTGATGAAATAGTGACAAAGCAGCAAACTATTCCACAATATTTATATTAGTTGGTGGTTGATAGCCACCATGGCCATAAAATATTTTTAAATAAGATGATCTATGCTAATTTTTTAATTAAGTTCAATTCTAAGTCTAAAGATAAACTAAGATGGACATATATAATGAAATTTTAATCTAAAGTGAATGGTTGAAAAATAAGTAAAAAGGTAGGGTAAGGTAGAGAAGAAAAGTGTTTTTGAACTTAATCTTAGACATCATGACAAAGTTAAAGTGTTTCCCAAGCATGAAATTAAAACCAATATATAAAGTAGAAAAACTTAAGCTGAAATCACAACATATATCAAGTAAAATTCTAAGGAAGATATGAAACAATGCAAATAAGAACCACATTTACTTTAAAGGTTTACTCATTTAAGCAGTAGCTAATGAACATATAAAAATTTATAGAAAATAAAATTAAATAAAATAAGGAACCTTCAATTAACCTATCATATGCACAAGTTAACAATTCTGCATTCAAAAAGTACATGCTAAGAATTCAAAAGAACTATTCAAATCTAAGATCTAGAACAAACAATTAAGAGAGAAACCTTATAGTAAATGATGCAACCAAATTCAGACAATCTTTTCAAAATTAATTTCTTGCATTAATAGCTAAAAATTATTCAAGTTTTGTCTCAAAACTCCCTACATTTTTACAATAGACAATGCTCCTTTTATAGAAACAAGGAAGTATATCGGTCAATTGCATTAAATTACAAGTTTACAAATGTAAAGGATAATTATCCTTTATATAAATTTTATAGAACAAACTAGACATTCCAAAATGAGCTAACATATAGGAAAATGTGCTAACAAAATGCACATACCTTTACAAAATAATATTCTATTTTCAAAATTTACAATGTTTCAATAAAAGATAATATTCCTAACTAACAAACAAACCCTATGCTAATGAAGACCCTTGGTTATGATATTATAGCCGTGCTACCTTTGTATGTTGCTTTTTAATAAGTCTCAAATTAACTACAAGTTTAAGGAAGAGTTCATCCTCTTACTCAACTAAGTTTTCAAGTTCCCTATCATTTCTCTCCAAGGCTTGTTTAATGATCCTCACCTCAGCAATATTTTCTTCTACCATTAGGATCATATCCATGATCCTACTATTATCAACTCCAGACCTACCTTGGATGTTTTTATTTACCTCTTGCATGACCAAAGTGGTCCTATGCTTGAATTCATCATCTATAATGATGGCCATGGATCTAAGTGTTGTAGGTTTAGCAATCATGGTCTTAAATAATTGTTTTATCCTATCTATTAACTCTTTATCATCCCTAAGGAGTCTTTCTAAAGGTTTGGACCCCATGATCAATAGCTAAATTTTATCTATAATCAATCCCATTATTTTGTTGAGATGGGCAAGGTTGATGGTCTTGGAACCTAGTATTTTATCCCTTATCAAGATGTTAATTAAATCCTTCATCTTATCTTTTGAACTCTTCCATTGAGTAATTAAACCCTTGAATACTATATCTTGCTAACCTAATACAACTCGTATTGCTTTTTTTATCTTTATATAATTAAACATGTGATAAAAGGATGCCTTAAACATCTCTATTATACTATCTAGGACAAATAAAATAACCTGCCTCTCTAGATTTTTCTTTTGCTTCTTCAAATTCTCTATATGTTATTTCATGCCTTTGATGCTAGTTTGTAGTTGGACTGATTGAGATTGGGCCAATTCAAGTATATCTTCTTAAAATATGGGGTCTTAATCTGAATTCTAACCTCTTACTAGAGTTAAACCAATAAATGGTTCCACTTTATAAAAAATGAATTCTTCACCAACAATCATGGCTCTCTTTTCTATCACCCTTTCCAAACCTATAGTTTTTGGATTGAATCAAACTCCAACTAATGATTGAGTAATTTGAGGAGGATCTAGAGTCTCTATTTGGGTGCCACTTGAATTGACAAGGGTAGCCATCTTTCTTTATTTCTCCTCCTCCTGTAAGGCAATTATCCATGGTTTCAGCTCATCATGGATAGTTATGTCCATTAAATTGGTCATGGCCCAAGAGTGTTTTAGAGTAGGAACATTTTACAACTTGCCATAGACAAACCATTTAGGGATGGTTGGTCACTATATCACATTTTATTCACTAAAGACATTAAACTCACTCAAAGTGTGAGTGAAGGTCAATTTAGGTCTCTTTGTTCCTATTGGAACCAATGCAAGTTCAACATTTCTCTTTTGTGGGGGGAAAATTAGAGCTAGACTCAAAGGTAATTCCTTCCCTTTTTCTATCTCCACCTCTTCAACTTGGGGTTGAGATTCCTCTATCTACATTTATTCTTCATCAAATTGATAAGCAATGGACAACATCTATAATGCATCTTCCATTGTCTCGCCCATATCCAATACCACCACATCAATTTACTCAATTAAAGAACTTGTTTCATTGGTATGGATTGAAGATTATGTCCCCTCCCCATGTCTCCTTTCTTCAAGCCTTTATTTCGATTATACTTCAATATTTGGGACTTATTATGATTATGGCTATATAGGGGGAGGTCTAGAGGACTAACCTCCTAGCAAGTGGTATTTCCTTAGACCAAGTTTCCAAATGTCACCACTCCCCTTCTAGTACCTCATCAATAGAGCTTTTGGGTTGATGCCATATTTCTTCAACCTTGCCAATACCATTGTGAAGGATGTAAGCCTTGGTGTTTATCAATTTATAGAATCAAATCCAATGTTCATAATTAAAACTTTTTTTTTTGCCTTCAAATGTTTCCCAACTCTATCATTGGGATCCCATTGTCTTAATTCATCATGTTGCAACTTGAAAGATGATCTATCCCTAGAAGCATATTCAATGTTGTCCTAATATTGGAAGATGGTCTACTAATAGCCAAGGGTGGAGTATGAAGCACTCCTTTCCTCTTTCCATTATAAATAACATAAATACCATTACATATTTATATTGTAACTTCTTGCTCAACCAATTTTTTTGTAACATGGATTGGTAGTCTAATTGGAGTGCATTGTGTTCGCTTATTCTTGATGATTACGTAGTCCAGATAAAACTAGATGTACCTAATGGAATCAATGGAATTCTATGCTAATGGAATGAGTCTTGGAATTGGGCATCCTTTTATAGCCTCTATCAATGTATGATAGATGAAATCATAGATAAATTGAATATTATCTATATACTTGAAGATATGCAATTTTGAATAGAACTAGGACACTATTTGTGTCTTTTCAAGTGACCATCCCATAAATTTTGGGATTTAAATTATGGTAATCAAGGAATATAAAGGTAAGACATCATGTATAAGATTTTCCTAGATGTTTTCCTGACTGTGGAGTATTTCCTATATAAACATGTGTTGATAACCTCACCAATGGGAGGGGTGAGCTCTTTCTCAATCATAAAGTATACTAGGGATACTTAAACATTGTCAACATAAGTGGTAGTGGGATTTATAGAGCCTATTCATCAAGTTCATTTTCATCTTAATTATAGGTTTTAAATGGTTGATGTGAGTGTTCTCAATAAGGTTAGAAATCACATGGTTTCCAAAAATACAACTATGGGGCCAGGATGGTTTTAAGGTCATTTTTCCTAGCCCATTCGTTAAGTGTGGGTACATATACTCAAGGCTTAGGTTAATTATAATAGTTCTCAAAAGTAATAGGAGACACATAAGAAATGAATTTACATGTATTTTCATTGATCAACATGCCCTTGTCAATTTTACATTCTTTAAAAACATCAATGAGGTCATCTATATAGTGAAGTGCCTCTAGTTTTATTGTTGCATGGTGAAGGCTTGTCATTTGTGCTACAACCAAGTCATAATATCTTGTATTAAAGGATGTAATCTTCTCATCCTCTCTTTTTATGGGATATAACTCTTAAATTGTCCATAAGAGCTTGGACCAATTATTGTCTCTAGTGTTTAATGCCACAACATCAAATATTATGTCCTTAAATACTCTTCCTTCTAAATTTATGGTTGAGTAGAGCTTTGTGTCCTCTCAACATTGCTTTCATTCCACCATGAAAATGAACTATATAAATTTCTCACAGTGGTCTAAAAATTAACTCGAGATTAATATGCACTTGCTCACATGACAATTGAGCTCTCTCTAGTTTAGTTATGGTCAATTTAAGATCAAATTAGGGCTTTATGGATGCTAAAGTTTTTTTTCAAGTCTTTTTTGGGATTTAATGGTGATAGTTTTTTGGTATTAATTGAATTTAGTGCCTTATATTTGATTTATACCTATGCCTTTATACCTTTTCTTTTTTGTAACTATAAAATCTTTGGTTTTGTCATTTTTTACTTAGGTGGCATATATGTGGCATCTAGTTGGCACTTTCATGGAACTTTTTTTTATTGATATTCAAAAAATGATCATTTAAATTTGAAAAATCCTAATTCGTCTCACTCCATTTGATCATATTTCACTAATCCATATGAGCCATTGATCTTGATCTTATTATTTGCATGTTATTGGTCATTATTTGTATTAGGCCCCATGGTTATGCAACTTGGCAGTCCCATGGGGATTCTTGAGCTCTACACCTTATCATCTTCTTTAGTTGGTGCACATTCACCATGTGGAAATATTGTGGGTCCTTATATGTTTTGTTTAATATCACATAGAGATATTTATCCATTTGATCATGTTAATATGATCTCATGTAAGTTGTAGATCCTCCAAAGGTGGATGATGTTTAAGTTAGGATCGGGACATATAAGAACTTAGGTTAAAGAATTTAGGTTAAAGTTTATTTTGTGCTAACAAATATGATATAAAACATAGGCTAAAGTATTTAAGCTAAGTATAGATCATGATAAAAGGGGGACACTTAATAATAAAGGACCAAGTATAATGTTTTTTATCCTAAGGTTTTATCATATTAATAAATATTATAAGAAAAAATTAGGGTAAAAAGTTCTAAGATAAATTTTAATAATGGGACCTTTCATTTTTTAGGTTAAGCCGATAGAATAGACCCAAATAAGATAATGGGACATATAGGGACTAAGCATGATATTTTAGACCTAAGTTTGGTCAAATGTTTAGAAACATGATCACACTTTAGGATAAAATTTGAGCTAGGTTCATGGTGTTTATAATCAATCCCATGTAAATTTAAACTTGGTCTATGATGGGTTAAAGGCTAAATGAAAGTCCAATTTTATTATTTAAGCACAAAAATTTAAACATGCTTATTCTCCAAATGAGTCTCCATTGATCCGACAACACGAAGACAAACGTGTTTAGTTATCCAAATGAGATTGGTTCCTAAGATTGAATTTTGTAGTCTCATGGATGTCAATGATAGACTCACGAATGTCAATTTATAGTCATGAGAAGGTAAAATTTAAGCTTGTACAATTATTCATAGGGGCTAAAATTTGATGATCTCACGGATATCAATTATGGTCTCACATATGTCAATTAATAGTCATGAGAATGTCAATTTTAAGCTTGCATAATTAAATGTCAAGACTAAAATTTGATAGCCTTGTAGATGTTAATGATGGAATTGTAAATGTTAATTTATGGGTACAAGAGTGTCAAATTTAAGTCCCATGAATAGTAGGTCCCATAGGAACTTTGAATTGATACACATCATTCGATTGATTCTATACAAGTAGCCATGAATAATTGATTATGATCTATGAAATCAAGCAAGATTGGATTCATGGATCAAAATGTTTGATTCATAAATTTCACCTTGTTCCATTTGATCAATGTTTCTTGATTAATATGGGCTATCAATCCTATATATAAGCACATAGTTTAAGTCAGGGCTCAAGGCATATAAGACTTAGGTTAAAGTCTTAAGACTAAGGTCCTATTTATGTTAATAAACATGAATGAGATCTTAGGGCTAATAAATTATTTTAAGTGGTAACAAGTGGGACCATGGTAATAAAAAATATCAGACCAATCTAAGAATGTAATAAAAGGACCTTGTAAACATTAAAGTTAGACCATGCACAAATAAAAGAGAACAAAGGGGGAAATGTATTAAGGGGACCAAGAATATAATTTTTGGGCTATGGTTTGGTTATTTTTAAAAACACAAATAAGCTATTGTATAAAAATTAAGATTGAGTCCATAGCATTTTTAAAGTGCTCCTACCAAAATTATTCCCTTTAATTTTGAATTTGGATCAAAAACTTATGCCAGGGTTTCTAAAGAAGCACTTCCAAGAGATTTAAACATTTTATGGACTTGGATTTATATAGAATAAAGGCTAGTAAAATCCTAAATATGGATTTAATTTTGAAATCCTATCATAATATATTCAAATAGAGCTTTATTATACCCACAACTTGAAATGTGAAGATTCACTATTAGCCACATTAGGCCAAGTTAAAGTAGAACAATGAAAAAAATACCAACTAGAATGTGGTGTGAATGATCTTCAAATATGAATAATTTGTAGACATATTAATAACACTTTGATCAAGTGAATTTTTTAGTTTTAATGTACAAAATGCATAATTTAACACATGGGTCCCCAATTTTTAGAAATAAGGGGTATGTTGACCTTAACAAGTCCCTTCATAGAGGCTCATCTCACTTCTATGGCATATAAATTGGAAAATATCAATATACATAATTCTCATGATACTCATAGTGGTTTATGGAATGTGGATTATGAATATGAAAGCCACAATATGAATAATTTCCCTCGAAAGAGTATTCACATCATGATGAAGCAATCCTATGAGATTTTATAGGAATATCAAACTATGAGTTATTACCCTCTATTTCAATGTGCCACAAAATCAAAGGTATCTATATATTTTAAGATATGTGATTTATACACTCATGATACCAATGATTATTATCTTATTAGTGAAATCCACATCTAGTTCACCAAATGATTTAACAATTTTGGGAATATTGGTGTATTATTCCTAATTTAGTTAAAGGGTTTGAGTAGTAAAATTAGTTAATAATTATGAAATAATTAACTTAATTATTTGTTAACTTTTATTTTTATTTAGACTATAAAAATAACAAATGAGTAAATATAAATATGACTTAGCTTATAATTGTGTTGACCTGACTGAGATAGAGGTTAATATTAACTAGCAGGACTAGGACATTGTCATAAACTTAGATCTAGACTTCATTTTTTGATTGGATAGGAGTGTTAAAATTAGATAGGAATGACACTGACATTATAGTCCACCTCTACCACTATTGTCCTAAGGATTTGAGGTTTCTATGTTTTGTTCAATAGGTCTGTGTGACCCTGTCTATGAAGTTTTGGTATCTAGAAGTCTATAGAGCTCTTTGTAGAGTAAATTCTTCCTTAAAACCCTATCTTCCATTATGGTTTATCTAATTTTGATTAAGAGTGGGGGTTAGTGTGTGTAAGATGCACTAGACATGCTTCACACCCTATGTGTGGGCATGATACCTACATACCAATACTCTGAAGAGGGATCAAGACAGATGTAGTTATCCCACTTGATGTGTTTTATTCAATTTAAGTGTACGAATATGTAGAATGTTAAATCAAATGTACTTGACATGGTTAGGGATTGGTGTAGTAATTTGAATAAGCTTGTAAGTATATTAGTTGATTATATGTAGAGAATAGGGAAGATTATTTGAATTATCTTGCTTATATTCTTGTTTTTTAGTGATAGTTGTCAAATCCATTCCAAATGATCTTTGAATGGGATTTTATAGGGATCTATTGGTCATAGATTAAATTTTCTCATGATAGGTGGATAAGGATAAAGATGGGGAACCAAAATGAATTGAATATTGGGGATAGAACTGGATTTAAACAATAGTGCCAAAAGTGGACAAGAGTGGCATTGGCACTATAGTCCTAGTGTGGAAATATTATCTTGAGAAAACATGACCTTATGGGATGGATTATTCATGGAAAGAGGAGTCTAGCTTAGGTGGAACCAAGTATGGAAGGCTACAAATGATTGAGATTTAGTGAAAACAAGCCTAAGAGGGTCATGAGAATAATAAAGAGGGACCTATGGGTTGGGTGTCATTATCCATGATCAAGTTACCAATTTTTGCATTTTATATGACTACATTTACCCCCCTTTTATTCTAGTGATGCAATAAAGTGAAATACTAAGATAAAGGAAAAATAGAAAGTGTACATAAACTTACCTGTAAGGTTGAATCTCATAAAACTATGTGATACTAGGTGTTCATAGAGAGATCATGGTATGAAGTGTAAATCTACAAGTGAAAATAAAGAGTAGATCAGTTCTTTCTAGATACACTATATCTAAATAAAAATGTAAAAAGTTAGGTAAGAGAGAGAGGAAGAGAAATGAATGAATATAATTCACTAGATACATGAACCAATATAAAAATTATTGTGCTACTAATTGATGTTGGATGTGATAGGTGATGTGGTATGTATGATAAACCAAGAGTATTATCATGAATGGAGCTGAGTGCTCAATTCCTTGAAAATGGCTCAAGAATGCAAATGTTGGCCCTTTGGCTCCATTATCACCTACTAAGTGAAGCTAGATGATCTTGTATGTGTTGATAGATGTTTGGACTATGTGTCCAATCCCTTTGGATAGGTGTATCAAGAATACAAATGCTAGCAAGTCCTTTGGCTCTAACATTGCCTCATGAAGTGAAGCTATAAACTAATATCATTATGGAATGTGTGTCATATAAGATGGCTCTTGAATCCCATGAATGTGCTATGATATAAAAAAGTTGGTGTAGATAGATTAATGTATGATGGAAACTAGGCCACTCTTGTCCACTTCAAAATATTGAGATTAGGCTTTTATAAAATCCACTCCAAAACTGGTGCACTAGGATTATATAAAATCCACTCGAGAACTCAAGAACTTGAGAAGTTATTCTTGTATGAAAATCATTCCAAAATGATGCCAACTACCTATAGATGGAATAAGGCACACAAATACTAAGAATACCTAGGTAATATTAAAATTAAAAAGAAATAAAACAAATGTGCCATGCACATTTCCCCTAATCATTGGTGTCTAAAACATAGATTCTAATCTAGAAGTTGTACCAAATTCCCTATCTAAAACTAGAAGCAAATAGCCATCATGCCATGCATGATTCCCCCTATATCTAAATTCACACTAGGAATATATTGTGAATACCACTCCTATCCACTTTTGGCACTATTGTCCAAGTCCATTTCTTGCCCCAATGGTTAATTCTTTCTAGTTCCCCATCCTTATCCTTGTCAATCTTGCATGAGCAAATTTAATCCATGACTAGTAGATCCCTGTAAAATCCCATTTAAATATCATTTGGAAAGGGTTGGAAAGTAATCACTAAGAAAGAAATAATACAATAAAGACCATTCAATCAATCTTCCTTATTCTCTACATACAACTAGCCAATACACATAAAAACTTATTCCTATTCCTACACTAGTCCCTAGCCATATCAAGCACATATAGTTTAGCATTATACATATTCATATACTAAATTGCATAAAACACATCAAATGGGAGAACTAATATGGTTTGATCCCTCTTTGGAATATTAGTATGTAGGTAGCATGCCCATATATGAGGTGTGAAGCATGTCTAGTGAATATTACACACACTAAACCACCCCCCTCTTGCTCAAAATTGGTCAAAGCACAATGAAAGATAGGGTTATAATAATGAATCTACTCTACAAGGAGATCTACAAACTTTGAGCTATCGAAACTTCATAGACAAGGTCATATAGATGTGTCAAATAAAACAAAGAAAGCTTAGATCCTCAAAACAACAAAGATAAAGGTGGACTATAGTGCCAATGCCACTCTTGTCCAATTTTGAAGATCCATCTAGCATGAATTTTTTAAGTTCCATAGGGCACTAATCCATACAACAAATAGATGCATCATTTTGAGACAAAAGATATAGTATTTAATATATGGTAATCATATTGATCTTGGTACTTCAGTTGAGCCTCCTTAGGCTAAGCCAACACAAGATAAAGTATTGAAAATATTTTTATATCCTTTTCCATAACATTCCAAATAGGAGATATGGGATACATCAAGGGTTCATCATGAATATCATGCACATTCCCCACTAGATACATACAAGGTACCTTCAGTTGAGTTACATCCTTTGATCAACATGATTGGTGTATACAATTCTAGAGTTCTAGCTAGACCTTCCATCTCCTTCTCAGAGTAGGATATCATTGCGGATGATACATATAATCATGCACTCTTTATTATATCTCACATTCATAATCATCCTATTCATAGTATTCTCATAGATAATGGATCTAGATTAAACATGTGCACTATGACATTATTGTAGCATTTGGGTTATTTAAAGTAGGATATTACCATAATGAAAATAGTTATCAGTGGATTCAATGGGCACATACAGATTTTATTGGGTGAGATCATACTTCCTTTATAGGTTGGTCTAACACACATTAACACAACATTCACTATCATTACTAGTGCAAAAGTTTTTGATATGTTACTTGGTCAACCATAGATTCAAAAAATTTGAGCAGTACCTTATATAGTTCATAGATGTGTGAAATTCTTCATGTTAATCAAGTTATTATAGCTGGTGGAGTTTCATATGAGTTACCACTCCCCACTTTAGATCCATCTTCTATAGTATAGTCACCAATTTCAATTCAGCTTCCAATTCTAATTTATCCACCAGTTATAGTTCCTCCTCCATTTTTGATTCAACCATAGTTGAAGCATCCATCACCATCACAAAGAGTTCATATACCTCCATAGTTTTAGGATTCTAGATAACTTCTAGATATAATGTTCACACCTAAGGTAGTATCATTTAAATCTCATGCTTATACTCATAGAGCACATGTTTAGAGAGCTTCTCCTAATACCAGATGGGTCCCTAATATCCCTACAGTTGCATCCACTTCTTAGATTCAAAGGGGGACCCCACACTTAGTTTTTACCTTAGAGATTTCAGATCTTTTATAACATATATAGCTTTTAGAGCCATAGTTTTAGTATTTCCATCATGCTTCATGATCATGTATGATTTCTCTCCTTGCTATAAGACACCATGATATGGAGTCTCCTATGAGACTCATTGGTTACTATCATACTTTCCCCACTTACCTTTACATAGTATCTTATGCTTGATTATACATAGCTTATATCAAAAATACCAAAAATATTTTGATTGTATGAATTATCCATGCTTTACATTTTTACTATCATGATAGACTTACATTTGTTGTTATATGTTATTTTTTGTTTATTATCTAAATTAACATGATTTACTTAATATTTTTTTAAGTATGTGCAATGACATCTATCTCCTTGATTACTTCAATCTACCCATTGAGGGGGAATCCTACTTCTACATTTGAGACACACATCGATATACATACCCACTGGGGGCATATTCTACATGACTACACCATCCAAGTTATGTCATTCCTACACCACACACTCTAGTTATCATGTTGATGTACATTACCTACTTGATTATATAGATTAATCTTTTGACACTCACTAGTATATAGCACTTGTGTATTTCATAGCATGTATCTAGTCTTTTACTCATATGTATTGCATACTTTCCCTCTTTCTATAATTAGTTAGATGTGATTATGCTTCCAGTTCCTTATTTTCTTTCTTTTCTTGCTTAGCGTAGCTAGATTATTTGTCTCTTGTATGTGTTTTAAGACATTTTCCAATGTCCTTTGAATTTATTCATGTGTGTGCCTTAGTAAATTTTCCAGTTGCCTTTACCTATACTATTCTATGTGATTGTGGCTTTCAAACTAGATTTCTTTGTTTTAATTTTGTGTATATAGAGTTTGAACATGCCTTGTATGCTTGCTTTCCAATTTGAGTGACATGTGCCAATGTCCCTTGTTTTCTTGTCCCCTTGGCCACTCTTGTATGCTTCTTGATTTTTAACTTATGTGCTTGTTTATTATTGCTTCTCTTTGTTTTCAATGCTATGATTCATATCATGCACTATCTTTCTTTCTTGGATGCCATGATGGACATCATGATTCATCCCTCCAACTAATAACTAACCAGACTTCTAATTCTAGTTCAATAATTTGCACATTCTATCACATTGTTATATCTATCTAGGCATACCCCTATTGATCTAACAATCTCTCAATCTAAGTTGTAATATATACTGAGATATCTTGTCGATTATCATTGTTATATCATGTATTTGTACAACATAACACACTTGTAGGGCTATTTCTTCTAAGGGCAGTCATTACAAGGTCTTCATTCCTACCCTCAAAATAGGGGGAAACAAATAAGGGTTTTTTCATAGAGATTAAAGATCATAACAATAAAAAAGTAGCATTTAAAACACCTAAAATAAAAACTAAACATCAAACTAGATAGACAATCAATAATCTATAATAGTTATCAAATTTAGCCCTAGACAATAGCACCCAACTTATACTACAACATTAGTGCCACTAGTGTCCAATTGCATCACTCCTATCCAAATAGTATAAAAACTAAATTTTTCTAGAAATAGATAGAAAGGTAAGTTCATTTACAATTTTTTAAACTATAGTTCAGACCAAATTTAGTAATTTTAGTATAGTTTTTCTTAGAGAATCTAGATATAGGGGCATCATGTGTAGCATGATGGATCTTTATTCTAGTGTTAGATAGGGAATTTGGTATAACCTCTAGATCATAATCCATATTTTTAACACCAGTGATTATGGGAAATGTGCATGACACATTTGTTTTCTTTCTTTGCAAGTTCAATATTACCCAAGCATTCTCAACACTTGTGTTCCTTATTCTATCTGTAGATGGTTGGCATCATTTTGGAATCTATTTCATTCAATCCTAATTTATATATTTATTTAGTTCCCAAGTGGATTTTATTTAAGGCTAGTGCACCAATTTTAGAGTGGCTTTCATATAAGCCTAATCTCCATCTTTCAGAGTGTCCCAAAGTGGCCTAGTTTCTAGCACACATTCGGCTATCCACACCAACATTTTTAGATCATAGTAACTTCATGGGATTTAGGATCGATATTATATGACACACATTTCATATGGGTGTCAATTTATAATTTCACTTCATGGGGTAATGATGGATCTAAAGGATTATCTAGCATTTGTATTCTTAAGCCACCTATCTAGAGGGATTAGACACACTATCCAAACATTGATCAACACACACAAGATCATCTATATTCACTTATTAGGTGATGATGGAACCAAAGGGATAGCCTTTGCATTCTTGAGCCACTTTTGGGGAATTAAGCACTCAACTCTATTCATGATATTACTCTTGGTTTAGTACACATCCAACATTACTCACTAACATAATAGGTTTTATATTAGTTTGTGTACCTAGTGAGGTGCATTTGTTCCTTTCTCTTCCTCTGTCTCTTTTACCTAGATTTTTACATTATTATTTTAGATATAGCATATCTTTTAAGAATTAATATACTCTTTGTTTTTTATTACAAATTTACACTTCAAAACATGTTCTCTCTATGCACACCTAGTATCTCACATCTTCATTAGTTCACCCTTGCAGGTAAGTTTGGGTATGCTTTCTATTTTTCCTTTATCCTAGTATTTCACTTTGCTACATCACTAGAATAAAATGGGGAAATGTAGTCATATAAAATGCAAAAATTGGTAACTTGAGCATGGATAATGAAACCCAACCCATAGGTCCCTCTTTCTTTCTCTCATGACCTACTTAGGCTTATTTTCATTAATTCTTAGTCGTATGTAGCCTTTCAAACTTAGTCCCAATTGATCTAGAATCCTCTTTTCATGAATAATCCATCCCGTTAGGGCACATATACTTAGGAAAATAACACCAAAATAGTAATATAGTATTAATGCCACTCATATCTTCTATTGGTGTTATTTTCTAAGTCCATTTCTAGCCCTAACGATCAATTCCTTCCAATTCCCCATCATTATCCTTATCAACCTATCACAAGAAAATTCAATTCATGACCAATAGATACTTATATAATCCCATTCAAATATTATTTAGAAAGGGTTGGCAACTAATAACTAATCAATAAAGAATACAAGTAAGACCATTCAAGCAATCTTCCCTATTCTCTGCATATAAATAGCTAATATACTTATAAGCTTATTAAAATTCCTACACCATCCCCTAGACATCTCAAACATATCCAATTTGGAATTTTGAATAATCATACACTCAATTACACAAAGCACATCAAGTGGGATAACTACATATGGCTTGATCCCTCTTTAGAGTATTGGTATGTAGGAGTATGCCCACACATGGGGTGTGAAGCACATCCAGTGCATTTTACACACACTAATCCCTCCTCTTTCTCAAAAAATTTTAAAACACAATGGAAGATAGGTTTTGAAGAAAGAATATTCTCTATAAGGATCTCTACAAACTTCCAACTACCAAAACTTCAAAGATAGGGTCACACAAATGTGCCAAACAAAAACCCAAAAGCTTAGATCCTAAAGAAAATAATGGTAGAGGTGGACTATGACATCAATACCACTCATTTATATTTTTATCACTCTTATCCAATTAAAAATTGAAGTGTAGATCTTAGTTTGTGATAGTGTCCCAGTCCTAAATAGTCAATATTCACCTCGATCTTAGTTGGGTCAGCATAGTTTTAAGCTAAATAATATTTCTCTTTACTCATTTTTTATTTTTAGAAAGTATAAACAATAATCAAAGTTAAAAAATTATTAGGTTAATTATATCATAATTATTGATTGATTTTACTACTCAGACCCTTTAACTAAATTAAGAATAATACACTAATATTCCCAAAACTATTAAATCAGTGTGTTATGTTTCAGACTTATGTTTCTAATAACTAGGACAATGAAGGAGGATACAATAGTCATGGTCATGGTTAAGGATATGAAGGTGAACATTTTCCACCAAGAATATTTTGTAAGTGTGGTTCCTCAGAGCACTACTAATGTGATTATGTAGTGTATCCTACATGTGATTTTTGTAAAAATGAACATCACCTAGAGTAGTTCCCAGACCTATATATTGTCATCACAAAGGAGAGAAATAAAAGGGTGTTATAATGATAAGAATTATAAATCATCAATGGATACCACATCCTTCTACTTTGATTGATCCCAAAATCAACATTACTACACATAGTGGTGCTCAGTCCCACTCTATATCCCACCCACCCTCGAAAAAGGTTAAATGATATGAGTCTCACATGACTCATTATCTAGATGCTCAATAACATAAATAATTGTTACATGACACCATGAATTTGGTGAGGGAGTTACAAGGAGAGATCCAATTCCTCAAGGATCAAGATGTTGTTACATGTGCTAACATGCAAAAAGATAAAGATCTTCATGACTCAACACATGATGAGTTATATGAATTATGAAAGATACTCATTGACAAGGATATTTTACCCCTATTGAAAAATTGGTGAAGGAATCATATGCCTAGGCCTACCAAGGATTGTTAGTTAAATTATGCATAATGACAAGAGACTCATATCCATCCTAGTACAAAGGGGGGTAAAGATATATTGGTTAATTCCACTATTATTGGATGGTTCATTTAGGATATCCTAGTTTATACTAGCACTAAAGTAAATGTTTTTACTAATAATTTGTGGAGTGATATGACAAGTTCTACTTTACAACCTTATCCTCATGTTCTATTTATGGCCAATAAGACTTGTGCTCTACCTATTAGAGTACTTAAAGATACAATCATGGATATCCTTGGTATCACTTTTAAAGATAAATTTGAAGTAATTAGTTGGCCAAAGTTGATGAGTTTATATATATTTTGGGTCATGCTTGGTATTATGTGAATAATGTTGACTTAACCTTCAAGAAGGATTATATCAACTCTGAGAATGATGAGCATTGCATTATGATCCCCTTAAACCATGCTTAAGGACCTCCATATGTTGATCTAATTGATATTTATGAGGACACTAACCATATCTATAATTTCATATCTCATGGAACTAAATACCTTGATCATAGTCCATATGGCATCTTACATTGGGCAAATGCATAGTCTATATTTGACACTACTAGTAATGTTTGCGACTATTGGGCTCATGGTGAGTATGATCTTACTGGAAGGATATATAACATAATAGGTAGTCTAGAATATGATTCATGAAAATACCCTAAATTTCAAATTTGTTCATCTTCTTCATGGATAAATTATGGTTGTGTTACCTATGAGGTTAAATGAATCTCTAAGATTTCATAGTCAAATGGAATTTCATGAGTTTTTGTAGTGGTTAGAGGATTCTATGCATCTACAAATAATTAGGTAATTCAATTATTCATATATTTGATGGAAAAACTTCTCAGTGGTAGAGAAGTCACCATAATAAATTTATTAATTGGTATCAAGTTCATTGTTCTCTACACCATTACTTTCATCATGATGACTGCATTCATGAAATCATAAGTTATAGTGGCATTAGTTCCCCTAAACCTCATCTTGAAGATTGTAAAACCATATGAAAGGTATATGAGATGTTTTTTTATAAGTATATATGGGTTAATGCATTATATGACACTCTATCCACTCGGGATAGGGTATGGTATGTTCATGAAGAGTAACACATAGAGATAAATTGTTGAATTTATTTAAAATTAATGTTATTGTAGTACCATATTATTCATCTCCTTAGATGTATTTATGCCTCACCTTGAAATCCATGCATCAGGTTATTGTAAGAGACCCAACCCCAATGGAAGATCACATCAGACATATACATGTTATGTGATAGGAGAGCTTGACCATTTTCTAATAACCTAATATAAAAGAATCAACTCCACTGCTTGAATGTGAACTAAACCACACATTGAGAGAACATATTAAAAAATGTAAATAGAAGGTCATGTACCAGGTTGAAAAAGGTGTTAATTCTAATCTAATTGATTGATTTGTTGATAACTTGGATTTTCATATTGATTATGGCACACACAATGTCTGATATACCATCCAAGATGAAAAGTAATCATATTTAGAGCCACCTCAGATGATCTAACATAATATTGGCATAGAAAAAATTCCCAAGATGGCTATTATGGGAAATTATTGGTTTGATACAAATATATCTAGGGTTTTTAAACTTTTAAACGAGTATCAAGAATTATTTCCATAGAAATACACTAAAATGAAAGGAGTGCATCCTTATTTAGGAAATGTGCACATCAAGTTGGTAGAGGATGTTGGACCTATCAGGAAGAGGCCCTGTCATATGAATCCTAACTTGCACACTCAGTCAAGGAATAAATTTATAGCATACTGTATGAAAGATTCATTAGTCTTATGGATGAGTCTGAATGGGTAATCCACATAGTCATTAGTATCAATAAGGACAATTTCATTCATGTTTGTGTGGACTATCAGGTACTCAACATTGCTTGCATAAATGACCCTTTTAGATGCTCTTCACTAAGGTGATTCTAGAAGGAGTTGTTGGATATGAGATATATACTTTCACTAATGGATTTTTTGATATCATCAAGTCTAGATCATAGAAGAGGTTAAAATGAAGACCAGCTTTATAATTGAGTGGGGTTAATTTATTTATAATGTGATGCCCTTTGGGTTGAAGAATGCTCCTTCTAAAATTTCATGGACTATGGTTGAGGCTTTCAGGGGTTTTATTCATAAAATTCCTTCAAGTCTACTTGGATGACAAAACCATATACAATTTAGTGTGGGACTAATATTCAAATCTTTGACATATGCTTGAGCATTTCTAAAACCTTCATATTTCATTTAATTAGAGGAAATGTGTTTTTGAGTGATAGGCTCTTATTGGATTTGGCTAATATTGCATTTATTCTTCACCATCTAGTGTCATCCACCCAATGAGAGGTATGCACCTTCATAGGACACATGGGATAATATAGGAAATTTATTTGAGGTTATACTAAGATCACTATGACACTAGAGGAATTATTGAAATAAACTGATTAGTTTGATTGGACCAATTCTAACTAACAGGTGATTTTTGTACTCAAAGATAAGCTCAATGCTACCCCTATTCTCTAGTTTCTAGATTGGATGAAACCCTTTTATGTGCATGTTTGTGCTTCAATCATGAAATTAGGTGTTATCTTTATTTAACCTAGTGAGGGAAACCTTGAACATCCTATTTATTTTTCTAGTAGGAAGCTCACTACAACTAAACAAAACTATCCTACTATAGAGTGTGAACCTTGATCCATGGTTTATGCACTTCAAAAGTTTTGTCGGTATTGCATGGATCACTTTACTAGTGGATTGTGATTTTATAAGAGTTATAATTCTTAGTGATGGTGAAAAAAACAAGGATAATTATACCCCTCATCATTTATCATGAATTGAATTTGGTGAACCAGTGTGTGCCATTGAAGATGTTACATCTTCATTTTCCTCTAGACTCATTAATTTATTAATTAATGGATTATGTGGTTAATGATTCATTAATTTATTATGTTAAGTGATTAGATTAATGATATGTTGTTTTGTGAATAGTTATTATTACTTTTGATCATGATCATTACTTTTTTGTTAGTTTTTCATGTTTTGTTATGATACATTATAATCATGATTATTTGGGTTATTTATTTATAGAAATTTGTTATTACTATTTCATGATATTATCTAATTAATGTTTATTATATTGATTTGGATACAAGGTTGAGTTCACCCTACTAACTATGATCGATGGAGGGTATCATAATAGAGGTGAAATAGGTAGAGAAGAGTGGGGTATCAGAGAATGAAACTAGAATCCCTAAACACACCACCTAGATTATAAGTCTACTTGTTATTTATTAGTTGGTTGATATTTATTATTGAAACATGCATCAGGTTACTAATGTGTTTTCTTTATTTGGTAGTGTTTGATTATCATTCTTACATACTCCTTTAATATTTATGTGAAATATTTGGGATGTGATTTCATAATATAATTATTTGTAGTTAAAAATATGTTTAAGAGTTATCATTTATGTCATGGAGGTATCTTGGTGAGTGGATGAAGTGATTTGATAGTTTATGTGATAATGATAAAGTGTGCAATGTGTTTTTCCTAGTATGCTTAAAGAAGGCTTGGTTTATATTCAAAGTTTGCATGGTTAGAAGAGGTTCAAGGATGAGTACATTGATTTGAGCATGTGCAAGGGGTCTTATCATAATTCAATAATTCTTTAAATTCTTATGTGCATGAGTGGATTTCATCTGGTTAATCATAGTTTTCATCTAGACACTTTGGGTCTAGTGGAAAAAAATTTGAGTGGGCAGTTTGATGACATCACCATTACCATGTGGAAATGAGTAAATGGGAGTTGGTCATATGGTTTTGATCACAATAGTCCATAGTTTTTATGTGCTATATCTCAAGTCATGCATTGAAGCATGGTCAAATATATGAGGGTGCAAAGTTGGCTTCTCAGTCAAACTTCATTGTTTTCCCATACTTAGCCAAATTTGCATGTGGCTAGAAAGAGCTGAGTAATCAGTTTGATGATGGAATATTTCATGTGTGGGAGTTTCAGGATAAAGTGATCATATTGGTTTCTTTATTTTGAGCCTAATTTATTTATGCTAAATTTTAGATCATGTGTTGAAGTGGTAAAAGTTATGCATACTCAAATTTGGCTTCTCAAGTAGGTTTTGACATAGTTGGCTCTGTGACTAAAAGATTTTGAGAATGCATTTTAATGGAATTATATCTCACATGCATGAGGATTCTATGAGGTATTTGTTATATGGTTAGATTATCCTATGTGAAGAGATCATCTAGACAAAATTTGAGATCATGAATCTAAGTGAATAATAAGTTATTAAGGCTCAAAAATGGATACTCAAGCATATTGAAAGGTTCCCCATATGTAGACATTTCTTAAAGTTTGATCAAGATCTATAGTGCATGTTTCTCTAAAAATTTAGGAAACAACAAGATGAGGATAGGTGTATGATGTTAAATGACTAAGAAAAGGTATAAGATAAGGATCCAATGGTAAGTGGGTGTTCATACAAATTGATCAAATGGTGAGTAGTTATTTTTAAAGTCATGGGTGATCCATAGATATTGATGGAGCACATGGAGTCAATGTTTCAAGATTACACGAGATGAGGTCAAAGAGATAGAGCTTTAAAATTTGATCATTAGTGCCTATGTTTTAAAGATATAACAATATTGATAGAGTGTATTTGATCTAAGTTGAGAGGACATGAGATGTGAGCATTATGTTTGAGGTTTAATTATGACTATTACCATTTGACTATTTGAATATGCTAAGGGAAAAAACTAGTTCTTGGTAATTTGTACATATCTTTTGATAAAAGATGAATTTTCTCATGATTAAAAATAAAATATGAGGAGGACTCCATGGTGCATCTAATGAACCTAATTTTAATATATGAAAGTGTGTATTCACATATATTAAGGTTCCAATTTGACTATGTTCATGCTTATTTAGCAAGTGACTCGAGAGATTTATTTGAGCTCATTTTGATGTTATTTCAACATCTTATGATGAATTTTCTATTTAGGAGTGTTTTAGACTCTATGAGGATGATATTTGAGTATTTTAAAGGTGTGATCAATCTATCTTAAGTATGAACAATGCCTAATAAGCTGACTATATGCTTGATAATGGTGTTCATATGTATGAGGTTAGTGTTTGAGTTATTTGAGCATACACAAAGATGAGAAAATATGACTATGTTCATTTGAGGACATTGAAGGGGACATAAAGAGTTGACCCATGTATGTTAAAGTGGTCATGTGTTCTTGTTTATCTTGAGGGTGTGATAAATGGGTGAATAGGTTTCTATGAGACCTATAAGAGCTACAAGGGCCTTAATAAAAGTTATAACTACTTAAGGGTGACCCATAGATGTTATGTCTAACCTATGAAGAATGTATTGAGCTATGCCTTTATATGATAGATGTATTAAAGGTTAAGACATTCCTAATGGCTGACCAAGGTGATGATTATCAAGTATGCTCTATAAATAGGGAAATCAAATTTGGTAGCTTCTAGACTTTGTGTGAGAGACTTAGGAAAGATTTGAGAGAGGCTTGTGTGTGTGTTTTTTGGAGTGAAGGAAGGTTAGAGTGACATAAGGATACATTGAATAGTAAAATATATTAAGGATATTTTATGACCTGTAGGTCATAATTTTATTGAAAGAATAGAGATCTTGTTGATTAAGTATAAGTGAAGGTGAAGAGTGTTAATCAAAGGTCCCTCATCAGGTGTTGAAGACATAATTACAAATGCGGATGTGTTTATAGGTGTTTTTGTGGTATCTCAACATCTAAGGTGGTTACAGCCTCCTATCAAGGTGAGACTTGATAAAAGTTCTATTTGTTATTATAGTTCAGCTAGATAGGTGTGGTAGTACCTTAAGGGAAAAAATTCTCACTAAATAGGAATTTTAGTTCCTTGATCATTTTTAGATGGTATAAATTTGTTCTTTTTATTATAATAAAATATTTCAATTTTAGGTTCTAATGTGTTTTATTCCCCAAGAGTTTTTCCTATGTATGTCATGTTTTATGAGATCGATCTTGCATTGTCTCTCTTGCTCATTACTATAAATGATGTGTATGATTTATGAATGCTTGTGGTAACTGATTAAGTGTTTATAAATATTATAATTGAATTTGGATTATTTGGGATCATTTATTAACCCCCCCTCTTATTTATTATACATCTATTAATTGGTATCAAAGTATATCTTTTGGTAAAGTCTTAACAACTTGAAGGTGATCCAAGGTATAATATGGGTAGTCATCAAGGAGCTTTCTCTACTAATCAAGTACCAATGTTAAATGGATCCAATTATATTTTTAGAGTGAAAGGATGAGTACATATATTATGTCCCTATGGTTTTATGTATGGTAATCTATTCTAGATTGTTATGTTTCTTTTATTACTCCTTCATTTAGTGTTGCACATAAGTAGTTGTTTGATAATAATTCTAAGGTAATGAATGTTATCACTTTTGGTCTTTTAAATATCGAATACACCAAGGTAATCCATTGTAAATATACTAGAGAGATATGGGAAAAAATGAAGATCAATTTTGAAGGATATTCAAAGGTCAATCTTGCTAAGTTATTGACTCACAAAAGACAAGTTAAATGTCTCAAGATGAAGGAGGAAGATTATGTGGCTTATTTTTTGTAGAGATTTAATGAGACTATGAACATCATCAAAGGACATAAAGATAATATTGAAGAGGAAAATATATTCAAAAATTTATTAAGGTCTCTATCTCTCAAGTTTGATCCAAAATTATCTGATATAGAAGAGAGCCATGATATTACTTAGTTGAAGATGGATCAATTGCATGGCATTCTTATTACATATAAGATGAGAATAAATGATGATATACCACCAAAGAATGAAGTTACATTAAATATAGAGATGAATCCAAAGAATAAGTTACAATGTAATAAATATAAAGAGGATGGCATATCTGACATTGATGAGGATGAACTAATTGCTTTGATTACTAGGAAATTGAACACAGGCTCAGGAGAGTATAAGGGTAGACTACCCTTCATATGTTTCAATTATGGAGAGGTAGGACATTTTGATTGAAAGTTCCCTAATAAGCATGAGAAAAAATATGATGAATAGAATGGTGAAGGTAAGATGATGACAAGAAGACATATAAGAAGAAAGGATTTGGAAATAATAATAATAATAATAATAAGTCTTTCAAGAAAAAGAAGAGTCTTTACACCAAATAAGATTGAAGCTCATCAAATGAGAGTGAATATAGTGACTCAAACTATGATCATGAAGATGATGGTCCTAATGAAGATGAAGCTCTATTAATGGCTGAAGAAGGAATATTCTCACATAAAAAGGTATCTACTTGGAGTGATTCAAACAATGATTAAGATGAGGTGGACTATGAGACTATATTGATGAATGCTCTTTAAAAATGGAAGATTAGAAAAAAGATCAATAAGAATATGAAATATAAACTCAAGGACTATGAGGAAAAATTTAATGTGTATGAGGAAATATTGAATGAAGACACCAAGGAGCATGAAGATATGATCAAGCATCTCAGTTGTCAATTAGAAATTCTATCTACAAGACTAAAAGCTAAAGAATATGAATGTTCAAGGTATATTTTTTAAAATGAATATTTGAAATCTGAGTTAGAGAAGACATCTAGTAAGGTGAAGTTATTTATGATATTTTAAAATAGCTCATGTGATTTAGACAAAATTTTGAGTGGTCAAAATCAAGTTAGTGATAGAACTAGTCTTGGATATGAAGAAAAACAAAATATGTTACTCAAGGCAAGTTGAAGACTAATGTAAACTAGGGCAATCATACTTTGATGGTAAATCATTAGATAAAGATGGAAGGTGATGTTAGAATAAATACAAATCATATTAGATAGCCAAATGCCATGAGGTATGCAAGATTCAATGGTTAATATTATACATGTAATCAATTTGGTCATAGGGCTAGAGAATTCAAGAGACCTATTATAAATGAGTTTGCATGTGACTATGATGGGGATCATCAGTCAAAAAAAGTGAAGAATATTAATTAATTTAACTATATTGATGTGGGACACTTTGAAAACCATTTTACATATAATATTAGACAAGGTGAGTCCTCTTCAAAAGGGGAAGGTTATTTTATTTGTCATGACAAAGGACATATGGAAATTTTTTATCCAAACACGGTAAGAAAAATTATGTTTCCATTAAAGAGTATGGTGTGATACAGTTATGAATAGAGAGGTCACATTGATAGATTCTACAAACAAAGGCCATCAAGTCAAAATGAGTTCAATCAGGCTTCTAGAGTGAAAGAAAAAAATCATGTTAACACATGGAAGCCAAAGGTAACAAGTGTGAGTCATGATGAGACTATAGGTCTAAGTAATCTATTTTATATGGTGGAGAATGATTTATAAGTTGAAGAGTACCAAGAGGTCTCATTATCTTCTCATGTTGAGAATGAAGAGATCTATCTCAAAGAGAAGACCAAGGTGATAGTTGAAGCTAGTCTTAAGGTATGTATGGATCCAAGTGAACATCATGTTATTGCTAAGCATGTATCATGTAAATAACATAAATTATCTATGATTAATGATGAGGTTTAAAAATATAATGAAGATTCTTTAGATGAAAGGTTATGTCAAAAATCTATGTTATCTCAATGTATTGTCAATCCAATCAAAGAAGAAAAGGAGAATGTTGTAGTCAATGAATAAGTTGTTTCTCCTAACCCAAAGAAAAAGATGAAGAAGAAATATATGTATCAATTGAGCAAGGAAGAGAAGGAATATGAGGAGTTGTTTTTCTTTTAAAGCATTGGGGTATAGAGGGTGTCTCTATCTATGATTATTAAGAGATCCCTTTCAGTGGAGAAGCATGTCTGTGTGCTCAAGATGATAATGACAATTAGAGAAGGTCTTTGGTTAAGGGGGAGAAACAAGTTCATGATCTTGTTTTAGAGGTTTATAAAAGAGCTATAGTATTGGATCAAAATGGGTGGATCTAGGTGGATTAATGATATTGATGCAAATTTCAAGAATATTTTGACGCTCAAAAAGTTCTATACACTTCTTTGTGATGTATTTTAGGTGATTTTATGGTTTGAAGGTATGTTTGTGATAAATTGAATATTTTTGAGTGTTCTCAATTTATGCTTAATGGAAAGTAGGCCTAAAATGGGTTATAATAATTCTATGTTACAAAAGTTATAAAGGCTAAATTTTTTTTCAAGAGGTGTGTGATGGATGTCTCCAAGTGTGAAAGAAGTTTTAGTAGTATGTGTTGAATGGAAGGTGTTTTGTTGACCTTATTTGTTTTAAGATTCTAGGGTTATGACATCTACTAGAAAATTGGTTTAAATTATGAATTGAGGTATGAGGATTATTAATATGTTGAATGGGCCAAATGGGTTATCAAATAAATCTTCATACAGCTTTGAATGTTTATGGTTCTCAATTTATTCAAGATTTTGTCAATATCAAGGGTTAATTAGCTAGTAGGTTTTTGAAATAAGTATGTTGTAGAGGATGATCTTGGTGATGAAAAATGGTCTACTTGAGGGGTAATATGAGAGTGATATTTATATTATGTTTTATATCCTTAATATGTATCTAAAAAATATTTTGGGCTATGCAATTTTTAGGTAAGATTACAAGGAGGCTAGACATGCCTAGTTTAAAGAAAAATGATTTTTAGTCAGTTTATCCAAAAGAGCATAGTATGTTTGTTTCAAGGAGAGTTATAAAGTTTTTTGAGATCATGGTTCCTATTTGGTGAGTGGCATGAAGCTATAATTTGTGGTCCTTGTATTAGTTTGAGAGAGGAGGCTAGTTAGCATGTGTGATGGTTCTTCACGGTGTGTGGAGATCTGAAGATGATCAAAAGGTGAAATTGCTCATAGTCCTTAGGGGGAGTCCCTCTTAAATGTTTCTTGGTTATTTCCATCAGATTTTATTATTTTTTGTGTTCTTTATTCATTTCTTGTATTGCTTAGTTCAAGAAAAGTATTTGGCATGGAGCAAGAGGAAATTATCAAGACAAGAAGAGGTGGGCTCAGGGTAAGGGGGAGTTTTTATCATCTTTATAAGATGGTCCTTTCCTATTTATGGTCTTTTAAGTCCTCAATATTATTTGGTGACCACTTTGTCATTATGTCAAAGGGATATGAAGTTCTTGTTGTGGGAGTGCTTGAAGAGAGACAATGTTAGCTGTATATTACTATATATGATGGTTGTTGAAATCAATGACAAAGGGAGAGATTTTTGGAGAGTTTTAAATGATCTCATGGAGGTGTCATAGTGAGTGGATGAATTTCCTTGATAGTCTCTATGACAATTACAAAGTGTGCAATGTGCTTGTCCTAGTATGCTTGAAGAAGGCTTGGTCAATCTTCAGAGTTTACATGGTTAGAAGAGGTTTAGGGTTGAGTATGTTAATTTGAAAATGTGAAATGGGTCATATAAAAATTCAAGAATGATTTGAGTTCTTGTGTACATGAATGTATTTCATCTATTTTATCATATTTTTCATCTAGATACTTTGGGTCTAGTGGCAAAAAAATTGAGTAGGCTGTTCGATGATGTCACCATTGCCATGTGGAAATGAGTAAAGGGGAGTTGGTTATATGGTTGTGATCACATTAGTACTTAGTTTTTATCCACCATATATCAATTCATGTAATAAATAATAGTTAAATATTTGAGGGTGAAAATTTGGCTTCTCAGTTAGAATTCATTATTTTCTCATACTTAGCCAAATTTGCATGTGGCCAGAAAGAGCTGAGTAAGCAATTTGATGATGGAATATTTTGAACATGTGGATGTTTTATAATAAGGTGACCATATGGGTTTGTTAATTTTTTATCCTAGTTTATTTTTTATAAAATTTTTATCATGTGTTGAAGCACAATAAAATTTATGCATACTCAAAGTTGGCCTCTCAGGTGGGTTTTGACATAATTGGCTCTGTGACAGAAGATTTTGAGAAGGAATTTTAATGGAATTATATCTCACATGTGTGAGGGTTATAAGATGTGTTTTTTATATGGTTGTATTATAATATATGAAGAGGAAATATATTACAAATTATATTTCATGTATTTAAGAATATAAGAAGTTATTAAGGTTCAAAAATGGCTACTCGGGGATATTGAAAGGGTCCCCATAGTCATTTATGCATAAGTTAAAGTTTGAACAAGATCGATAGTGCACATTGCTCCAAAAAATTATGAATAAAAAATATGAGGATATGTTCATGATGTTTAATTATTGAGCAAAGGTACAAGATAAGGATCTAATATTGATTGGGTGTTCATACAAATTAATCGAATGGTGAGTGGTGATTGTTAAAGACTTGGTTGATATGTAGAGATTGATAGAGCACATAAAGTAAATATTCAAGATTACATGAGATGAGTGCAAAGTGATAGAGGTTTAACATTTGAGCATTGTTACCTATGTGTTAAATATCAAATAAGATTGATGTAGAGTATTTTATTTAAGCTGAGAGGACACGAGATGGGAGCATTATGTTTGAGGTTTAACTGTGACTATTACCATTTGAATTTGCTAAGGGAAAAAACCCATGCTCAGTAATTTGTCCATATCTTTTGATAGAATATTAATTTTCTCATGTTGTAAAAAGTAAATATGAATAAGACTCATGGTGTATCTAATGAACCTGATTTGAATATCTACAAGTGTGTATAGTCAAATATATTAGATTTTTAAGTTTATTGTGTGTTTGTGCTTATTCTAAAAGTGAGCTAAAAGATTTATTCAAGCTCATTATGATGTTATTTCAATTTATCATGATGAATTTTATATTTTGAAGTGTTTTAGACTCCATGAGGATGCTTTACAAGTATCTTGGAGGTGTGATCAATCTATCTTGAGTATGAACAATGCTTAAGAAGTTGACTATATGTTTGGTAATGGTTTTCATGTGTATAAGGTCAGTGTTTGAGTTGTTTGAGGTGAGATAATATGGTTATGTTCATTTTAGGATGATTAAGGGGATATAAGGATTAGACACATGTATTTTAAAGTGGTCCTCTATTCTTGTTTTGCTTAATAGTGTGTTAAATGGGTGAATAGGTCTCCATGAGACCTATACGAGCTACAAGGGCTTTATTAAAAGGTGTAGTTGCTTAAGGGTGACCCATAGATGACATGGATGACCTTTTAATAATGTATTTAGCTATGTATTCATATTATATGTGTCTTAAGGGTCAATACATCTTAATGGCCAACCAAGGTGATGATTATCAAGTATGCTCTATAAATTGTGAAATCAAAGTTGGTGAATTTTAGACTTTGTGTGAGAGACTTGGGAGAGATTTGAGAGAGGATTGTGTGTGTATTTTATGAATAAAAATAAGGTTAGAGTGCCTTTGAGGATTAATTGAAGATCAAAACAAATTGAGGACATTTTGTATGACTTATATGTCATAATTTTGTTGATAAAATAGAGCTATTGTTGATTGAGTATGAGCAAAGGTGAAGAGTGGTAATCAAAGGTCCATCATCAAGCGTTGAAGACATCAATGTAAAGGTGGATGTGTTCATAGGTTTTATTGTGGTAGATCAGAATCTAAGGTGGTTTCAACCTCCTTTAAAGGTAAAACATGATAAAAGTTCTAGTTGTTGTTGCATCTCAGCTAGACAGGTGTGGTAGAACCTTGTGGGATTGAAGTCTCACTAAATAGGGATTATATTTCCTTGATAATTTATAGATGGTCTAAATTAGTTCTTGTTATTATAATATAATATTATAATTGAATGTTCTAGTGGGTTTTATTCCCCAAGAGTATTTCCCATGTAAGTCATGTGTTATGTGATTGATTTTGCATTATCTCTCTTGTTCATTATTATGAATGATGTGTATGCTTCATGAATGCTTGTGGTAACTAATTAAGTGTTTGTAAAGATCTAAATTGAATTTGGATTATTAGGGCTCACAGACTCACCCCTACTTTTAGTGATTGTACCTCTATCAAAAAAATGTATATAATTATCATAACTTGTGCATTTATATCATCATAATAACATTCATAAGATCATCTAATATATGAGATGCTTGTTTGATTCTCTTACTCTGTAGTCTTGGTACTGATAGGAAACTTACTATAGTTTTATATGTTGAGTACTATATGGGTTGAATGCGTGGCATTTTTATGAATTGGTAATTGAAATGTTTAATGTTTTTAATAATTATCATGTTATAAGTCTTTGGTATGTTATAATCATGGATGATAAATGTGTTGCATAAACATATACATATTCAATAGTTATGAAAGGGGTTGATTTATTAAAATTAGTTTTATTATTTTGTAAAGGTTGATGGCTTAACTTACACTATGTTTGAATTTATAAAGTTTATAGTTGTTAACAAGGCATGATTTTTTTGGTTAAAATGTAATCTTGGGAACTAAATGGGAATATGATTATTTACATTTCCATATCTGAAGAATGTAGGGTTCAAACTATTTGGTTTTAGACTCTTCAAATCCATCATTATAAAAATGTAGACTTTTGTATTTACATAGTTTTGCAATGATATTTTTCAATTGGACTACCTAGACTATTGAGGGTGTTTTGTGAGCTATCATGCCAAAATTTTGAAAAAACATTATGCTTAACTAGAGATTTATTATCAATGACCCAATTTTATGGAGTTTTTTTGGGGGGTTCAGCATGTAAATTTAGAAGGAGATGAATATATGGAGGCTAAGGATTTTAAACAATATAGACTGTGGATGAGGAGAATCTTGGAAAAGAAAGAACATGTTTTTCAATACCTAGTATTTACATATTCAGGTAGGGTTAGCTGAAATTTTAATTCTAGTTTTACAAATTTTTAATGTTATGAGGAATACACTATTGAAATGGGTTCTTTTTTTTCTATGTTTATAATTTAGAAAAAATGGGAAAAATATGTAGTTCACCATAAGGATGGGTACAACCCATACACAAGGCCAAAGATATATTAAACCTTGCCCTTTTTGTATAAAGTTGTATATTCCATTACATTTAAGTTTTATTGAGAGAACCAAGGTTAGCATCCTAGTTTATTTTTGAAAGATAGGTTTTGGCTAGATATAGAATTTATTGGTGATATTTTTGTCTTGCTTGAATCATTCACTCATACTTTGCATTGGTTGTTTTTTGATGAAATATCAATTGGGTAAACTCTTTTTATACTATAATGAAAATATGTCTATAATTAAATATCTATTGAATCCATTTTTGTGTTATAAGAAGTGTTTTAAGGTGATTAATAGGAATATTGTATTCGATTATATATTTCTAGTTAGTCTTTGAATGATTATGAGTTTTTCCAAAATAGAAATAATTAATGATGGGTCCTTTGTAATCGACCCTATGGAAGGGTTCAACCCATCCATAGGGTTGAGTACAAATGATACCCATACCTTACCATTTAGTGGTTATATATGAT